>OY282644.1:4589493-5184493 GCA_958299015.1 Tetanocera ferruginea
GGAAATTTTTAAAAATTTCATTATTTTCCATCAACACCAACTAGCTAGTGTACAACGCGAAATAAATGTGATTTTCAATATCTGCAGATTCCAAGAATTTTTTTTATTTTTGTGTTCAGTAACTTTAAACATGGTTGACCACAACAACTTGCTTCTAAATCTTGTTCTCACACCTTTATAGTCATCGCGGAAACAATAAGTTTAGCGATTTAAAAAAATTTTTTAAATGTAGCAAGTAGTTAAAGAACAAAAAAAAAAATTAAAAAACAAATGAAAAAAAAAACTATGTGTAAGAACTTCAACAAAAATATAGTTTATTTTATTTTCCTTTTTATTTTTATTTGAACAACAAACTGCTTAACAGCAAAGTTGTTCGCACGTTATTTAGTGATGAATTGAGTGCACTTCATGAAGCTGAGTAGTTTACGAGCAAAATATGCCAAGTAAATGCGTAAAACTGAACAAACAAATAATTAAATATTCTGCTAGAACTGCGTTAAGCAGTTCCATATCTGTTATTCTATAGATATTTAATTCTAGTTAAGTGCGCAAAGCATGCAGCAGGCACAAAAAGAATGAAGATTAATTTATATTTTATTCATTACTTCTTGCAGGTACGTTAAAGAAACATTTATTCAAAAACACAATAAAATAAAGTACACAATAAAATTTTTATTTTATTCTAAAATAAGAAAAAAAAATTTATTTCTAGTAAAATAAAAAAAACACACGCAATGAATTCGGTCATTTGGGCACAGGAAAACAAAAACCACTTTGTGTAGTTAATTTATCAAAAGAAGTTTTGTTTCCCCTTTTTTCAAAATTCAAAAGT
The DNA here is from genome assembly GCA_958299015.1 of Tetanocera ferruginea. NCBI lineage: Eukaryota > Metazoa > Arthropoda > Insecta > Diptera > Sciomyzidae > Tetanocera > Tetanocera ferruginea. The sequence goes on from OY282644.1 coordinate 4,590,326, forward strand.
TCCCCCTACAAAATTGTGTGAATTTTTTGTAGAATTTCGTACAATTTTGAGCAGCAATAAATTCAACAAAAATAAGCCTGTTTCTATGAAAATCCCTAGCTTAGAAAGTAACCCATATTTTGCAACAATTTTGAACAATCAATATATTTTTTTTTATTAAAGTGATTCCCTTGATATGTATTTAGATACTCCAGAAAAAGCTGTTTACAAATTAACTATTACAAAATTAGAAAAAATGATAATGATTAAAAATAAAACTGCACACTAGTCAAGTGCCAGAGACTATGATCATAGCTTAAAAATAAAGCAATATTTAAAAATAAAATTGCGCAGATGACGCATCTTTAGTTCAGACAATTCAGACAATCAATCTGAAGTTTCATTAAAAATTCAAAATGTTTGCTGCTTTAAACTTAAGCTGAGCTTAAAGGTTTTCATATATAGTCAGTGTAGTCATAGAGAAAAACAATTAATACCACTTATTAAATAATATTTTATGACGAACTTTATAATTTTTTGCCACATACTAGCTAGTAATAATAGTAGAAGTGTACTAAAATTTAGCTAAAAACAGGGCGAATAATCAATATAATTAATAACTCGTAAAACTATGTGATATATTGAATTTAACTAATTTAACAGCCCAACCTAAATGTTTTAGCACCAGCTTAGAACGCTCTAGTTATGCAGAGTGTGGAGTCTGTGACAAGCTTGTGGTTGGCTTTAAGCGTCTTTTTAACTGCGTGTCTGTCTGACTGTTTAGTTTTTGCTTTAAACTAAAACTAACAAGCCAGTTTTGCTATGCTTATTGTTCTCAAGCGTTTCGCTTTAAACAAAGTGTGCGACGCAGGCAAGTGTATAGAGCACACCTGCGGCTCATGCTAAAATGCTAAAATCTGCACTTATATATTAATAATTGGTGCTGCGGTGATTATGTGCAAAAGGCCAAGCAAAGCTGCAAGCAGCTAAACTGATTCCACGGGCAGACAAAGGCTATAGTTAAACAATTAGTTGGAATTCTAATGCAACAGTTAGCTAGATAAATATTCAAGGTTGACTACATGTCAACGGCAATATTTTTCATTTTATGCTTCAAAAGTTATAGCAAAATAAGAAAAAAAAGCAATATTTTTATTGATATGCATGCTGCTTGCTTGGCAATAGTTAGAAAATAAATCATTAAGGCTTTTTAAATAATTGCCAGTAAATTAAAGAATAATAAATATGCTATAAACATAGTTTTTTTTTTTTCTTAAAAAAATATATAAATTTTTGTCTTTGCTTATTTTTGCTTAGCTAAAATTCTCATAAAATGCACTGTTTAGCTTTTAATGACGAAATAAAAACAATTCTCAGGCAAAACAAACAAAAGACTTAAGCAACGAACTCGTCTATAGCCAGCAGCCAAGCAACGCAAACGAGTTTCTGTCTTAAGTCTTTTTTAGCAGCGTCTTAAATTGTCAATTATTGCTTTGTTACATAAAAACAGAGTAGAAGAAGAAAAAAAAAAACTAACAAATTTATGTAACAAAACAAAAAAACAAAAAAAAAAAATGACCAAAAATAAAAAATAATAAATAAATTATAGCGCGAAGTGTGCTTAAAATATATGTTATAAACAGGTTTTGTTGCTTTTGAATAAAATGTTTTTATTGAAATTTTGCGCTTATTTAAATAAAAAAAGAGTGAGAATATTATAAAATCGAGCATTTTTCTTGCTTTTTTTTGGTTAATTAAAAAACAAAGTTGCTTGAAACTGCTTAAGATTGATGCTGAACGTGCGCAACTTTTGCTGCTTAAGCTAAACTTGATTGTAGAGCAGTTTTTTTAAGCTAAACAAATTTGAAGAATAAAAAATAAAATATGTATAGAATTTTATAAAATTTTTTTTAGGCAAATTTTGATTTTATATATAAACAGCAATTTTAAAGCTCAAAGTAATGTTTTTTTTTTCATATAATTAACGCCTTATTTTTGCCACTTTCATAAACAGCCTATTAGCCGATAATAATAATAATAATAATTAAATGAATGAATGTTATAGAACGCGCCCATATTTTGTTATTTTTTGTTTCTTTTGCAATTTTAAAAACGACTTCATTTTGCTGTACAGCGGGTTGGGCTTGTTTTGTACTTATAAAGACTTAAGTTGAGCTGAATTTGAATAATAATCATTAAAGCAATATCAGTTGAAGTTCTTTTATAATTGTTTTCTTAGCCAAAGCCAACTTTATGCTCTATAAATTGTTTGCTTAGCTGGTGTTGGCCTAAAGCTGCGCAATTTAAATTTAATTTTAAATTAAAAATCAAGCCAATTGAAGCTTTTAATTGCCTGCTAAGCTGCTGTTGCGTAATTTTACTAGTGTTCTACAATAGCTTTATAAAATAATGCGTCTTTTTAAATATGCTTAAAACTATTTTATGCGCAAACATTTGCTTTTAATTCCTCAATTCTAATTCTAATTAACTTTTTAATCCTTAAGCACTTGACAGTTTTTGCTATTTCATATAAATGATGCTAAAACTAAAGATATTTTATTGCTCATAAAACCTCTTAACGCAGCTGTCATTAATAAGGAAATGCAAGACTTCTGCAGCAATATAAATTTTTATTTTTTGTGAACAAGCGCATAAATAAGGTAGCAGTTATTAAAAATTTCTAAATGTTAATCGTTATTTTATTGCTTGGCTTACAGCTTAGACTAAGAAATTTATTTTATCTTAAGTCAGGTCATAAAAGTGATTTACTTTGAGTTAACTGCTGCTCTAAACTTAAAGTTTATTTGTCATTAATTTTTATGAAAATTCTTAAGCATAAACTGCATAAATTGCCACAACTGTCTGTCTGTGTGTGTGTGTGTGTGTGTGTGCGTTCTTGTGTGTGACTGTCAAGAACATAAGCTGTTGCTTATGATTTGCATGTTACTTTTGTGCAACGCTGCTATTCAATGTTATGCCTGCCTTGGCTAAAATGCTTAAAACATAAAAGACGTTAAATTTGCCAGAACTCCAGAGCACTGCAACATGCCATTGCGTCTTATGCATTTATAATTGCAAATAATTGCTGTCTGTTTTAGTTTTTTTTTTGTATTTTGCTTTTATAGAAAAATAAGCATAAACTCTGCAGAAAAAGGGTTTGGCGATGGCTATCTTAATGTTGCTTTTAAATTAGTTGCATTGGCCAACGACAGTAAATTGTTAGAAGTTTTGCCCCAACAGTAACAAAACAAACAAAAAAAAACAACAACAACAACAACAACAATGCAGCAATATTTTTATGTAAGAACTTATTAATATGCAAAAAAGCAGCTTTTGTTTGGTAGCATAGCTAAAGCACGTGACCTGCCACTGAAGGACGTGCTCTGCATTAAGCCTGACTTTTATTAAATGGGCGGATTTTTAATAGCTATTTATGCATAAATAAATATATATTTTTTTTTGCATTTTTATTTTTTATTATAAATAAAATAGTAATTAATAAATATTTTATGCGCTTTGTTGGCAACATAATCGGCTTAGTTATTTAATATGGCATTAACATAAAGCACAAATGTATTATAAAAAAACTTTTGAAGAGCAAAACAAAAGACTTAAGATGCAAACGTGCCTGTTTTATGAGCATCGCGTGCGAGAGCAACTATAAAGTTGAAAGCCAGCTGAAAGCTGATGAAATAGATATTCATTAATTAATTTTTTTAATTTATTTTTTTGTTTATATCAGATAAATTAATAAGCAGATTTAAAAAAGTTGAAATTGCAAACTTTGAATATGAAATAAAATAAAATTTTTAAAACTCAACTTTTCTAGTTCAAGCATGAAAGTTGTTAAGAACCAGTTAAATGCTTAGCAAAAATGCGCACATTTTTTGTATTTTTTAATTTAAACGGTTGAATGAAATGTTTTCTTTCGATATATATATTTATTTTAAGTATGCATTAATTTTTTGCTAAAGTGGGAGGTTAAAAAAAACAACAAATTGGCCATTTCAGCCCTTGAAAGGACTTTAACCGAGCTTTTTTTGATCAATTGTGTTGTGTGTGTTATTAATTGTTTGCACACAATGAACCGAGAACTGGATCTACACATTTTATGCCGACTCCAAACGGCTAAAGTTCATGTTCTCAAGAATCTTAACATGGCATTATTTACTCTCTGAGGTTTGCCATTGCCTGCAGAGAGGTGGTGACTGATCAGAAAAATTTTTATTGAAAAAACTTTTGCCGCGACTGGGGATCGAGCCCGAGCTCCGAGCATGCTAAGCCACACACTTAACCTGCATACCACGGTGGAAGGTTATTGTGATAAATTTTAACAATATATTTTAATTAACGTATGGTAATAAACGGTTGTCGTTGTGAAAAAAGAACACATTTTTTGAGGCTTTCCATGAGTCGATACATTTTTTGTCATCTTCATAAAAACAGAACTAACTATATTTTTCATAAAAAAAACCGCAGACAAATTTTGTCAAAAGTGAGTTTTAGTGAAATTTAACAAGAAACATTTCTTAAAATACCTTTAAGTTTATTTTTTTTAATCATCTACGGCGCTACAGTGATTGTGTTTTTAAATGATGAACTTTTTATAATAAACAGTTCGAGAAAAAACCGTAGTAAAATTATACAAGTTGGCTTTTGTAAACCAAAAATGTACTTCAGTAAAACTCTGTTGACTTTAGTTGCATCTCAGTATATTTTGTATTTACAAAAGCCAACTTGTGTAACTTTAATATGGTTTTTTTCATGCTATGATTAAAACCTTTCTATTTTATTTTATAGAGAAAAAAACGTTTAACAAATTTTGTACAAAACCTTCGATTTTTAACAATTTGTCTTTAGATGATGAGCTTTTTATAGTAAACTCTTCGAGAAAAAACCGTAGTAAAATTATACAAGTCGGCTTTTGTAAACCAAAAATGTACTGAGTGGCAATTCAATCAAACTCTGTTTATTTCGAGTTGCAACTCAATACATTTTTTATTCACAAAAGCCAACTTGTATAATATTATAATGGTAATTTTTCACGGTATAGTTAAAAACTTTCTATATTTTTCATAGAAATTAGAAATCATAGACACATTTTATCCGAAGCCTTCGGTTTTGAACAATCTGTCTTTAGATGATGAGCTTTTTATAATAAACACTTCGAGAAAAATCCGTAGTAAAATTATACAAGTTGGCTTTTGAAAACCAAAAGTGTACTGAGTGGCAAGTCAGTAAGACTCTGCTTAGTTTTAGTTGCAATTCAGTACATTTTGTATTTACAAAAGTCTACTTCTATAATTTTACAATGTTTATTTTTTCACAGTGTTGTTACAAACTTATTTTTTGTTTGACAAAAGTCTACGATTTTCACAAATGTTTTCCAAAGACTATGGTTTTTATCTATCTGTATTAAGATATCTATCTTTTATTCGAGAAAAAAACAGTTGTAAAATTATGCAAGTGGGCTTTTTTAAACCAAAAATGTACTGAGATGCAATTCAGTAAAACTCTGTTAGTTTTTAGTTGCAATTCAGTACATTTTGTATTTACAAAAGAGAACTTGTTTAATTTTACTATGATTTTCTTTTCATGGTGTAGTTGAAAACTTAATATTTTTTAATAAAAAAAAATAGCCGTATAGAAATTTTGTTCAAAGTGAGTTTTAGTGTTATTTAACAAAGTAAATTATCAAAGAATACTTTAATCATCTCAGATGTGTTTTCATCTCAGTCCTGTTTTCAGATGATAAACTTTTAATCACATGGTGAAAAAAACCGTTGTAAAACTAAACAAGTTGGCTTTTGTAAACCAAACATGTACTGAGAAAAAAACCATTGCAAAATTATACAAGTTTGCTTTTGTAAACCAAAAATGTACTAATATACAATTCAGTAAAACTCTGTTAATTTTTAATTGCAATTCAGTACATTTTGTATTTACAAAAGTCAACTTGTATAATTTTAATGTAATGTTTTTTTGCGGCGTGAGTAAAAACTTACTATTTTGCTTTCGTAGAAAAAAAAAAGAATCTTAAAAAAATTTTGTCGAAAGTGACTTTTAGTGAAATTCTACAAAGAAAATTTTCATAGAATATTTTAACAATGTACAGCGCCTTGTTAGGGTATTTTGCAACTTTTTGTAATAAATGGTCGAAATATATTCATACAGAAGCTTGCTAGAGGCTTAAATATTTGACAAACATACTCCTTATTAAATTTTACGACAGGTCTGTAAACACAAGAAACATGTCAAAGGCGGGAAGACAAAAGCAAGTTTTCTGAATCTGTCCTTTAGCAAATTACTAAATTTAATGTAACTTTGAACTTCATGTTTTAATTTTTTCTTTATTTTTCTACCAGCAGCGATTTAAAGAAGTTTGTTATTTAATAAAAAAATTCGCACAGTGAAAGTAAAGTGTTGCTCAATGTTATTTTTATTAAACATTTTAGAGTGGGTGATAATGTTCATATGTTTTGATGTTCTGTTAGTTTATAGCATTTTTTTTATATATTTAATTTAATTTTATTTAATTAAAATGTTAATTGTCTTAAAATATAATGTAAAATGCTAAAAATAAAAACACTTTTACTGCAAAATTCAATTCATTCAAACAGCACTTAGCCAGTAACGTGAAGAATTTTATGTGTTAAGTAAAAGCAAGTTCGTTGCTTAAGTCTTTTGTATTTAAATGCAAAAATCGAAATGCAACAAATTAAAAAATGCCGTTGTTGTAGTGGTTTCTGTAGTTGTTCTTGTTGTTAGTGATATTGTTGCTGTTGTCATTATTATTGTTGTTGTTATTGTTGTTGTTGTTATGCAAAAATGAAACCAACAGTAAAAGCATAGCAAGCTACCAAGCACTGCTTTCACAATTTGAAATAATGAAAAATAATTTATAAAAATATTTGTTGTATTTGAACACAAACACACACATACACACAAATGCAGCGTTTAGCCGCTGTGTTGTTTTTCTTTAGCCACAAACGTGCGTGCAGAATGGCTAATTAAAAGAATAAAGGCGCTAGTGTAGCGTTGACTCTAAATAAAGACATTTTTTGCTTGCAAAAATATATTTTTTTAATTTGGATTGGAATTGGATCGAAATTGTTATATATTAAAATTTTTTTCTTCAAATCAGTTTGTTATAATTTTATGAAACTTGCCTTAATTTAAAGAATTTCACAACTTTCGACAAGTGTTAATTATTAAAATTTCTGTAAACTAATTAAAAAAATTAATTGAAATTTTGACATTAACTTTAATGTGGCAGCTGTTTTGTTTTTGTCGTGTAGTTCTTTTCAATAAAATTTATTTATTGCTTTAATTTCCAGTTTGGCGCTCTTATTTGAACTTCAGTTTTTGTTTTTTTTTTACATGGCATTAAAAATTTCACAAACGACCTTGAGCGCTCATCATCATCCCAGTGATCAACATTTTATACTCATCAACTCATTTTCAAAAACAATATTTGTTGTTGTTTTAACCGGTTTTGTCGGCCATTTAAACATGCATGCTTTTTGCTTATCTCTTTGACGTTTCTTTTTTTATTTTTTTTTTGTTTTTTTTATTCAAGCAACTTTTTTGCTGTTTTATATTTGTCTACTATTTTCACTATTTCTTTGCTTGTAGCTTTGGCAAATATTTTGCAGCATATAAATTATAGTAACAACGGCTACATAAATATTTTGTGTGCCTAACTTTTTGTTAACTTAATTTATTTGCTTTTATAGCACAGCGTAGAAAAAAAAAGTTTATGCAAATTTTTGTAGTTTTCTTTCAACAAGTTTAGTACAAATTTTTTAAGTCGTACAACTCTTTGATAAGCAAAGTTTTGTAGTGATGTGCGTGAGTTGTTGTTATTGTCACTGTTGTTGTTTTTGTTTCTTCTTCTGCTTCAGCTTCTTCTTTTTCTTCTTCTTCTTTGTATTTCAACAAATTTGTAGCGCTTTTGCATATTGAAGAAAATTGCTAATATTTAATCATGTGATACATGATTGTTTAGAAATTGCAGCACAAAGCAGAGACAAAAACAACACAGATACTTCTCAATTCAAAATAAATGAAGCATATTTTTTTCCTGTGATATCAAAAGACGAACATTTTAACGAATTAGCAGCTTAATTTATGACAAAAAAGAATGTTAAGCGTTTGTAGCACAACCAAGTTCGTTGCTTAAGTCTTTTGTTTACGTTTGCGTAGAATGAGTACAAAATATATAATTTGAACTTAAATGATGTTGTAGCTCAACTACGTCTACTTTTTGCTATATTAAAAAATAAACCATTTCACTAGGCAACACTACGCTGTAGATAATTTATCACCTTTTCATTTAATTTCTGAACTAAAGAACGAGTTTTAGCCTTAAAGTTTTGCTTGTTTTTTGGATTTAAGCAAAAATGCAAGAAAAACACAGACGTTGATTGTAGTAAACTGCTTTTGCATTGCATTTCAATAAAATTTATTACCTTTTTAAGTGCGTGCCATAAATGAGTCATCAGGCAAGCATCAAGCAGCTATGCGTTGATCAAAGAAATAAGGAAGTGCATAAAAAGATATTTATTAAAAGCAATTTAAGGGAAGTCATAAAAAATTCTTTTGAATTAAATGACATTTAAGTGACTTGCTAGAATAACTATTTGAACTGTCATTTGCAGCATGTAGAAGTTTTTATAGTTTGAAGTATTAAGCAAAATTAAACACTATAGCAAAAGTCATAGAAATTTTCTTATTTCCTCTTAAAACCTCATAATTGACTCATATTTTCAATTCTTTTTATTAAAAAAGTAGTAAAAAATTCTTTTGCGAAAGTTTTTTTTTGTGAAAATCTGGGTTTTTAACATATATTTTTTTCAAAACCAGTCATCTTTGTATTTATTCTGTATTTCACCCACATCTCTTGATTTGAATATTTAAATAAAAAAAAAACTGTGTATTTCCCATATCCTGCTGTTGCTGGAGTTTCTACTATTTTGATTTTATTAACCAACTCAACTAACAAATTGTTGTTAATCATTCCAAAAACAAAGACTTGCCCTTGTCATCGATGTGTGAAAAACTATTGTTTCCGATTTACTATCATATCGTGTCAGTTTATTAGTTTATTTTTATATTTTTATATCAAATCATGACTATAGCTTGATTATTCGTGTTTTTTTTTTTTTTTTGATTTTATGACAGTTATTGTAAAAATTCTATTCAATAAAGCTTCCTTAAACACATCTTAAATTAGACATGTCTTTTTTTATTCTACTTTGTTGCTTTATTTTTTTTTTTCCTAAACAAACAGTGCTTGATTTTTTGTAATGCTTTCAACTGTCAATTTTTAATTTATGGTTGTTAGTTGGTTGCTACGAGAGCGAAACGAATTTTACATGTATGCGTTTGCGTTTGCACTGACTTTAGCAAACTTAGAAAACGTGATTTCAATACAATTGAAGTAGCATATCATATCTCTCATTGGAAATTCCAAAGTGATCTAATTTTTTCGCAAGCAATTGTATTTTTTTATTTATTTGCTATTTGGTAGGTGCTTGTATTTAAAGCTGATTCGACTGAGTAGCTATTAATAGCTATTTAATGTCTCAGCTATATATAAGTTGAATGGAATAAAATAGAACAATAGAAACTAAAGACTTAAGACACGAACTTTGGCAAAGAATTTTGTTGCATTGAGCTTATTTATTCAATATAACATTCTTGTTAATGTTTTATATTGCTTTGAGAAAAATCTTATTTATTTATTTTATTCTCTATTATTTTAAATCCTTGAAAAATGAATAATTTTGATGATGAAAACAAAAAAAAACAAGTAGCTATTAATAAGAATTTTAAAACAACTTCTGCCTTTTAAGTAAAAATATCGCCCTTAAAATATCTCATAAAATAAAATAATCTTAAGTTACCCTTTTTCAAAAAATTTAAAAAAAAGATGCAGTTGGTCATGTTAGAAACACCGCCATTGAACATTTGATTGTAGCAATTTATTCTTATTCTTATGCTTATCTTGTTCTCAACTTTTTCCTAGTTATTGTTTTTATTCATTCTTGTCCAAATTATTGACTTTATCTTGGTTTGGCTCAAAAATCAATTTTTTAGCGCTCAAACTGTTATAGTTATTATTGCTATGCTTTTTAAAACATGTTTAGCCTGAACCAGAACCCGTTTCGCTTTATAACAGTGCTATTTATATTAGAAAATTGTCAGCCTGAAAGTATGCACACGAAATTTATTTGATATTTATCAGAAAGAATACATTGACGACGACAGGAACAAAACAATATTTGAGGTGAATGAAAAATGTCATATCCTCTGCTACTTAATTATTTTGAATACGACCTGTCGTATGACTGGCTTCTTTACTAGTATAAATATAAAATGAATAAAACAATTTACTCATATCGGCGCAAGACAATCATGAAAATGAACCTTTTGTTGCTTTTAAAACTTACCTTGCCCTCAAGTTTATAAAATATTCTTATCAGAAAACACAAAGATGTGATTGTGATGTGATTTTGATGTGATTGTGATGTGATTGTGATGTGATTGTGATGTAATTGTGATGTGATTGTGATGTGATTGTGATGTGATTGTGATGTGATTGTGATGTGATTGTGATGTGATTGTGATGTGATTGTGATGTGATTGTGATGTGATTGTGATGTGATTGTGATGTGATTGTGATGTGATTGTGATGTGATTGTGATGTGATTGTGATGTGATTGTGATGTGATTGTGATGTGATTGTGATGTGATTGTGATGTGATTGTGATGTGATTGTGATGTGATTGTGATGTGATTGTGATGTGATTGTGATGTGATTGTGATGTGATTGTGATGTGATTGTGATGTGATTGTGATGTGATTGTGATGTGATTGTGATGTGATTGTGATGTGATTGTGATGTGATTGTGATTGTGATTGTGATTGTGATTGTGATGTGATTGTGATTGTGATTGTGATTGTGATTGTGATTGTGATTGTGATTGTGATTGTGATTGTGATTGTGATTGTGATTGTGATTGTGATGTGATTGTGGTGTGATTGTGGTGTGATTGTGATGTGATTGTGATGTGATTGTGATGTGATTGTGATGTGATTGTGATGTGATTGTGATGTGATTGTGATGTGATTGTGATGTGATTGTGATGTGATTGTGATGTGATTGTGATTGTGATTGTGATTGTGATTGTGATTGTGATTGTGATGTGGTTGTGATGTGATTTTTGATTGTGATGTGATTGTGATGTGATTTGCTATATTTGATATCTTATTATATGTTTACCTTTCCTTGCCTACGAACTGGAAGATCCCGAGTTCAAATCCCTTCTTTAACAAATAATTAAACAAATAAGGAATCTCTATAGTAGGTCTAGCCCGACTCCTAAACCTCTTATAATATTTAAATTCATATTAAAGTACTGTGGTGACCGTGGCATACAGGTTAAGTGTGTGGCTTAGCATGCTTGGAGCCCGGGTTCGATCCCCAGCCGTGGCGAAAAGTTTTTTTCAACAAAAATTTTTCTGATCGGTCACCACCTCTCTGCAGACAATGGCAAACCTCAGAGAGTAAATAATGCCATGTAAAGCTTCTTGAGAACATGAACTTTAGCCGTTCGGAGTCGGCATAAAACATGTAGGTCCAGTTCTCGGTCAATTGTGTGCACACATTGAATAACACACACAACACAATTGATCATAAGAAGCTCGGTTAAAGTCCTTTCAAGGGCTGAAATGGCCAATTTGTTTTTTTTTTTTTTTTTAAAGTACTGAAACAAATTTTATAAAAATATAATAAATATTTTTTCAAAATTCAAGTTTTTATTTGTATGTATGGGAGGGGGGCGTGGTCATTGACGGACGAAACGTATTGTTTTCCACAAATTTGTGCAACATAGCATTTTTTATCTTTGTAGCTCAAATAGAGTTTTCACTTCTGTGGGTTGTATGGGAGATGTGCACGATAGTGCACATTTTTTGGTCGTTTTATCTCTGTTAGGCATCATGGAGTAAATAGTGCCATGTCAAGATTATTGAGAATTATTATGATTATAGAATAATTGTTTGAAAAATTTTAGAACATACTTTTAGGCTTTTTTATTTTGTCATCTTGAAATTTTCAAGCCTTCATTTATTGACGAGAAAGAACTTGTATTAAAAAACATGATTAGCCAGGAATCCGCATAAAATTCGAAATGTAGGTCACTTCTTGATTTTTACTTATTTAATTCAGTTTTTGAAATAACGAAAAAAATTTAATATAAGGAATTTTTACTTTACAACACATATGGGCAATTTTAATTTTCTCCTTAAAGTTACAATCGAATGCATAGTTTGCAAATATATTGAAAATATTTCATATGAACAAAATTTTTTATGTTTTCATGGAAGTAGGTCTCAAGAACTGTATTTTTTGTTAACAAACTCTAGCTTTTATTGCTTTGAAGAAAAAACCACTTTTATGAGGTCTTTAACGTTAAATTGTTTGGAAGTCATTTCAAGGTAGGTTTACGTTTAAAAAATGAAAGAATTCGGCAATAAATAGCCTAAATTAAAGAAGTTTATCGAAGAAGAGTTCAATTAAAAAAAAAAAAAATTAAACAACTTAAAATTAAATTATGAAAGGCCCATGGCTTGCACTTCTTGGAGCCAAAATGTGTGGTCTTTAATGTTACACGTTCATTAAGCCGGATCGAAATTTAAATTGATGTTTTTGGACACCAACTCAAAATTTAGAGGTACTCTTAGAACCTATTTCTGCTCTGTTTTTGGATCGAATAAATCTCTATGAAGCGTTTTGGTTTCCGTGATTACCTTTTTTGAGAAGTTTAAAAAATGTGAATTTTATTTTCTTCAGAATGCATAACCAAGATAAGAATGAAAGTAAAGACATTGATAGTTTATCGGAAATGTCGTAACGTAGCTTAATGATATATCATATGGTGTAGTGAAAATGCATGTTAATACTATGAAAAATACATATTTTATAGGAGTTAAAAAAAACATATTTTTGAATATTTTGAATGAATATTTTGAATGAATATTTTGAATGACGAAATATCATTTTTTCTCTCAACTTTTTTTTTTTCGGTATAAATTTTTTTCTGTACCGACACAGGTGAAATGAACGTATAGTTTGCACTGAAGTGCGACAACTTCAAACTTCCATTAACTTTTTGAACGGAATGTACTCGATATAGAGCAAAATTTAAAAAGAAATTTGTACCCGTTACTACCACAGAAAAAATTTACATATCATCTGTTATATTGCTCGTCCACTGTCTTACAAAAAAACAAATTGAATCTATTGAATCTTAAAATCCAAGCATTGACAAACAAGAAACATATTTTATTTTTTCAACTGCTTTTTCATCACTTAAGTTTGATTCTTAAGTCTTTTGATATGGCAGCAAATTCATTCATAAAAAAAAATCGAAAGACAAAAATTAATACGCAAAACATGCACGTGTTCTATTAATTGTTATCCAAATCTTTTTGTAAAGCTCACAGCAAAGCTTAAGCATCAAACACACACCCTAGTTTCAAGAACGTTATAATCTGCTATAATCCGCTAACAAATTTTATAAACACTGCAAACGTCAGATTTGCTCAGTAATGCTTGTCGGTAAGTTTTTTCTTTACATTTTTTAATAAAATAAAAAAAATTATATTAATATGTTAAGTTATCAAATTGAGCTACCAAAGCAGCAGTGCGTTGGTAGCGACAACAACTTTTTAACAAACCTGATGTACATCAAGCAGCAAGTAGTTGGTTGCTCAACATAAAATGGCAGCACGTAGAATGTTTAATGACAACTCTGGAGTGTATAAGCTACCGTTGCTGAGTTTGAATTTTTGTTTTTTTTTTTTTTTTTGTTTTTTGCAACTGCTGTTCAATCAACAAAGCCAACATGCTGTCAAAATGTGTTATTTTTGTGCGCTGGGCACTGCAGTGTTTGGGTTGGGCGCTTTGATAGCCGCGAAACGTGCTTGAATAACAACAAAAAACAGACAAAACAATGGCTTAGCATGCTTGCTGGCTGTAGACTTAAAGAAATTCGACAGCTATTATATAATATTTAGCTCTTCAATGCCAGACTCAATAATTCTAAACTGCTTTGAAAATTGTCTAACGTTGGATTAAAAGCAATAAAAACAATTAGCTAGACACATGCCTGAAGTTCACACGATTCATCGCATTGTTTGCGCATTAAAATAAGTACCTGCAATAAATAAATGAATCGCTTCAGACGAACAATTAAAATTCACAAATATTTAAATCAAAAAATTTCCCAACTTCACAAGTCATATAAATAAATTTAAACCCATGAATATGTATTAAAATGAAAATCATATTGAGTGCATTACTCAGCAACGTTAATAAGCAGGACAGCGACAATTGCTTCGGAAAAATACCTCGTAAAAATAAGCGTCACTCAAAATGAGCACACAGCTCATAAGCTCAAAGTCTCACCGAAAGCATGACTTCACAAGCAATGCTATGAGTAGAAAAAAGCACAAAAAAATTTCGAAAAAAAAATGACAAAAAAATATATGTTTATTTCTAATTAGAAAGAGTTGCAGAGATTTTGTGAGAAATACTTGTTGAAAGCTTCGGTGACGAATGAAGTTTTTAACGAAACAGTGAGTGCTTTGCTGCTATCCTCAACTCATTTAGACTAAAAGAACAGGCTTTCGTCTGGGAAATCCCCGCCGGTAAATGCTTAATTGTTTGCATATCATAAACTGGCTAAAACTAGTTTTTTTTTTTTATTGATTTTTGCGCTCAGTGCTTTTCCTTTTGCTACAGAGTGAGCGTGCTCAAAGCTTTGCTGCTTTGTTGCTCAAGCTTGTTAAGCATGGTTCTTTAAATTCTATAACTTTTTTGCAATTACATTTTTTTTTTCAACAGAGAAATAAAAAAGAGCTTTTTTATTTATATTTTTATTTATCTTATCTGCTCTTCAATTAATTAAAGCTTATTTTTTTAGATTTTTAGGATATGTATACCGGGTTTTTTGTTGCTGTTTGTTTTATACATTTGCTGTTTGATGTTGTGATTTTCTTTTTGTTATTTTTTTTTTAATATTTTTTTTGTGTGTTTTTGTTGTTCAATATTGAAGGGTTTAATAGCACGCTGCTGCCGGCTATTGAGTAATAAACTATGGAGTTTGTTGCGTTTGAGCATCAGTCTTTAATCTTAATCCGTTCGGTGATGTGCGCTTGTGCTAGATCAATGCTGTTGAGCCATTTGAAATATATTTGAAACGTAATTTAAATCTTACTCAGTACAAACCAAAGTAAATATGCAGAATAATCGCATATTGTGTGCCGCCAAAAATTTATAAATTTTCTTTTGTATTGCTGAGTGGCTTTGGTATGTTGAATTATTGCTGTTTCAAGTGAAGCTTATTGTGCCTAAAACATATTTGTTAATAAATAAGTGCTTTAATAGAGCTAATGTGATTGTTTACTATTTTTGGCAAGCAAGCAAAAGACTTGAATAATAAACAAAAGTCAAATGCTTGAATAATGTTATGTAAGAAAGTTTAAACTCATAAATTTCAGTTCCCAAATGGAGTGCTATCAAAATAAGTTTTCTCAAATTGAGTTATTTATACTCAAGATGAAAGTGTTTAAAACTTACATTCCTTTTATATTAAGATGTGCTATACAACAAAAAACTGAAAATAAACCAAAAAAAAATTATTGTGTTTTTTAAAGTAAACTTAAAAACTTAAAGTGCTGATAAACAAAATTTTAATTAAGGCGTGAGACTCAAAGTCAGAAAATACTCTTAATGAAAGACTTGAAACTCAAAGTAAAAAATACTAATAAAAAATGCTTCAACTCAAACATAAAAATAAACAAAAAATTTTGTAAAACTCAAAAAATTTTGTTTCTACATCAAATGAGTTACTGAAATTGAGTTTATTATGCATATAAACTCTCGATTGTTTAACATTAATTTTGGCTGCAAACTAAAGACTAACAAAAAATGGAAAATAAGATGCTCAAACTCAATTCTTTTACTTAAAAACTATATGATAAATTTTTCCTGTAGGACTGTTGAAAACTTTGCGATTAAACGGGTGAAAATTTTGTTTTTTTTAATTTCGCGCTATATCTACTATATTCCGTTCATTTATATACGTTTTTGTTCCGCTTTACTGCATACGTTCATTTCGCCTGTGTGTCGCACTGGAAAAAATTAAAATTGGAACAATAAGGTTGAATGTGTAACGTTAAAGACCACCAATTTTGGTTCCTAGAAGCTCAAGACAACATTTTGTTTTAATTATTTCGATTTCGGTAGTCTATTTGATCGTTTTAATACCATTCAGTAGAACGAACTATTGGTTACCGCTCGTATTAACCGCATGAGTACCTTTGTTAGCAACTGTAGAGTTTTTTTAGGTTAAATTGTCCAAAAGGTCAACTTAAAAATAGACTACAAGCAATTCTGTAATTAGATCTATGTATGTATGATTGGTTGTTATGTCCTGTATTGTCCCTGAGACCAATCAAAATTTTAGTGCTTAAATTTTTCCCACATTAACTTATTTTGAGCCATTGAAATCCTTAAAATTACATTTTTTTGAGTATATGGGTCATGGCTTCAAATGGGTTAATGCTGATGAAGTGCAAAAAGCTGTTGTAGCTGAAATTTTTTGTTATTGCATCGCTCTTCTTCGATAAAATTCTTTAATTTAGGTATTTTCATTGCCAAATTCGGTTATTTTTCAATTCAGACCTACCTTGAAAATCACTTATAAAAAATGTAACGTTAAATACCATATACAACTGGTAGTATCTGCAAAACAACAGAAGTTAGAAGAAAAATTTGTTCAAATTTGTTGGTTCCATGGATTTTTTACGATATTTTTGAAAAATATCGAGTGTAACGTTAAAGAGAAAAAAATGTACCATGTGTGTTTTATTTAGACACAGAAACAAAAAATCTTAACGAATGAACTCAAAAATTTCTTAAATCTATTAAAAAAATATCTTTAAAATACCTCGAAAATCAATTTCGAAAATTGTAACGTTAAGACCACATAAAACTCATTATATCTTTACAAATACAATAATAAAATTGGTTTGAGCACATTCAAACAAATCTCATCAAATATTTGATTTAAGAAAAAAATTTTGTAGCTTTTTCTGCTTCAAGCTTAAAGTATATTTTCATAAAGATTTTTAATTGGTTTTAACTTAAAAATGAGAGAAATTCTAAAAAAATATTGTTATAATATTTAAAAATATTATAGATAAAAAAATTTTTTAGTTTTATTTTATAAAATGAGTAAAATTTTTCAATTCAAAGCACGTCTGAAGCAAACAAAGCACAAAAAAATTGCAAATAAAAAAGTATTTTTAAAAAATTTTTGACCTCAAAAAAAACTGTGATTTTTTAAAAAATTTTGTTTACTAAACAAAAATTTAATTATTTTCAAGTCGTCTTGAATACTTTGAAAACTGAAGGCAATTTCTATTTTAACCATCACTTCTTTCTTACATAGAACTCTTTGAGCAAACAAAAGACTTAAGACACAAACTGGAAAAATACTCTAAGCTTAAAAATAAGTTAAACTCAATTAAAACTCAAAACATTTGTGATAAAACATTTTTGTTATTATTATATTTTTATTTAAAGTTGTTTTTTAAAAGGCTAGTTTTATACTATAGATAATCTTTATAACTATCTATAGTATATATATACACCAGCCTTTATAAACATAAACATTTTATAACATCATTGAAAAGTGAGCATTAAACCATATGAAATTATATTCACACAAATTATTTATAATTTATATGTTATTTAATGTTATTTTAATGTTATGTTATTTATTTTTAATTGATATTTCTAATGTAATATAACTTAAACTTTATTATTTTTGTTCTTTTTAGATGTCTCCCATCTGCAATACTTTGCCTACGCCGCCTCCAACACACCACCAACAACCTTTCATGCCGGCTCAAACTCAAACTCAAATTCAAGTGACAACAACACCATCACCACCACCACAAACAACAATAACAACAACTGCAGCATCTAGCTCTACACAATTTCTCACTCCCCCTGATGCTTATGATAACGCCTACGCTGACAATTTTGATCTATCGCTGTTACCAAACGAAGAATCAGATTTTGAGCTAAACTGCTTTCCCAGCTCTTCGGCACATTCGCCACAAAATATATCCCTCGATTATATACCAACGACCGTGTATCAAAACACAACGAACAATATAAATACACAAGAAATTAAAATCGAACCAACCTGGTGTAACAACGCCGATTTAAACTCAACGAACGAACCAGAACAACAGCAACAACAAGAACTGCAGTCACCAGCCGTTATATTCGAGCAGCTACAGCAGAAACGCCATCAGAAAGTACAACGCACCAAATCGGCTCCTTTAGAAATACCACCTCCACCGTATCCACACCAACACCATCATCATCACCAGCAGCCACATCCATATCCCTCACCCGAATCGAGTCCCACGCAGTCTGATTACAGTTTTCACGCGCGCTACAGCAGCTCTTATAGCAGTTCTTACAGCAGCTCGTACAGCTCTTCGCTGAGCTCTTCGTTAAGCTCACGTGGCTCTTTTTTCCCCGCCTCCCCATGTTCATCGTTCGAGCGAACGCACATCAAACAAGAGTTTCATATATTGCCACCCTCCCCACCAGAGTCAAGCTGTGAGGCGCTTTCGCCGCACTGCTTTACGGATATTAAAACGGAGCCTCTAGACTCAGTGCCGCTCGATGCCGAGGTTGAGAACTTAATCGATATCAACTCGTTGCTGGAAAGCTCTACGGCCTACCAGCACTACGAACAGTCGAATACAAATATAACAGAATTCCCGGAGGAACTAGAAGTTAAGCCAGATATAACGTCTTCGCACAACCAGGATCATCAGCTGCTGCGTGAGTACTTGGAGGATACAACATTTCAGAAGAAGCATAACCTAAAACCGTTGGCCCTGGAATCGCTGATAGGTGGCTTGGGTGCACGTGGTGACATCGAGCCAGTGATATCATTGGCGCTGGAGCATGCTAAGCGTGAGGCTGAGGAAACCTGCGTCAAGTTGCAAATATCACCAGGTAAAAAAACAATAATTTTAAAGAAAAATAAAAGAAAAAAAAAAAGGAAAAAAGACAAAACAGAGCCTTTTGAAGCTAATTTTGTTGAAAGTGAAACTAAAGAAAAAGGACTTAAAAACGGTAAAAAATTCATTCCAGTGAGTTTTAGATGCACGTATTAAAGCGCTTATCTGCAGCCTTTTTTTAATCAAAACTCGGTATTTCACTTAAAAACCTCTGAACCCCTCTACTGACTAAATAATGTCAAGTAAAATGCAGCTCGATCTGTTCTTTTTGTCTTCAGTTCAAATTTTTTTAAGCTTAACTTAAAAATTCCAAGTTTTTCCATCTCTTCGAATTCAAAACTTTTAACCGCTATAAATAGAACTCTTTATATGGTCGAAAATAAAAATAACTAATAATTAAATATAAAAAAGCTGACTTGAAAACTATGCCATGCTCAGTTTTCATAATTTTTGTATTCATAACGCTATCTTCAATCACAAAATCATGCGAACGTGATCTGCTACACGAATCAGCCAAAATAACAGCAGCATTTTTATGTTAAATTAAAATGTATTGAATATAACTGAACTTTGGCTTTAACGAACAAAATAAAGAAATAAATTCAAAATTAAACCGCAAAAAGTATATTTTTAGTAAGTCGTATATGATATGAGTCACTCAAGGCAACAGGCCGTCACAACTCTGTGCCAAGCACAAAAGGAGTGACGAAAAATTTTGATCTGCTTGTTTCTAAGTGCTTTTTTCTAACTTATTGCTTTGGGTTTTTTGTGAATGCCGAGGTGGTGATGAAATGCAGTGACTTCTTTTAATGTCCTCTACTCTAAAAATAAGCATGAAGGATTTGATTATGAATAATGATAATAAATGATTCATATAAAAAAAACAATGAATATCAAACAATAAAACTAACACAAATGTATATATCAATATGAATATGAATATGAATATGAATATGAATATGAATATGAATATGAATATGAATATGAATATGAATATGAATATGAATATGAATATGAATATGAATATGAATATGAATATGAATATGAATATGAATATGAATATGAATATGAATATGAATATGAATATGAATATGAATATGAATATGAATATGAATATGAATATGAATATGAATATGAATATGAATATGAATATGAATATGAATATGAATATGAATATGAATATGAATATGAATATGAATATGAATATGAATATGAATATGAATATGAATATGAATATGAATATGAATATGAATATGAATATGAATATGAATATGAATATGAATATGAATATGAATATGAATATGAATATGAATATGAATATGAATATGAATATGAATATGAATATGAATATGAATATGAATATGAATATGAATATGAATATGAATATGAATATGAATATGAATATGAATATGAATATGAATATGAATATGAATATGAATATGAATATGAATATGAATATGAATATGAATATGAATATGAATATGAATATGAATATGAATATGAATATGAATATGAATATGAATATGAATATGAATATGAATATGAATATGAATATGAATATGAATATGAATATGAATATGAATATGAATATGAATATGAATATGAATATGAATATGAATATGAATATGAATATGAATATGAATATGAATATGAATATGAATATGAATATGAATATGAATATGAATATGAATATGAATATGAATATGAATATGAATATGAATATGAATATGAATATGAATATGAATATGAATATGAATATGAATATGAATATGAATATGAATATGAATATGAATATGAATATGAATATGAATATGAATATGAATATGAATATGAATATGAATATGAATATGAATATGAATATGAATATGAATATGAATATGAATATGAATATGAATATGAATATGAATATGAATATGAATATGAATATGAATATGAATATGAATATGAATATGAATATGAATATGAATATGAATATGAATATGAATATGAATATGAATATGAATATGAATATGAATATGAATATGAATATGAATATGAATATGAATATGAATATGAATATGAATATGAATATGAATATGAATATGAATATGAATATGAATATGAATATGAATATGAATATGAATATGAATATGAATATGAATATGAATATGAATATGAATATGAATATGAATATGAATATGAATATGAATATGAATATGAATATGAATATGAATATGAATATGAATATGAATATGAATATGAATATGAATATGAATATGAATATGAATATGAATATGAATATGAATATGAATATGAATATGAATATGAATATGAATATGAATATGAATATGAATATGAATATGAATATGAATATGAATATGAATATGAATATGAATATGAATATGAATATGAATATGAATATGAATATGAATATGAATATGAATATGAATATGAATATGAATATGAATATGAATATGAATATGAATATGAATATGAATATGAATATGAATATGAATATGAATATGAATATGAATATGAATATGAATATGAATATGAATATGAATATGAATATGAATATGAATATGAATATGAATATGAATATGAATATGAATATGAATATGAATATGAATATGAATATGAATATGAATATGAATATGAATATGAATATGAATATGAATATGAATATGAATATGAATATGAATATGAATATGAATATGAATATGAATATGAATATGAATATGAATATGAATATGAATATGAATATGAATATGAATATGAATATGAATATGAATATGAATATGAATATGAATATGAATATGAATATGAATATGAATATGAATATGAATATGAATATGAATATGAATATGAATATGAATATGAATATGAATATGAATATGAATATGAATATGAATATGAATATGAATATGAATATGAATATGAATATGAATATGAATATGAATATGAATATGAATATGAATATGAATATGAATATGAATATGAATATGAATATGAATATGAATATGAATATGAATATGAATATGAATATGAATATGAATATGAATATGAATATGAATATGAATATGAATATGAATATGAATATGAATATGAATATGAATATGAATATGAATATGAATATGAATATGAATATGAATATGAATATGAATATGAATATGAATATGAATATGAATATGAATATGAATATGAATATGAATATGAATATGAATATGAATATGAATATGAATATGAATATGAATATGAATATGAATATGAATATGAATATGAATATGAATATGAATATGAATATGAATATGAATATGAATATGAATATGAATATGAATATGAATATGAATATGAATATGAATATGAATATGAATATGAATATGAATATGAATATGAATATGAATATGAATATGAATATGAATATGAATATGAATATGAATATGAATATGAATATGAATATGAATATGAATATGAATATGAATATGAATATGAATATGAATATGAATATGAATATGAATATGAATATGAATATGAATATGAATATGAATATGAATATGAATATGAATATGAATATGAATGTAGATAGAAATATGCTTAGAAATTTTCATATGAATATGCATACAATATGCATATACATGCATACAAGTGTACACATAAATATGCATAAAATATGCTAATGAATATTCATATGAATATGTGTATGACTATGCATACCAATATGAATATGCATACCAACATGAATATGCATACAAAATTACAAAAAAAAAAAAGAATAAGAAAATATATTAAAACATTGGCTTAAAATAAGACTTCACTCCATTTTCGTATTATTTGGTCTTTTCTTAGTTATTTCAATTTATTAAAAATATATGGTTAACAATCGATTTTTCTCGATCTTGTCCAAATTATAAATAATTAATAAGTAAATAATTAAATAGTTAAAAAAAAATTTAGAAAAGTAGTTTTTTGATTATAAGTAAACTAACATCTGTTAACACATTTCTATTTTTACATTTTTATTCAGATCCAAAAACTTGGTCACATACTCAGGTACACGCATGGCTACGATCCACCATCGAACAGTTTAAGCTGCCGCCCATAGCTGATTTAGAATTGAAATTTCCCGAAGATGGAACGACCTTGGCGTTACTCACCGAAGAGGAATTTATGCGCAGAGTGCCAGAGGTAAGTCAGTCAACAATAAGCACACTCATGCACCCAAATAAAGAAAAAAAAAAAAAAAAACAAAACAGCACAAAGTAACATATAAAAATTAACACAAAAAAAACAACACAAATCAACACTTAAATAAAAAAATAAACTAAAACGTAACAGCCACCAATCAATGATACACGTATTTAAATAAAATTCGAATATATTAAAACGAAATACCAAATACTAAGAAACACTACAAGCTAGCTATATCAAAGATGAAATAAAAACAAAAACAATAAAAACAAAAACAACAACAAATAACAAACCATTGCAAAACTCAATAACCAATTTAAGCTCGCTTAAGATATCGATGTTATAACCGCTGCTTTGACGTCAGCGATAACATTGAATGAATGAATGAATGAATGAATTAAAGGCAAGTGTGTAGAATTGAAGTGAGGCGTTAACGCAAATAGCCGCGTGCAGCAAAAGCATTTAAAATCATTGTTATTTTTTACACATTACTGCTCAAAATTGTTGTTTTGATAAGGTGTTTTTTTTTTTTGTTTTGGCTATTGTTCAATTTATTCAATGAAAGCACTGTAAAAGCAAATAATAAAAAAATTAGTGACAAAAAAATGCCTATAACATAAGAAATAAACAAAATTTTGCCTCAAAAAGAACTAAAAGTATAGACTCTTATATAGATACGGTGGCTCTGGAATGAAAAGAATTACATGAAAGTATGTGGTTTGACGAAAAAAAACTTGACGAAGATTTATATTTTTAAATTTTTCATTAAAAATCTTTTTAAAGTATGAAATAAGTTTAAAAAAAATATACATTTTAAAAATTTATTTAAAAATCATTAAAATTCCAAAGTAAAACAAAAGACTTAAGAAACGAACTTGAAGCAGTTTTGAATGTGAAATAATTCAGAGCAAATCTTTAATATACATGCAGTGGGGTAAGTGTTTTTTTTTATTTTGCAAGAACAAAATATTGTCCAATAACAACAGCAACATCAACAACAAAGACTTAAGAAACGAACTTGAAGTAGTTTTTTTTGGGAAACGATTCAAAGCAAATCTTAAATCTACTAGCGGTATGATTTAATTTTATTCATATTTTGACATGTTGGTATAAAATTGTAAAAAAAAATAGCATTTCACTCTGCAAATTCATCATGTTCAGTTATTTTCTGCATCTAGCTGACATGGCTTATATTTTATAATACAACAAAAAATTGACTGGTTCAACTTTAAAAGTGCAACAAACGAAAACTTAGTAACCGTGGTCATGGGTGAAGGTGAAGGAAAGTGTGAAGGCTGTTCAGCGAACTAAAACAGAAAAAGCAAAAAAAAAAAAAACCAAACACAAAAATCAAGAAAAAAATCGAAAAGCACAGTAAAATAAAACAAAAACATACAAAGAAATGAAATCCAAATTAAAACATAAAAATTTAAACGTAGGCAGTCTTGAAAAAAACTTATGCAGCGATGGTCAGCAAACAGCACAGCAGACCACATAATAGCAGAATCAAACACAAACAGAAACAAACAAACAAATAAACAAATACACGAACAAAAACTCGCAAAAAAGCACATAAAAAACTCAAACAAACGCTGGTATGAATCCCAAGCGACGACAAGCAACGACATTGCAAGGTGAAAGTGACTCTTAAAGCAGACTCTAATGCTGCTTTGGTTGCCATGCCGACCAGCTAAAACGCTAGACAAAGCTAACAGAGCCAGTCAGACTCAAACTTGCATGCAGCAGCTGCACTGGGTTAGCTAGTGCTGGGGCAACGTGGTTTTGCTTTTGTTTTTTGTTTCGTTGCATGTCTTGGCTACAGCGACGGGTCGGACTGAGTTTTGGCGATGCTTGCAAAACGCAGCAAGCACGTCAAGCAAAGCCAAGCAACCTACTTTCATGCCAAACCAGTAAAATGTAGAGGAGGCAGTAAGCAGCATGCTTTTTTTGCAAACTTTTATAAACAATGTTATTAACTTATACCGTAAAGATGACTAGATTTGTTAGGTATAAGAGTATTCATATGTATTGTTCTAACTTGCCATTTTTTTCCAAATAAGAGAACAAAGAACAAAGAATTTTCAATTTTATGTTTAAACCTTACAATAGTTTCATTTAAACTTTTAAAAATGTTAACTGTTTTTTAACAAATATTTAAAAAAATTGAAATTTTGGCTAGATATTCTGTCAGATATTCTGTAGATATTCTGTTAATGGTATAGATTTAGCTGAACTCTTAGAAGGAGAGATGATAAAATAAAAATTCACGAACCGAGAAACTTTTTAAGGATCACTCGAGTAAAACTAAATTCCTTGTTCTTAACATATATGCAAGTAACGGTCCAATTTTCTCTTTTGGTGGAGTTTCTCACCCACAGATAGTAGATTTTTATGTGAAAATGTGGAAAAATTGCATAATCCTATTAAGTACACTGTTTATTGTGCAGTTTTGTGAGATAAAGCAAATTGTGCAATATTTTGTGCAAAAACATATACCACTAAAATAACCGGAACATTTTGTAAGGAAAAATGTGTTTCTTAGACCATTCCTGCAGTTGTCATCCATGGTAATAGCCAGTTTTTTACGTGGACACCGAAAGATCGTGATGTGTTCATACTAAGGTCTTTTTCTGCGAATTTCCTTATGAAAAAGAAACCATTGCATGTCCGGAAACCATTGCATGTCCGGAAGTTTGTAGGCCTGCTTTATGTTGTGATCTGCACAATACACTGGTGGGAGTGGCCACCACCGTCCTAATTTTGTGAATATGTTGACCGCCCTTTGTGCTTGTTGATACCTGTGTATCAAGCGGTTGATCCTAGGATTGTTTGTTTTTTGGGGTTGAGAGCGTTACCGGGGATCAACAAGTCTATGCTACTAATTGAACCCGGGTCAATTCTAGAATGTCTAAAACTTCGTTTACAGAAGTTTCCAGCTGCCGTAAGACGCTGTGCTGTCTTTCCAGCTATGAGTTTTGCGAGTTTTGTAGAGGGTCTAAACATAAAATTGGAATGGTTTCGAGAGCTTTCGTTGGAAGTCTTTTCCAAGGGTTTGAGGAATGTTGTCTGATCCACCGCTGGGCTGGGCTGGGCCACACGATGACTCCGTAGAGTAGAATTGGACGAACTACCGTTGCGTTTGTTCATTGCAATGGAGAGTGTGAAAGACTCAATGTGTTGTACAATAGAGTGGGCTGAAAAAAAAGTTTGAAAAAATCACCCCCTATTTTAAAATACATTTCTAATAAATAATTTTTTGAGCACAAATTAAACAAATTTAAAAAAGTTTAATCTAATGGGAAAAAAACAGAAATTCAAGGGGAAGTAAATCGGGCGAATGGGGCTTACTAGTTGAATATGACCTCAAAAGTCAAAATGTTCTAATAAGACTCATTAAGTGCTCATTAAGTTATTTTCAATGACATATAATTTTTTTAAGATCTGACATGTAATGCTTAACCCATTTTAGTCCGCTGGTAGATTTCCCGACCACTGACTTTAAAACTAGTTTCTGAAAAAAATATTAAAAATATTTTCAAATTCTTTCTGCAAAGTCATAATTTGGTTAAATGGAAATTCAGAAAATAAATATAAATTTCCAAATTTTCCATTTTACATGAACAGGTATTATTTTTTAATATTTTTTCAAAAATTAATTTTAACGTAAGTGGTCGAAAAATCGACCAGCTGACCAAAATGGGTTAAGTTATGTATAAAAGACCATTTTGGCTGTTTTCCGGTGGTCCAAAAAAAAAATGTTGTTTTGTTTACGGCATCTTCTCGAGGTCAACTTAAAAATAGGGGGTTAAAATAGTATTTTCTTGACTGCTTAAAGCGCATTGAAAGCCTTCCTCACGCTTTCATCCACATTGAGTCTTACGTCAGTACGTTGTCCAGGACAATTTGCAGACATTTCGGATATTTAATATTGATGGTATCCATGTATCTCTTATCATACTTAGGCAGCCCTACTCGACTTGAACCTTTTTACAATTTAGTAGGTGTTCTATCCAAAAGTCGATTGCTGGTGATGCATCTATCGCACATAATCAGTTAAAGATAGCTGCTGTTGAAATATTATTCAATGCATCTGAGATGTCTAGAAATGCACCAAATGCGAGTTCTTTGTGGTGGTGCGCTTTTTTCTTCATGGCCTTCTTAGGAGTGTAGTGCAGTCTCCAACGATTTCCTTTTCGTAAAAGTGTGCTGGTTGGTTGCTAGCAGCGGTTGCTGCGTGCCGTTTTTTATATGCAATTCTACCAATTTCTCAATTATTTTGATGAGAAAGGATGTAAGATTTATGGGCATGTAGCTCTTTGAATACAAATGACAGCTACAACCTGATTTTGTTATGAATACCACCCTTGCTGTTCTACAGGCTGCAGTCACCTAGTCTGATATATCCTTTATATATTAACTCGAGTTAAAAAACGACTGTCGTTGAGTGGTCGTTTGTAACATGGCCGGAAATATGCCATCCGGTTCTGGAAATTTAAATTTTGAAAATGTTTTTATAGCCCAACAGATTTTGTCTGATGTCATTAAGTTGGGCGGAATCTATGACGGGATTGTCCAGTGCCTGTCTGTGGCGTAACTTTTTGAGATTTCAGTAGACCCAGGAAAATATAATTTAAGAATTGTTTTCATCTAAGAATTCTTGACTACTTTCCGTCCCATTGTCTTTCCGCAGTTGACTCTGAACGGAGAGTCAACTGCGTGTTGATTCAGTCTCAGTTGTCCTGAGAGTATCTTCTTGTGTCCGCAGTTTTTTCAATGCCCGAGCAGAAGTTTTGCAATAAGAATGCTTTTTCACGGCATACATTGCTCTTAAAAAGTTTGAACCTACATTTTTAACCCTCCATACTTCATATTGGTTAGCTTATTAAGCAGTGTTGAAGAAATATTTTAGGTTGCGTCTTTGCTCTTCAAGGTCAGGATTTCACCATGGTGCTGTGATATTCCGTTTCTTGCCTATGGCTTTACAAGAGAAGAGGTTCTGACAAGCTGGTTTAAAAGGGTCTTCAGGTCACCTTTCAAAGTCGAATTCTTTATTTTTGATTTTAAGAGAGAATAATCAGGTCTGAATGATTCTTCTGAATGGGTTCTAACTTGTGTTTCTATTAATCTAAGGTTTTATACTTTAGAGGGATCCACATAGATAGTTCCTTGACTATGCTAGCTATGCTTAGGTAAGTTCGTAGGACGATGTTAAGCATGTATTTACTTTGATCATTAATGTCTGGGCTTCCCAGTACTTACTGATGTGTGTTGGCATCTGCACCGATGACAATCTCCTGCTTCTTTCCACTGTTTACAGCTACCAGGTCATCTTGTGGTGTTTAAGTGTTTTGCGCCAGTAGCAGAATGCGACCAGGGTCAGTTCAACTTCATTGCCTGCTAGCGCCACCAGACATTAAATAGTTATAGATGCTTTTCCATGTGAGAATGGCTGTTCTTATTTACTTACTGCCGTCATGTAAAAAGTTTTGTTATTTTGTGCCTTCAAATTAGAGACCACGTTGCCGAACGCATTGAAGTTATAAATTTCTAATTTTTTTTATGAACTTATTAAAAATGTTAACTTAAAAATTAAAACATTAAATTATTTTACGTTAATATAATTTTTTGTCGCTTCTTTCAGAATCTATTGAAAAAATTATAAAATTAAAAAAAAAAAAAAAGACAGAGTAATTCTTCTAAGAAAAATTTCAGATTTAACCAATCTTTTTATTCAAGTAGTTTTATTTTTAATTTTTTTTTTTTTGTTGCCACAAATTATTATTTATTTTGAAATCACTTAATATCAGTTAATTATTGCTATAATTTTCACACCTTTAGACATTCTGTTCCATTAATTGAGGGAGTGTCGTGTTAAAGAGCTTAACAGCTGCTGTTGAGTTGCTAACGCTCAGTGTTAATAGTTATGTGCGTTATGAATGGCAAAAAACTACAAATAATAATTATGGCGCAATCATTTTTAGATACAATTTTTTTTTTAAAAAGGCGCGTTTAAATTTTTTTATGTTACACGCTGCTTATAAATATTTTTTAAAATTATGCGTCTTAAAATGAGCAACTAAATATTTCATCTAATTAGTTTAAAATTAATTAAATAAGTTAAAATTTTTAATTATCTGCTGTTGCCGTTGACTGTTTGAATGCTGCTCTTTCAACCCAGTTTACATTGCAACGAGGCCAAACTAGTCATGAACTTACAAGCGGCATGCTTTGTACTTATACTGTGCAGCGTAGTGTTGTGTGAGTGGCAACAAGTGGCATGCGGCCATCAACAGTTTTTTCTAGTTATTGCATTTTTGTAATTAAAAATTTTTGTTGAACGCTAGTAATAAAAAATAGACAAATTTTTTGCGGCATTGTTTTCGTTGCGGTTTTTATTTTTTGTGTTTAAGTGTTGATATTGTTGGCTGGCGAAACGTGACACAAAATTGCGCACGATATATAAAAATATATCATTAAATTTTTTCAAAAATAATGCAATTTTTTTGCTTTTGAAATTTTTAAATGTTTTAGTTTTATTTTTTTTACTTTTTTATTTTTAATTATTAACAACATCTTGCTTTGCAGATTGGTAGCACGATACATGCGCAGTTGGAAATCTGGAAGCTGGCCTATTCGAATGGCTTTCAAGACGACTATGCAACGATGAGCGGAGTAACACAAAGCGTTGGCAGTGCGACACTACAACAAATGCAGCAAAATAGCGAGCAGTGGCAGGCAGATTGTAGGCCGAAGATTGAAATGGATGTGGATGAGGTGGCGAGTGATGGTAAGCAATAAAATAATGAGATGAAATATTTGTGAATGAAATAATAAAATAATAAATTTAAAAGTGCTTAAAAACAGAATGTTAGTTTTCAAAGTTTAAATTATTTCAAGAAAAAAAGCAAATTTTTTGGTTTTTTAAAATTTTAATTCTTTATTGCATTGTGATGGACATTTCAATGAAACCATAAAAAAACAAAAAAAAAATACACACCAAATCAGTAATTGTGATAATGTTTTGAAAAAAAAATGCGATGAAGGCTTAAATTTTTTCAATAAAAAACCAAAATATAATAAATATAAGTATTAAGTCTCAAAAAAAAAAAAAAATGATAAAATTTATGAACTAAATTTATGAAATTTTTCTTGAATTTTTTCATAAAAATTATGTTAGTTCATTATTCACAGAAATAAGTTATTTTAAAAAAAAAAATAATAAATATTTTTTTAAGTCTGAAAAAAAATTATGAAATTTTTGAATATCAAAATTTTTCTTAAATTTTTCATAAAAATTATCTTACTTCATTCATGAAGTTATTTCACAAACATTCATATTGTTTATTATTTTAAACCTTATTTAACCAACAAATTTTATCTTACAGAAGAGGACGATGACAGCTCACCGCCCACCAGTGTGTTGGCCGTAACGTCTCAAGCATGCAGCACCAGTCAAGCTGCAACAAATGCCAGCGGCAGCGCGACAACAGCCATAGTCAAACCTATAGGTTCGACACCAGCACGCAATGGCGGCTCACACATACATCTCTGGCAATTTCTCAAAGAGCTGCTGGCAGCGCCGCATATCAATGGCACTGCTATACGTTGGATAGAGCGCAGCAAAGGTGTCTTCAAGATCGAGGATTCGGTGCGAGTGGCAAAACTTTGGGGTCGCCGCAAAAATCGACCGGCCATGAACTATGACAAGCTCTCACGTTCCATACGGCAATACTACAAAAAGGGCATCATGAAGAAAACAGAGCGTTCACAGCGGCTGGTCTACCAGTTCTGTCATCCCTACAATTTGTAATAAGAGCGCAGAAAAAGATCCGATACAAGGTGGTTTAACGGTAGTGCATTTAAGAGCGCTAATAAAGCGATTGTAAAGCTCGTGCCGGCAAAAGCTGTAGGTTAAGTATTTATTTGGTATGCTTGTGCGCCTGACAAATCGAGTTAGTATGTGTGTGTTTAAAGATTATGTTGTAAATATTTTCCAAATATGCGCTCTTAAATTATTTCTTATGCTTAAAGTTTCACAAATATTTTTGTGCTAATTTATTTATTTATTTATTTATTTATGTATTCAAATGCTCTTTGCTGATTTTCTGTTTGGGAAAAACTGTGAAGATGCATTTAATTTTAGTAGCTTTGTGCAATATTGAAAAAAAAAACAAAAAAAAAAAAAAGTCAAATGTGCCCATACTTATGGCAACATTAATTTTATATTGCATACTTTTAGGCTTAGTTTTTAAGTGCAAAAACGAATTAAACGAAATCGAACGAAAACGAAAGTGACCCAGTTGAAAAATCTGGAATTCCATTCTCTTAACTTACCAAAACCTGCCCTTAGACCGAGTGAATATCATGCTAAAAAGTTTTGAGTTGTCAAGCTTGCAGATTTCATTAGGGTTGAACGGTCTAACAGCCGGGGGTGTTGCGGTAATTTTCAAAACCATATATCTATGATATATTATTCAATGTGTACGTTCTATGAACACTAGTTTATAAGTTATATGTATAGAAAAAAGTGTGCTCGATGAAAATTTGAGCAGCTTGTTTAGAATTTAGGTCGAACCAAAGTTTGGGCGTGAACTTAAGCAAAGTGTATTTGAATAGGTGTAAGCCTATTGGTTACTTAAAATTAGTTTTGTAAAAAGTAGTTTTAAAAAAAATTTTGTTTATATATGATAACAAAGCAAAACAGAATAGCTTACTTGGAGTGAGCTAGGCTATTCCCAAGCTAAGCATTTAAGTAGTGCCTTAAAGCTTTCTATGTAATCATGCAAGTGCTAGAAAATTTTTCGAACTAAAGGGTTAATAACACTATAAAAGTTAGAAACTAGTAGTAAGCTACATTATGTTGGATGAAAAATACTTGAATGTCAATGAGCCGAAAAAGTTGTCAAAGCCATACAAGTAATTTTTGGCATGTTCAGATGTCTTTTTAAACCGCTCTAAAATTAAGCTACATGATTAAATTAAATTATTTTATAATTTTTTTATAAATTCAAAAATAAAAAATTTATTATAAATTCCAATTTTAATGAAATCTGTTTAAGAAAAGCTTAGTTAAAGCTTTGAATATAAACAAAAAACCTACAGCATGAACACAACAGTTGTGTTGAGCTTGATTGTTAGAAGCTGTTAAAGCATTGCATACTTTTGAGCATTCTATAAGCTTAAACAAAACAAAATAGAATTGCTTGCAACAAATAGCTAATTTGTTCAGAAATTTGTGCTTTTTTCAATCGAACTTATGTTTAATGTTAATGTTAAATTAATTTACTTAAAGCTAAATATTAAGTTTATGCTGAAATATTTCAAAATTAAGTTTGAAATTTAAAAGTTTTTTAAACTTATTTATTTATGTGTTTTAAAACTGTTGAAATATTAATTTTAAAATGAAAAATTAATTTATGTATGCACGCTTTTGCAGCGTTTGGTGTTGGTTCTAGAGCTAAACAAAATATTTATAAAAGTTTTGAGTAATTTTACGCTTCCCTACAGTAGCTTAAAAACAGAAAATTACAATACTTAACTTTCCATTTAAAAAATATGTTTGTACTGTATCAAATATTTGTTTAATTTATTTTATTTATTTTTGGGTCATTGGTTGCAGTTAATTTTTAATAGTTTTGTTTTAATTTAATATTTAAAGTCAGTAAATATCTTATAAAATGTGATTTAAGTGTCTTTATAGAAATATTTAAAAAATATTTAATATTTTAATTGAAATACTCTGTCTAATATAAATACAAAAAAAAAAAATAATCATAACTAATTAATGCTCTTATATGTAAAAAAAATATAAATTATTTATTTTCTATTTCAAAAGTTATATAATTAAATTTATTACATTAAATACTTTAATAAAATTTATATTTTTAATATTAATTTAACTTTTAATTGATTAATTTATCAAATTGTTAATTTATTGCAGCAATAATTTAATGTTGAACTATTATTTGAAGTATATAAACAATAATTTTTTATATATATATTTATTTATTAAAAAAATAATTATTGTAGAAATAATTTAATGAGAAATTCATGAAATATAACTTAACAAAATAATTTATTTATGTTATTTCAATTAATTAAAAATAATAATTTATTGAAAAAATATCTATTTATTGAAATATTTATTTATTTATTTATGTAAAACTATTTATTAAAATGTATTTATTATATTCACAAAGGACATTAATAAAGTTTGACAACTGTCAGTTACAAAACAACAGATTGTATTGTTTTATTTACATTTTACTGGTTTAAGGTCTCAGCTATAGCTGGAGCATTTATTGAACATTTACAAAAGTAATAGTACACAGCTGTAAAAACATATTCCGAAAGAAATTTATCAGCAACGTTTTTAAAAAAAAAAAAAAAAAACTTTGACCGAGCTTCTAATGATCAATTGTGCTGTGTGTGTTATTAAATGTTTGCACACAATTGACCGAGAACTGGACTTACATGTTTTATGCCGGCTCCGAACGGCTAAAGTTCATGTTCTCAAGAAGCTTTACATGGCATTATTTACTCTCTGAGGTTTGCCATTGTCTGCAGAGTGGTGGTGACCGATCAGAAAAATTTTTTATTGAAAAAAACTTTTCGCCACGGTTGGGGATCGAACCCGGGCTCCGAGCATGCTAAGCCACACACTTAACCTGCATGCCACGGTCACCACAGCAACGTTTTATACCAACGGGAAAAAGGGGTCCCTGAAAGCCCTTTTTGAGTGCTTGCAATTCAGCTGAAAGTGCTGATCTCACGACACACACCTAATTTTAACATTGCATGTCATTAAAAAAATCACTTCAGTTAAGCTTATTCTGAATAATTCTGAATTAAGCTTATTCAAAAGGCCTCTCTTGGGTAGCTTTGAGTAAGCATTTCGTTTCAGTTTTACTTGCCTCTTATTTGGAGATATTTGGAGAGCCAAAGAAGGCGATAGATAGAATAAGAAGAGTGAACTTTTCCCTTAAAAGTTCCCTTGAAAATGTTTTAAAGACCTCCAATGAAATGTTGACATCACTAGTTTGCCTCTAATTTGGAGATATTTGGAGAGCCAAAGAAGGCGATAGATAGAATAAGAAGAGTGAACTTTTCCCTTAAAAGTTCCCTTGAAAATGTTTTAAAGACCTCCAATGAAATGTTGACATCACTAGTTTGATCGTGTGCAACAAAATAAGTGCTGACTTTTTGGTTCACAGACAAGACAGCTGATACGTCGCACAGTGGGAGATTCGTGGCCATTAATAGAAGTCAAATTTTTTAAATTGTAAACATTTTTTTTTACAAATCGACAGTTCATACATCAAATAAGAAACAAAAGAAAAATCTCTCAGAAATCTTTTAAGGTTTGGTCAAAAAATGTTTCAAAATTTCAACTTTTTTTAATGAAAAAATTGAGAATATAAGTTATTTTTACTACTTGCAGTCATAAGTGTTTCACTTTTTTTGTTTTTAAGAGAATGGAATTGAAATGAAAAAATAATAATAATATGATATTTAGTGTTTCTTAAACTGTAGTTTTTTTGCTGTTTCTTAAATAAATGTATTTTTTGTGATTTTTTAAAAATAAGCATTTTTAATGCAAAAAGCAAACAAAATTTGTAAACTTAAACAGTTAAAAAAAAAAAACATCAAAAAGCATTTCTCCAATTTTTCAAAACAGCATCCAAAAATATATATAATTATAGAAAAATATGGTTCTTGCTGCCCGACCTTGCCCCAAATGGGTTTAATGTAATTTTTAACATGACAATAGCAGAACCTGCTAATAATGAAGACATTTTGCACCATCTTCTAATATATCTGCCGATCCTCTTGTCAGTCATTTGCGATTGAAATCGAAGAAAGACAAAATATACAAAGAACTGTCAGTTGAAGCTAGAGAGTTAATAAAAAATTAGCTTTATGAGCAATAAAAAATATTTTAAAAATTATAAACTTACTTTTTATATTTTATGTCGACTTCGTACGGCTTATGCTTATGCTTATGCTTCAGAAAAATTTAAACCCATAGAATTCAAATTGTATATCAAGAGCTTAATAAGTATTATATGGAAAGAGAGAAGATTAGCATAAAAGGTGAGTGTATTTGTCGGAAAATTTTGTTTAAATTGGAAATAAAACTTGTGGCCAATAAATTATATGTGTATATTTTGCAAAGGCTCACTTCAAAATTACAATTCCATTGAACTTATCTGTAGACGGATTTGATCCGAACTAATATATAAATATTACATGTTTAATTAAAAAAAGGTCTCATACAAAATTTCAAACCTTTAAGTTTATTTTTAGTATTTCTTACAAAAAAATGCGTATGGAAGGTGGGCGTGTCTGTACGCATATTTGATCCGAACTTATATATATTTCAAATTTAACTATACAAAGCATTCATACCAAATTTCAAAACTCTTGCTTTTTTCTTGTTAGTCTCATCGCACAACGCACAAGTAAACAATAGTATCAATTATCCATAGTACAAAATATGCACATTCTAACAATATGCAAAAGAAATGGAATAGGTTTTCTTATCTTTCTTTAAACAAAATATTTTTGACTTTTTCAGAAAAAATTATAAAAATCTTTTTTAAATTCAAAACCTAAATTTTGGCAATGAATACAAAAATACTCCTCAGGTATACAAAGAATTTTTTTTTATATAAATTTTGCAATAAAAACCATTAAGTTTAAAAATAAGTCCACTTCTTTCAAAATGGATTTTGGCTTAAATACGTTTTGATATGGGTTTAAAAAAAAAATAAACAGTTTCGATTGTATCGTAAGTGTAGACGCAGAATTCCGTTTAAGTTTTAACGTATTCTTCTTTATCTCTTTGGTCCGATTGTTTTGTCCATTTGAAATATATTTTTTATTTATCTTCCGAAAATTAACAAATAAATTAATAATACTCAATTATGGACTTCTTATCGAGACCAAAACACAGAAAAAGTAAAAAGTAGGCATGATGAATAGAGCAAGCAAAAAGAAACAAGCAAAATGAAAAATTCTTTGGATCATTTTGTTAAGCCTGGCAGGTTGAGTTCATTGACAATGTTGAAAAGAAGGTTAAGCAAATGTTCTTTCCATAAGTGTCACTTTTGTCTCTGTCCGATGTATAGGTTGCGAGGTACTCTCAAATAACAATTGATCCAGAAAGAACCTTGAATCATTTATTAAATCCAAAATAGATGAGTTTATTTCACATATTTAGTTCTGCTACTTTATACTAGACGCACTAACCAACGCTTGCTCTGTTGGATATATATGCTTATATAATGTCAACCAGCGCCATCTATTGGGTAATAGCATACAACGAAATATGATTCAAGCCGTTTTTTCATAAGAGTTAAATCTAATCGGATCACAGACCCATTTCGTTAAGTTTGACAGTTTGAGTTCATTGAATGAGTTGAAAAGAGGTTGTGATTGACATCTTGTGTAAAAATAGAGCACTCAATACACTAACGAAGTAGTACGTACAACAACCCAATCCCTCTTAATGTGGAGTAGAGAACCAATGCTGCGAATCAGTTCATATAAAACAAAAACAATTCAAGCAAAAACAACGAAACAAAAACAAAGAAAACAGCAGGCACAACATAAGCAGCTAATGATTGATTTTCTTATTTAAGAATTTAAATTTTTCTTCTTTATGTTTTCTATTTTGTGCCTTTATATAAAAGTGAAAAAATCAAAAATTAGATATTTTTTCAGCGCATGATAATTTAACATATATATTATCTTTGAACGATGACTTTTAAAGGCTATAGGTATGTCCTAAAGTATTGGTCAAAAACGTTTCATGGCCTTGAAAAAATTTGTTAAAACGACCCCATATAAACCACGTCGTCAGACGTTATTCTACGTCCAAACATTATAATTTTGATGGATCTTTAAAAAAGTACCAATTCCTGTCATTTGTTATTCATTTTTAAAAAAAAAATTTTTATTTTACCCTTAATTAATGTTCTATGATCAATATAGTGAGAAATACCAGATGTTAAGCACAATGGTATAAAAGTTATCAAATTCACTTTACACAAGGGTACCCTTATGTTAATTTTTCAAATTTAAAAAAAAAAATATTTTGCATAATTATATCAAATGTAAGATATTAACATGAGAAGTCAAAATTTTTAATTCAAAACCTCTTTTTAACCGACTTCAAAAAGGAGGAGGTTCTCAAGTTGGTTGGTTTCTCTGTTTTTTTTTTTTTTTTTTTTTTTTTTTTTTTTTTGTGAATGTATGTACATCGATTACTCCTAAAGTACTTGCCCGATTGCCGTAATTTTTTGTCAACATATAGAGATTATCAACGCGGAGGTGCCCGTTTATGAAAGGGGCGGTATTCGGAAAAGGGGCGTGTCTCTATAAGAAAAACACTGTATCTCAGTAAATATTGACACTACGGTAATAAAATTCACAGTAAAATTACAAGGGTAAGCACAAGTATTAAAAATGACGATCACTTAAGTGGGCGTAATTTTAAAAAAGGGTGTGGCAATATTGTTAAAACTCTGTATCTCGAAGAAAATTGACACGAGAGTACTGAAATTAAGTACAGAGGTAGGTACAATTATTGGAAATTACTATAACAAAAGTGGGCGTAATTCGACAAAGGGGTGTGGCAATATAAGAGAATGACTGTGTCTCGAATAATATTGATACTAGGGTACAGAAATTTATTACAAAGGTAGGAAAAATTATTACAAATTTTTGTAAAAAAAAACTGGGCGTTAATCGAGAAGGGGAGTGGCAATATTAAATAAAAACACTGTATCTCGATTACTATTGACACTACGATACTAAAACTTAGTACAAAGGTAGGTACAAATATAACAAAGTACTGTCAATAATGTGGGCGGTGTTCGATAAAGGGGCGTGTCACTGTAAGAAAAACACTGTATTTCAGTAAATATTGACACTAGAGTACTAGAGTTAACAAAATTCACAGAAAAAATGCAAGGGTAGGTAAAAAATAACAGTCAATTAAGTGGGTGTTAGTCGACAAAGAGGTGTGGCAATATTAGAAAAACTCTGTATCTCGAATAATATTGACACTAGAGTACTAAAGTTAACTACAGGGGTAGGCACAGTTATAAAACAATTAATTTCAATACAGTGGACCTTGTTTGATAAAGGGGTGTGGCAATATATAAAATACACTGTATCGCGAATAATATTGACACTAGATTACTGATATTTAGTATAGAGGTAGGCACACTTATAACAAGTTATTGTGAATAAAGTGGGCGTCATTTGACAAAGGGGTGTGGCAATATTAGAAAACACTAAATCGAATACTGTCACTACTAATTGAAAAAGTACAGACGTAGGCACAGTTATTACAAATTACTACCGAAAAATTGGGCGTTATTCGACTAAGGGGTGTGGCAGTGTGTAAAAAACTGTATCATATTGACTTAAGGGTGGTAAAATTCATTGTTAGAATGGGTAGAACTATTGAAAACACTATGACAAAGAGTGTGATATTCTCGACAAAGAGGCGTGTCAATATTATAAACACACTATATTTCAGTCAATATTGACATTGGGGTAGTGATAAAAATACAAGAGTAGGTACTGATAAACATACTGACAAAGACCAGAATAAGAAACGACAGAAAAGCATTTTCCATATTATGAGCATAAATAATTGGTGTTTAATTAATTTATACACTTTTTTAATATATATCATTTTCTCTAAAAAGAAAGAAATAAAAACTTTTTAACAAAAAAAAAAACCTACTTCAAAATCACTAGAAAGTAAAAAATAATTTTAAATTACTTTTACTATTTATTTCTTGGTCAAATTTGTATTTTTATAATAAATATATTTATTTTTTTATGATAATAAGAGCTTCGAAGTCGGCGCTAATATATCAGATTTTTTGTGCAGCTGCAACACACATATAGCATTTTAATTAAGATTTAAGAAAAATTAAGATTACAAATTAATACAGCGTCACCCAAGCAGGATATTTACAAATAAAAAAGTCTTAAATAGAGTAGGGATGGCAAAAAATCATGATTTTACGTCAATGATTAGCGCTGACTAGAAGCTTTTATTATCATAAAAAAATAAATATATTTATTATAAAAATACAAATTTGACCAAGAAATAAATAGTAAAAGTAATTTAAAATTATTTTTTACTTTCTAGTGATTTTGAAGTAGGTTTTTTTTTTTGTTAAAAAGTTTTTATTTTAAAATTAAATTGTTTGAGAAATTTTTCTTTTGAGAAAAACTCAAACTCGACGAACTCAAAAGCTCTGTCTCAACTAATTTTTAAATTGATAAAAAAGTGAGTTTTTTAGAAAAAATTTACAAATATTTTAATATATAAAAGACAAGCGTCCTGCTCCGTGCTCTATATCGTAAGACATATTCAGCCTGTACCAGAACCAGTTGTAAAATTATCCATTTGAAATTTTTTTACTTACTAAACCTTTTGCTCTTTATCGTAAAACCTGTTCAGCCTGTGCCAAAACCTGTTGTAAAATTATCCATTTGAAATTTTTGTACTTACTAAACCTTTTGCTCTATATCGTAAAACCTGTTCAGCTTGGACCAAAATCTATTGTAAAATTATCTATTTGAAATCTTTGTACGTACTATTCTTTTTAACCTGCTCTATATCGTAAAACCTGTTCGGCCTGGACCAGAACCTGTTGAAAATTATCCATTTGAAATGTTTGTACTCAAGTTAGGAAATGGAGATGAAGATATCATAGAAATTCCCGATCATTTTGTTTGTAAAGGTTCGCTTATTAACCCTTTCAATGGCTTGCCTAGAATAATCGTGGACAATGTTTTTGAGCTTATATTCCCATCATTTAAACAATAAAAAGCTTAAAAAACATCCCTCTGATTTTTACATGAGCTGCCTTGCTTTTGGCAGGCTGTCTAATATAATGGACAAAACCACGATAACGTTGTGTTATAATATTTTAGTTCAACTTAAACAACCGAAGACAAATGCAAATGCGTTATTTATGCAAATGTTATTATAAAAAAAAAATTATACTTTGCACACCAATCACAATCATCACTTCTTTTTTGCAAAATTTATTAACACGCGATATAAAAAAATTGAAGGCTTCTGTTGGGCATAAAATCGAAAATCTAACTAAGTTAAACGTTATATATCTCCCTAAAATTATTTTTGTCATATTGGCAACTTCATTTCATCGTACCAACCTAGCTATTTGATTTTAGAAAAGACGTTGGAAAATAAAACAAAAAATTTTTTCCGAAGTGTCCAATATAATGGACAAATCCATTGAAAGGGTTGTGTAGGTTTTTGGCGATACTTTGAGTCCGAATAACATCAACCGTTATTCCAAAATTGCTATCCTGTGCCCAAACAACTCCGATGTGAACGAAGTCAACGAGCAAGTTCTAAATATTTTAGTTGGTGACACAGTGAGAGATCTGAGCAGTTTTTCTAAAAGAACTGGTATTTAGTCATGAGCAGTTTTAGCGGGCTGATGATGTAAAACTAAGCATTATAGATGGCAAGGGCCAAATTTAATTGGTTAAAATTCTAAGAATTTTTTACTAGAAATGTTGTATTTAAGGAAGTTTATAAAAATAACTTAATAAACATGTTTTCAAATAAAAACTTTGTATATAAGTCCGATAAATTTTTTGTTGCATTTTGAACTCTAAATGGTTCCTTCCCGTCGTAGAACGGGCTTTTACACTAGTATCATTTATAAACACATTCTGCACATCTAGTTACTGTACTTTTCAAATGATATAAGCTTCATTCAAATATTTTGGTCTATAAATTGAGAATTGAGAGATTTTAGTTTTGTTTTAGCGTGTTAATATATAAGATTAGGTGGCTTAAAATAAGAATTAATTGGCAACTCTAACCATCAAATTGATTTTTAAAATTATATATTGATTTGATGATTTCAGATTCAAAATCAGCGACTCCCCGAAGTAATTAGAAAAAATACGAAGCTGATCAATTTATTAGTTATAAAAAAAAACGACAACGAAACGTTTTTCATTCGGTTGTCAAGAGAACGATTAATTGAGAACAATTGTACTTTGAAACATTATCAGCACTTTGGTTTGATAATAACATGTGTAAAATGTTATGATAATAACATGTGTAAAAAGGGAACCATGAAGGGTAAATGGCATTAAGGTCTAAACTTAACAATTTGGCAGGTTTTCGGACAAAACAGTCTACAGCTACAGGAAAGTTGTTCCAAGAGCGTTGCGTTGTTAGTTGCAATCGAATAAAATAAATTTCTCACCTCCAACATTTTTCCTTAAAACTCTTATGCCATGTTCACACAGAGAGTTTAGTTTGCGTTTCGTTTGAGTTTAAATGCAGCTGTTCACACAGAGATGCGTCGGCAGAATTGAGTTTACGGTGGATTGAAATGATCGCCAATTTTTGGAATTTCGCTCAAAACTCAGCTTTTTTCGGCCCATACTGACTGACTGATGAGAAACCCTCATCTTCTAAACTTTTCCAAGTTATTTTATTTGTTTTTTTGGCTTATTTTTGTTAATAATAAAATACAAATAGAAACATGCACAATTGAGAATCAGCTGTTGTTGGCATTTTTTATTGTTCAATCGAATCGAACACAGCTAAAATCTAACTGAACGAATGTTTTTATCAAAACACTAGCATACTTGTAGGCATGTATCAAATTGAGTTTTGGTAAACGTAGAAAACAAGTTGTGTTTAGTTGCGTTTTCTAATGCAAAATTGTAATGGAAACGCCAGCGTTTAAATTGAGTTTTAGGGCAAAACGCAATTTTGTACTGGAAACGCAAACTAAACTCTCTGTTTGAACATGGCATTAGAGTGGCTTCCATACAAAAACATCATTATTATAAAATTGTCATCCACCACTGCCACTACTACCGGAATGCCCATATTTAATATTCCCAACATTTTTTCCACATGGTTACGTAATATCTCGAATCCTTTGAGTAGCGCCTATACAAAATTTACGTTTTTCTGACATAAGCTCTATTCACTTCTACCTTTCCTTGACTTCCAGTGTCTTCTTAAAACGTAAATTTGTTTAACCAACCCCCAATTATACTTTTCTAATAATTTTTTTTTAACATACTCATATGCTGTTTAAATATAACTTCATATCGTGTAGCATAATTTGTCGTTAGGTATTTTCATTTTTTCATATACAAATATTTGATTATAATACATTCTTGAACTTTGAAATTTGGCTGTTATTTTTTATTTTTTGCTTGGTTGCACTGATGCAAAGTGTAAGTAAAGAATGCCAATTGAAATTTGCTTGAAGGAACTTCGTTCACAGAAGCATAAATTTTGGAAGCAAACAGATTATTTATGCAAATAGATTATTTTTGGAATTAACTGTCAAACAGCTGCTGTGCAAAAAATTTTTAGCATCACAAAAAAAATACATAAAAACTTACCTTTGATATTCTTACATTATAATTGAATAAACATTGCGCAAAAAACATGTCTTAGTAAATTTCTTTATTTATATCAGTTTTAGTTAATTTTTATTACCTTTCAAGTTAGTCAAACATTTATATTTACTTATATATTTTTTCTCAAGTACACAATGAAAATAGTTGTCATATGCATTTATTTATATGCTTTGTATTTTGTTTTTTTTTTGTTTTTTGTATTTATTTTTAATACATAGTTTTGTAAGAAAATCTGTTCCGTGAACTATGCAGTATTTTTTTTTTTAGTTTTAGCACTTTAGCTGTTTAATTATTAAATTTGATGATATTTGTATAGATTATTCATAGCCTTTTTAATATCAAGGATATGCAAACAATGACAGTCAGAGGCGCACCCAGTGAAAATCTTATAGTAGATACATTTTTTAAAAATTCAGAATTTTTTATTTTGCTTAAAATATTCCAAATAGTGCGCCTTTTTTACTGTTAATCTAAACAATTCCAATTCGCTGCTGCTGTTTTTTGCTTGCAGTTAGATACAGCTTGTTTCAGCTCGTTTCAGGAAAAATTTTAAAATTAATACTTGTAAATTTTAACAGTAACAATTTAAAGAATTTTTTTTTATTTTGCTTATATTAATTATTAAAATACCACTAGACGAATTACAGTTAACCGCTACTTTCACATATAAAAAAAATAAAAAAAATTATTACACACACACATGGGCTACAACACCAGTAATTTTTAGTTCGTTTTTAATATAATTTAATAATTTTTCAAAAATGGTGTTTTAGCTAGTTTTGTTTTTGATTTGATGTTCTTAAACTTATCTAAAGTTTATAAATTTCTTAAAACTAAGACACAAATTTATAAATGTATATTTTAATTAATATGTATGTATAAATATGACTAAATATTGGCGTTTCTTATTATTTTCACATGCAATACTGTTTGCTTATGCCACACCCTGTAAGCGCATTGCTATTGCATTGGAGAAGTAGATATATAGTTAAAATAAGTGTTCTTTTTAACTGTGCATAAATTTAGCAAATTTTTTTTTTTATATAAAAATATTTCAAATGGTATATTTTTAAACCTTTAATGAAGGTAATTTCTTAGTAA
Source organism: Tetanocera ferruginea (assembly GCA_958299015.1). NCBI lineage: Eukaryota > Metazoa > Arthropoda > Insecta > Diptera > Sciomyzidae > Tetanocera > Tetanocera ferruginea. The sequence continues at coordinate 4,634,159 of OY282644.1, forward strand.
ATAAATAAATATTTAATATTTCAAATTTTTTATTACAAATTGTTGATAAATTCTGTCAATGCGCTCATAGCTGTGGTTCAACACTTCACATCGTTTGTAACGACTTTTACTTTAAACTTACTTGCTTTTTATATATTTCTTTTTCTATAAATAATATTTTATAATAACTTTTAATAAATTTTCCTAACACAGAACATTTATAGTGTTGTTTTTTGTTGTAATTTTCAAGTATTTTTAACTTTTTATGCTTCAACAGTTTTACTTATTTTCACATTTTTCGCTATGTACATGTTTATTTTTCAAATTTTTATTTTGTTTTATTTTTTTTTTTGTTTTGCTTTATTTCTATAAGTTTTGTAATTATTTTTTAGCATGAACTTGAAGATTTTGATACAATGGAAGCTTTTTGATTCAAAATTTCTTCTTAACTCATAAAAGCTTAGCTTATTAAAGTTAAATAAATATAAGCCAGCGTTAATAATGTAGCGCATTTAAACTGAAAATCATACACTAATGAATGTTAAAAATGGAATGATTATTAGTTTAATACTTTTTTTTTCATCAAACGGGTAATATTTCTTTAGCATTAAACTTTTCTCTTAAAAAATCTATTGCATTTCTAGTTCTCATGGAATTTCGTAAAAAATATAAATATATTTATTTTTGTATTTTTATGAAAAAGTGGAAGATTTTAATAAAGTTTTATAAATTTTTGTTCATTATATAAACAAATTTTCATAAACTGCCATAACTTAAAAAAATTTTTACTTTTAAAGAAAAAGTTTTATAAACGTACACTCCCTGCCAGCAGAATAGGTTCAGTTTTTTTTTCGAGTGTAAAGCTGCTCTGCATCTGCCAGAGATTTTTAAAGTTGTTGTTGTTGTTGTATTTTTAGAGACTACTAAACTCTTAAACAAAGCTATGTAAAAACAACAACACAAGTATTACCGTTAGTTAATTTTTTGTTGTTTTGTAAATGCATTGCAAAAACATGTGCTAATTTATGCGTCATCAGAATAGGTTCAGTTTATTTATTTAATAAAAAGAAAAAAACTGGAAACAAGAAACATTTTGTTTTAATGAAACTTTATTTTTATTACTTTATTAATAATGAGTACATCCTCCTTTATTAGTAATTATTTCAAAAATTCGATTGGGCATGGAGTCATACAATGATTTCAAATAATCTAATGAAACTTGTGCCCACGCTGATTGAATGGCTGAAATCAGGCTTGTTTTATCTCCGTACTGACGACCAGACTCGTACACTTTTCGGGCTAGCCATCCCCACACATTTTCCATAATGTTAAGGTCAGGCGAGTATGGTGGCCAATCTAGCAAAACCACGTTTTGCTCTTGTATCCAGCTCTTTACTATTCTCGCCGTGTGAATTGGGGCATTATCCTGCTGGAAAGTCCATTGCAGATGACCGAATAAATTAAAAAATTTCGGAAAAGCCCTTTCCAGTATTTCCTTATAGCACACTGCTGTCATTTTAGTGGACTGAAACTCCAGCTCGATTGTTCCGAAATAGGATATTGAACCCCAGACCATGACACCGCATTCACGACTATGATGGCGATCCAAAAAACGTTCATCTTTTCGGAGATCGTGAAAATAAAAATTATAGCCGTCAGGTCCGTCAAAATTAAATTTTTTTTCATCTGAGAACACTACATACTGCCATTCACGGTTCCATGTCATGTGAAATTTAGAAAATTTCAACCGCTGCTCCTTACGTTGTGCATTTAGTGGGGGTTTTTTTTTAAGTTTTTGTCTTTTTAAATGTTTTGCACTCTTAATGACACGTCTAACAGTTGATAGACTGGCGTTTATCGAAGCTTCTTGCCGAATTTTAGGTACAGAATAGGATGAATTGGAGGCTATTCGTAGAATAACTCTTCTATCTGCAGCTGATATGGCTTTATATGTGCAGCCTTTCATATTTTTTCCATATTGACTTTTATTTCTTAAAAAATTACTAATTAAATTCTGACTTCTGCCTATTTTTTGCGAGATTTTTCGGGAACTCCAACCTTGTTCGTCAAATACTATTATTTTTGTTTTTTCCACTGAATTCAGGGCTTTTCCACGACCCATTTTTGGCAATTTTAATTTTTCAATAGAGAATAAAGGAAGACACTTCTCACCTGATACCGACACTATCAAAATTAGGGACGCAACTAGTAGCTTTTCACTGTGAACCTATTCTGATGACGCATAAATTAGCACATGTTTTTGCAATGCATTTACAAAACAACAAAAAATTAACTAACGGTAATACTTGTGTTGTTGTTTTTACATAGCTTTGTTTAAGAGTTTAGTAGTCTCTAAAAATACAACAACAACAACAACTTTAAAAATCTCCGGCAGATGCAGCGCAGCTTTACACTCGAAAAAAAAACTGAACCTATTCTGCTGACAGGGAGTGTATCTTTAAATAATTGAAGAAAACTTTATCTGAAGTAACCCAATGTTTCTCTTTGCTCGGTTCCCAGACACATCAATGTAGATGAGAATGACAAATCAGATGAACTGGCAAGAAGTGGAGTAAAAATAGACACAAATAGAACCATTGCACCCCTTCCATTAGGCATCGTCAAAAAAAGCATCGATCACAAAGCCAGAGATAATGCCAACACAAACTGCTTTTCCAGAAGTGACTGCGATATATCTAGAAGGTTCTGCTCAGTTTGACAATTTGCAGTATACATCTATGATTCTTTTTTCTAGCCTCCTGAACGAGGTTCACTCTAAAGATTGACCGATTTTAACCAGTTTTGTTGGTAGTTTAAACTAACTTAGCTGCTGCTTTGTGATTTGATTTGAAAAGTTAGCTTTATTTCGACTTTAATACAAAAGAACACACTGCAACTGCTGTAATTTTTCAAATATTCCTTCTACTTTTTTTTTAAATTGATACAACACATATATTTGATTATTTTTTCTTGAACTTTAAAATTTGGCTGTTATTTTTTTTTTTTTTTTAAGCTTCACAACTAAACGAGAACAGAACTAAGAGTCTTCTGCTCTTGATAAAACGGGTAATTCGGATATTGGTGGGAATCCCACTGGTTACTGGCCTAACGGTGTGATGGTCAAAAGGATTGTCATCACAGCACCAAAATTATATCGAAGCTGTAAAAATCTGGAAAGAACGGAAACAATTCACTAAAAAATCTACAAAATCATCAACTTCAATATTTAAGAAACAGAGTTTTCAAAGATTTGCAGGAGTTGGTGATCATATAAAGACATGTAACTTATATAACTTATAACTAATATAACAACATAAGAGCACAGCATAGTTCGGTGAAAGAATACAAGTAAAAAGGAATCAGGTTTATTGAGTACCACAACCAATGGGATAAATAAAATCAAATAAGGAATTCGTAATGGGCCAAAAACCACCCACGGAAGCACCTTAAAGGTGCACAACACCTTTGTTACCTAAACTAAAAAGCCAACAAGGCTTTGGAATTTCTGCCAGTACAAATCTAACTTTATTTTCTCACGTCATAGCCAATAAATTAAAGAGAAATTAACAAAAAGATGCAATTTTCGCTGAATTCAAGTCTTCAATAGAGTTCAGCACTCTAATGCTGTTTTGTAAAAACCAGCGTTACCTTCACGGTTGGACAAGGTGTCGAGAATTATTTCCACTCGCATTATTGCTACTTGCTAATGCACATTATTGCCACAGTGCATCTTAAAAATTCCTCTAATGTGAATTATTGGCACATGAAAAAATTTCGTTAATGACACCAAAGCAGTGATGGCAATAATTCACACGACATAAGTAATCAACGCCAATTAATTTGGTGGCAATATTTCACACTTAAAATGTATTATTGTCATAAATTGGTAGCAATAATTTTCGTGGCATTAATACACATGTCTGTCTGTATTATTACCACTACACTAAGCTAAAGTCATACCATGCAATACCAGGGTGGTTCACTTAAGTGACGTGATTTATTATCACTGTGGCAATAATACACATTACGTCCAAAAGTTACGCCACGCCACAGAGTTACCTTAAAAATCTCCGAATACGAACTATTGCCAAAAAAATTGCATTATTGCTACCAAATCAATGGTATCGCTTCCCTGATTTTTATGAATCCATGTAAGGTGCCAAATAGTTTTTTGACCACTGACCACTGATTTGGTGGTAATCATTCACTTGACGTGTTCATTCTCAACCAAATGTGCATTATTGCCACATTTTAACGTTTATTTTCATTCTCGAAAGCATTTTTCGAATGCCTTTTAGCTCCTCTGGGAATTTTCTTTGATCCCGAGTAAAAATTGAAACTTTTTATTTTTACTCGGGATGTCCTTCAATCCTTACAAAAAGTTTTCCACGAAGCGACAATTTGGGGCTGGGTTATAGGAAAAAGTCTCATGGAGCCATTTTTGGCGAATATAGTGCTTGTTGAATAATATTATCGTGGTGCAAAAGTCATTGATTGTCCTTCTTTACTTCTGGCCTATTTTGTCGCATTTTCTCTCGCAAACGATTTAAAACACACAAATAATATGGAGCGTAGACCGATTGGCCTTGCTGAAGAAATTTCGAATGCACGACACATTGAGTATCGAAGGAAACAGTCAATATCACTGAATAAGAGTGCGGCAAGTTGTCAACTGATGTACAACCCTCTTTTTACCACAAATTATACCACTCAAATGCCTGCATACGTGATAGAGCAGACTACTAGCAGGTTTTCTGTAACATTTTCAATGCATTCGGAAACTATTTTATTAATAACTTGTATAAAAGCTCGCTCTATAACGAGTTGGAACCAATGTCATCAATGATAAGCATCAAATAAATTTTCAGAACATATTTTTAGGCTGAAGATGTTTTCCGTAAAGTTAGAAAAGCACGGTTATTATAATAAAACAGTTTGAGAGACATAAGGTGCGAAGCATGACGCTTGCCCTTCATGTATTAAAAAAAATGTATTTTTGTATATTTGTGCATACTTTTAGGCTGATCATTTTTTCGTGTATAATTAAACCATTGTAATAGCAAAAATGAACAGTTCGAGTGATATTAGGTGTGGAAAGTGCAACTTGCGTTTTTAATATTAAGATGAAAGCCTCAAGGGTTGAATTAAAGACTGATTAATGGGTTGTTTTTGATAGAAAACTAAAATTTTCTTGTTAGGATGGGTTTTTTTATGCGTTATACTAGGGATATAAGAGTTTCCCCATACTCCTAAGAGCATTTTAATTTCGATTATCAGATATAGCCTAGAGTCTGAATGTGTAGTTTGGGACCCACTGTATTAAGTGCATATCACTACAATTGAAAACACTATTCAAAGGCATTTAACTAGAATAATAGTGAAATTTCTTTGGGTAGAACTTCATTTGAAGTTTATGCCATCTTATGATCGATGTGGATTTAAATTCGTAAAGTCTTGACAAAAGTATTTTTTGGTTTAATTTGCTACCGATATAGCGATAAATCACATAGATTGTGCTCCACTTCTAGCTCTTCATTGAAAGAGAAGAACTAGTTATGAATTCATTAATTTTTGCCACTTATCTCATGTGCTGTTCTTGTTCGCTTCGTATTTGTGTATGAATTTTATGAATTTTGTTCACAAAAATTATGAATGATTCATGTTCTCCCTGCATGTTTTCATGACATTAATGGAATTGTACATTGGTTCATATGTCTTTTAAACACAATTTATGAACTTTAAACGCTAGGTTCATAAAATAATAGTATTTTCGTGATTTTTCTTTTGTGTATTTTGAACATTGATATCATGAATAATGCATGTGACTAATGCAATTGGTAACTGGACCAAAATTCATGAAGGCGATTTACGGAGATCATGTAAAGATTCATAAATATTGTGTACTCTTTGGGTTCAGTGTATGAGCCAAACATTTTATTAATTTTATAAATTTAATAGGTTAGCAGCTAAGAATAATATTATGTTTAGTGTTATTTAAAATATGCTAACCTAAACATGCATTGTAACTGTGATGCAATGATTTTTAATACTTTAATTAATAAATAAATAAAAATATCCAAGGTTGCAGAAAGTAATGGAATATTTACGACAATACAAAAAAAAAAGTAAAGAAAGTCTAAAGTCGGTCTAGGCCGACTATGAAATACCCTAAACCCACTTTTCAAAAACAAAAAATTTTTATTGTAAATGGGCGTCTCCAAGGGCGGATGAAGCCTATATTTAATATGCATTTAAATGTTGATGAAAAATGTACACATACCAAGTTTTATTCCTGTAGCTCACAGTTAATGCCTTTATTGTGCTTTCGCTATGGGAGATGGGCGGATTCATTGACGGATTACTTCCAATTTTTGAACACACCTTAGTTTTGGTATAAAATACATGCATATCAAATTCAATTTCTCTATGACAAACATAACCTTATTTATTGAGTTTAAAACTTTTTGGGTTGTATGGGAGGTAGGCGTGTCCGTAGGCGTGTCTGTAGGCGGATGACGTCCATTTTTCAAAACCATCTTTGTCTTGTCATAAAAAACATACGTGCCAAATTTTAGCTCTGTATGTTAAACAGAGGCTTATTTATTGCGTTTTCAATTTCTGGGTTGTATGGGAGGTGGGCGTGTCCGTGAGCGGATGACGTCCATTTTTCGAAGACATCTTTGTGTTTGTATAAAACACATACAAATCAAATTTTATTGTAGTTGGCTAATTATGAGCTGAGTTATGCTGTTTTCAATTTTCGCGTTGTATGGGAGGTAGGCGTGTCCGTGAGCGGATGATGTCCATTTTTCAAAGACATCTTTGTGTTGATATAAAACACATACATACCAAATTTTATTGTTGTAGGCTAATTATGAGCTGAGTTATGCAGTTTTCAATTTTCGCGTTGTACGGGAGGTAGGCGTGTCCGTGGGCGGATTCCAAAAATATTCAATAGTACAGATCCTTGGGTCCATGTGATCATGTGTATCAAGTTTCATCCAATTATCTCAACTCCTTCTTCTTATCCTGTGTATACGGACAACACACAGACGGACGGACGGACGGACGGACGGACGGACATGGATAGCTCGACTCACGTGGTGACGCTGATCAAGAATATATATACTTTTCTATACCGGACTCGCTTCGTTCTATGCGTTACAAACGTTTGCACAAAGTTAATATACCCTGACCTTTCAGGTTTAGGGTATAAAAATAACCAAATTTTCATAACCCGAGGTCAGACCTTTTATATTAGGATGCGCTGAGGTCATATTAGATGTTCATTTTGCTCCATCACCCAACAGTATTCCATAAAACTCAAATTTTGGGCCACTGGCACACAAAAAATTTATATTTTCAGAACGAGAGGTCTTTTCAGATGTCCGTTTTGCTCCACCACTCACCAGTTTTCCACAAAAACCTAATTTAAATTTGACAATTTTGACCCAAAACGGATATCAGATTTGAGTTTAGCTCCTCAAAATGGCTCTTTGAAATAAGGCCCCAGGAAATAAGTCCCTAAAAGTAGGGTGTTATTCATAATGAAATTGTTGTTTTATTTAGAAAAACTTTGGTCTTCTTTCATTTTAAGTTTGAAGCCTTATTTCACAGAGCTCTACAAAATACATAAGAATTGACCTGTCAGATCTCGGTTTCAGGTAATTTTTTTTTTGTGCCGATGTTATCATTGAAAGGTATTTTATTGCGGCAAACTAAATTTTATAAGGAAAAAATTTTGTATAGTGGACATTCTATTGCACTTGAACTTTTGGAATCAATTATAGTTAGTATTGATGGATAAGCTTTATCTTGGAACAATTTGAATTCTAAGATTAGTCGTAGTATTTAAATTGAAAAAAGATAGAGAGTAACTTAGCAAAAAAATCAATGGAAGCTAAAATAATCGAAATATTTTTTGACTCAAAATATTTGCCATCTTGAGTAAAACCCAGATATTACTATAGATATAATTTAAGTCTAAACTGTTCATAAAGTTTTCAATAATTAAAAAATTCTAAAACAAATATTTTTTTTTAATATTGTCTAACAATTTTTTTTTTATACAGCTGCATTGGAGCCTGAAATGCTACTGATATATAAAATCATTGTTTAATTTATGGCTAACTTTAGTTTGTTTTTTTTTTCTAAACTCTGATAAAAAAATATTTTCAACAAATTTCTGATGGTTATCAGAAAAAATTGCTTTACCTGCGTTGTTGCACGAAATAAAAATTTGTTAGGTTGTTGAAAAAATAGCCTTTTTCTTTTTAATACTTATTCCACTAAGTAATTTAAGAATTATAACATTTTATAGCAAGTCTTTTATGGTATTTTAAATAGTTTAATAGTATTTGTTTATTAATAACTAGTTTTAATAGTTTTGTTGTTTTATTTGGTTGAATTCTAAGAACATGTTTTTTTTTTGTTTTATGTGTTGAAAAACTATTTGTTTGAAATTGCTGCCAGAAACCGTTATTAAGTAAATGTTTACAATTTAGTAAACGTTAATTGGTTAAGTAAATGATTTTAATGCAAGTATTTGTTTCAAAAGTTTGTGTTGATAGTTTGGAGATGAGATATGAAAACCTGTAAGTTGTTGTTTTTTTTCTTACGTTATTGCAATGCATAGAATTGCAGTTTTGATAGAAGGAAAAAGAAATTGCCAAGCCTTGCTTATAGGTATGTGCTGCCCCCTTAGGATATCGTGCATGAGTTGCGTTTGCCGCCTAGACTGCGCTCCTGTATTCGCTGCAAGTGCTGCAGCTGTGCTGGTGTCGGCGCTTGTGTGCCGGATGGCTGTGGATGATGATGTGTGGGCGTGGCATGACCATTATTGCCCATTTGTTGCGGCAACGATTGACGACGACGTCGACGTAGCGCAGGGCTGAGATTGTAGGTAATTTTTGCTTGCGACAAAAGCTCTTTAAAGACCTGCAGCAAATGAGAAAACAAAGTATTAGTGATTAATTTTCAAATTTCAATTTTGTAAATGCCAACTAACCTGTGTTATATTTGTATTTTTTGCAGCTGAAGCTTCGACAAAACCATTCTCCCAGTCCACTGTAACCACGGATTCTGTTGTGGCATATTCAACCTGAAAATAATTAATTTAATTCTCTTAATGCTAATTTTAATTAATGCCGACATTTAAAATGGTCAGCGTAGGTTGCGGCAAAAGCTTTTAAGCTGCATGAAAAGCCTGCCATGGTTATTAATTTGTTATTTAAAGATTTCGAAAGGTTTTTGCGCGAATTGAAAAGCCTCAATAATCTACCGCTTACGCTGTATTAAAATTGTTAGTCTTAATTTAAGCTTTGAGCTATTTATTGCAATGCGTTTTGGAATATTTAATTTCAATTTCTTGTGCAAACGTATAATTTTACAATTAAACATGCACATAAATAAGCAACAAACACTTAGGCAGCTAACACAAACACACACACACAAACACACACATACACAATGTCAGCATATCAGAAAAACCTTACAATTTAATTTCAACTTAGCAAAATTTACAACAAAAGCTCTTGAAAAGAGCTTACAACAGCTGCGGTTAATAGCACACCGACAGCCGCCAACATCGACCCACAACCGCCAACCACCAACCAGCGCCATCAGCAGCTTACAACAGTTTAGGCCAGCATAGCAGCAAAACAATCTAGCATCTTTGACATATAATTTTCCATTTCATTGCGTTTCGACATTTCTACAAATTTTAGCATAAATTTTAATAACAACAAACAGCAACAAACTACATACATACATACATACATACTTATTGAGCTTTGGCGTGTAGACGCTGAAAAGCTAGAAAATTTCTTAACAAATCAGTTAGAGACGTGATTTCCGCTTAAAAATTTTCGGAGCTCGCGCGCCACAAACAGGCAGGCAGCGGAAAATAATTTATATTGAATATCGTCTGGCAAATAAATTGAAGTGTGCTTTTAGGGTTGCAGCATAATAAAACTCTTGATTGTTAAGGCGGGAATTGTAAAATATAACAGCCACGCTCAAACTTATACAAACATACAATCATAATATTTTCTGTTTAGATTTTATTTATTTTATATGCAAAGTTCTGCTGCTTACTTCGAAATATGCTCTTGTAGTGGTTGTTGTTGTTGTTTTTGTTTTTTTTTTTAACCATTAAAGCAGCCGAAATTTTATGGCATATATAATGAAAATCTGAATTTGAAATAAAGTGTGGCATGCTGTTTGGCGTGCAGTGAATTTTATGGCTGTGTAAATGTTGTTTCCTCATACAAACACACACTTGCAGAAACATTTACAGCTGTATGTGTGTGTGTGTATGTGTGTTTGTGTGTATTTGATTGAACATAAATATGGCAAAGTATTAAATATTTTTTTAAGTTATTTGAGTGTATCATAAAAGTCCAAACTTTTTCACATTAAAAGCAAATAAATAGATTGAAGAGCGATAGTAAAAGCAGCTTTTAATGTGCAAATAAATTTTATTTAAGCCTTTTTGTGCGTTTTTCATTAAACAGCTAAACAAAAATTCTATAACATTTATCAATGTTTGATAAGACTTTGATATGAATAATTTCTAAGAAGACTCTTCATAGCAAAGTAAAATAAAAAAGCTTTAAAAAGCTTGTTTCATATAATAAATGCTTAACTATATGTTTGGTTAGTAATAAAAAAAAAAAATTCTATAAATTTTATAACCCATTCTTTAAAAAAATTGTAGACATTAAATCAATTTTTATAGCAAAAATATCATCACCAAAAAAATATTTTGTTTTCATCATTAAAAAAGATGTGTTCTTTGATGTATTCTTTTTTAGGAACTTTTGGCAAATAGTATTAAAAAATTTTATCTATTCATTTACTTCATAGATGTTACTTGTGTACAAATCTTATCCAAAGTAACTGTTAAAAAAATTTGACAGGTAAAATTTTTCAAATAATAATTTAACCCTCTATTGTACTGTTACCTTTAAGGGTACTTTTGAAAATTTGCTTAAAAAAGACCCATAAAAAGGGTTGAAATCGTTTAAAGTTTGAAATTATTTATAAAAAAAAATTCTCAGAAAAATTTTATTAAAGGTATGTGGACACAGGAATTATTATGATAAAGAATTTATTTGGAAGTTTAAATTGGTTAAGAAATTTAAAGAAATGTACCTATTAATTTACTTAAGCCAGTGAGAGCAAAGCTTTAAAAAAAAGAGAGCATCGTAGATGAAGCTAGCGTGATGTTCTCTTGAACCAGTGCTCAAGCTTCAGTAATCTTTGTTGTTGGATATTTATTTATTTTAACGGTCTTATTCTGGTGATTGACAATTATAAATTTATTGACAAGGTAATATTTTATGTGTTTTTTTTTTCTTATTATGAGTTATTTTATGTAATTAATTTCCAATTACATCTGTTCACGAACTTCGCTTGTTAAAACTTGCAGAGAGAAAAAACAAGTAAAGAAAGTCTAAAGTCGGTCTAGGCCGACTATGAAATACCCTAAACCTACTTTTCAAAAACAAAAAATTTTTATTGTAAATGATCGTCTCCGTGGGAGGATGAAGCCTATACTTTATATGCATTTAAATGTTGATGAAAAATTTACTCATACCAAGTTTTATTCCTGTAGCTCACAGTTAATGTCTTTATTGTGCTTTCGCTATGGAAGGTGGGCGTGTTCATGGACGGATTACTTCCAATTTTTTAACACACCTTAGTTTTGGTATAAAATACATACATACCAAATTTAATATCTCTATGACAAACACAACCTTATTTATTGAGTTTTAAACTTTTTGAGTTGTATGGGAGGTAGGCGTGTTCGTTGGCGGATGACGTCCATTTTTCAAAACCATCTTTGTCTTGTCATAAAAAACATACGTGCTAAATTTTAGCTCTGTAGGTTAAACAGAGGCTTATTTATTGCGTTTTCAATTTTTGGGTTGTAAGGGAGGTGGGCGTGTCCGTAAGCGGATGACGTCCATTTTTCAAAGGCATCTTTTTGTTGATATAAAACACACACACACAAAAAAATTTGATTGTTGTAGACTTATTATGAGCTGAGTTATGCAGTTTTAAATTTTTGCGTTGTATGGGAGGTAGGCGTGTCCGTGGGCGGATTCCAAAAATATTCAATAGTGCAGATCCTTGGGTGCATGTGACTATGTGTACCAAGTTTCATCCAATTATCTCACTTCCTTCTTCTTATTCTGTGTTTACGGACAACACACAGACGGAGGGACGGACATAGATAGCTCGACTCACATGGTGACGCTGATCAAGAATATATATACTTTTCTATACCGGACTCGCTTCGTTCTATGCGTTACAAACGTTTGCACAAAGTTAATATACGCTCACCTTTCAGATTTAGGGTATAAACAAGTAAAGAAGGTAGGCTACGTATTATGACAGCCAAAAATAAGCATTGCTAATGCGAGCAAATTTTGGTTGCAAGTTTTGTACTTATTTTTGTTTTTTTTTAAAAAGTTTGTTTTTGAAAAAAAAGGTACAAATGCGGATGATTGCGTACGTTTACATACTTCGCATAAGACGGTATTAAAATTTCAGAGAGGAGATAAAATAATAATACTTCAAAACCTGAATTGAGCATATTTTCGATTTATACTTGGTCTGTTTCCATACTAGCTTCAAGTAAGGATCGAGGATTAGAGATTAATTTGATTTTATGACATAATGAGCAAATTTGTCAAAAATTAGAGAAACGGTTTTAAATGAGTTTCCAGCACAACAGTTATTTTTAGAAAAGAATAAAATTTAAGTGCTTCACTTAAAACACCTTCACCGTTTCCGTTAATTTTAGTAACTTTACCTAATTTTATTAATTTGCGAAACAATTGCATAAATTTTTTTTACAATACAACACAACAATTTAATTTTATCACTCTGACAATCACGTGTTTAAAGCTCAAGATTCAAGTTCGGAGAAATTTTTCAAGTAAAATTGGAGTAATAGAGAGCAGCAAACAGTGACATTTTGCTTGTTCTTCTTCTCTCTCGAGCTGGGAAAAATGTGTTAAGAAACGCGTTCGAGTAACTTCAAGTTAATTGAAGTGAATAGGAAAACAGACCTATAACTTTACTATTTATAAAAAAAAAATGAATTTGAAAGGTGTAAAAGACAGACATATTTTGCTACTGCCAATTTTTTGTAAAGAAAATACAAATGGCAGCTTGCTGTTTTAGAGGTGTTCGACAAGTTTAGCTTTCTTGTTATGACACGCTGTAAAATTGATTTCATTTCGCCGTATTGATCTATACGCGGCTAAAACAGTTCGACTTCAAAAAAATTCGGACCCAAACTTTGATGAACGATTAGTTCGTTAGGTATTTTTCTTCGTTTGGTCTGTTTCGTTAGTTTGGACTCAAAGCAAATTTATAACATGAATTCGGTACGTTTCATTAAAGTGTTGCATCATTTTGACTCCGCGTTTATTTCTCCGTATGTTGCATACGTGGCTAAAGAAGTTTCACTTTTAAAATAAGTTTTAATGAAATCTACTACTTTTTCAATACTAAAAATAGCATCCCTATTTCAATACTAAAAACTTTTTCAATACTGAAAATATCATCCCTTCACAAATAAGCATGCAAGAAATACAATTTCAAGGGAAGTGTCAAATACGTAACTTACCTTATAAATATGCCTTGGCAAATACCTACATTTGGTTCTATCTGACATTGAAAAGCAAAAGTATGACCAAATAAAAGAGACTATAAATAGATAAATAACTATAATATACATTTTTAATGGAAAATTAAAAAACTTTCTTTTGGACTTTCGCCATTGCATGTCTGGATGTTCCTCATAAGATCGAATTTAAAAGATGGCAAGCTAAAGGATCTGAGCTTGAGAAGAAAGTTTATGATAAAAAGCTCCATATTCAATTACTATTTCAATTTTATATTTAAATTTATTTTAATTCAAAGGTAATGTTTCATGTTAAAAGAATTGAGTCAACAGTTCTTAAGCTGGCCACTAAAAATCGAATATATAAACTTTTAATATATGTATTTTTAAAAACATATTTTGTAAGCTATAGCGGCTTACCGTTATACCCAAAAAAAGGTTTTTGAAAATTTTAATGTTTTGAACATTTATGAGCGATTTCAAATTTCGAGTACATACTTTATTTTAAAGTACAATTTTTTCAGTAATAATTACTGAATTTAAATGAAAACTCCAGGTATGTTAAGGAATAGTAGAATAGTATTCTAGGAATAGTATTCTAGTCTAGTGGTATACATTTTTTATGGTTTTTTAAAATTCGATAAAAAAAAAATTTTTGTCTGGCATTTTTTTTATCATTTTATTGATATTTTAACAGTACAAAAAAATATATAAAAACAATTTTTGAAAATTTAAATCTTTAAATGCGTTTTTCTCGAAACTTCTTTTTGTAATAGGTCTGACGTTATTTCTCAAGTTCTCATGATCTTGAAATTTGGTTTGACCTTTCTTTATATATCACTCTATGTTTGGAAGTATAAAAATGTACTTATATATTTTGTTTTGTACTATTTTTAAAAAATTCAAAACTTTGAAAAAAGTGCTAGAAACCACTTTTATTTTCAAACAGCTGCCATTTCGTAAAAACAATGTTTTTTAATATCCGTAATTCAGACCATAGCGACGTTCGCACAAATTAAGTTTATTTGAATTTTTTTGTTTAATTTTTTCAGATCACCAGAAGGATTGGAATCATGTCAAGAAGAATGCATCCTTATTTTTCACACCCTCACTTTACCAGTGTGTAATTTTTTCAATTATCAAAATTTTTTTTTTTTTTTTTTTTTTGTATTTTTAAAATATCAATACATATTTTAGAAAAAACGGCCGATAAAATATTCTTAGTTTGTCTTGAATTGAATTCTAAAAAGCAATCACAATTTGCAGCTCTAGTCAAGAATACTGCTTTAATAAACAGCAAAAACATATTAGGGGTATTCACTCTGACTTGGGTATTTGGGTACGGGTAGATTGCGTACTTTTGATTACTGCGAGCACCCTTAACTGCATTTGAGTACTTTGTAGAATAACAGCTGATAAGAGATGAGTGACAGCTCGAAAAGAGTTGCCGACATATTATTTATGTTATTTTATGAGCGCAAAATTTAGGCGATTGTACGGATGTAAAAAAGTTATTTTATATAGGAGTAATTTTTAACGTGAACTTTGCGGCATATAATAATTTTGATCTCAAAAATTTTAAAATAACTCATTTTAACACATTTGTCTATTTTATTCACTTATAATTTGTTTACTTTGTTTTAGTTTTTTGTCAATTCAATTATTGCCTACTTTGGGAAAAGGTGGTAGCCCATGAAAAAATTACTCAATCAATCTACCCAAACAAGTCAGGGGATCAGCTAGAGTAGATTGGTGGATGGATACTTGGGTAGAATGGCACTTTTACAAAAACAAAATGTGTGGTATTTACCAATCTACCCAACTACCAAAGGCAGAGTGAATACCCCTATTGAGTTCAAGATTATCCCCTAAAATTATCTACGGACTGAAAAGTCAGCTCAAAACTTTGTGACTAACACCAAATTCTATTAAAAAAACGTCTAGAAAAGGGACAAGACAGGGAATAATACAAGTATTAAACAAGTAAAGAAAGTCTAAAGTCGGTCTAGGCCGACTATGAAATACCCTAAACCCACTTTTCAAAATAAAAAAAAAATTTATTGTAAATGGGCGTGTCCGTGGGCGGATGAAGTCCATTTTTCCAAACCATCTTTGTCTTGTCATAAAAAACATACGTGCCAAATTTTAGCTCTGTAGGTTAAACACATGCTTATTTATTGCGTTTTCAATTTTTGGGTTGTATGGGAGGTAGGCGTGTCCGTGATCGGATGACGTATATTTTCCGAAGACATATTTGTGTTAGTATGAAACACATACATATCAAATTTTATTGTTGTAGGGTAATTATGAGCTGAGCTATGCAGTTTTCAATTTTCGCGTTGTATGGGAAGTAGGCGTGTCCGTGGGCGGACGATGTCCATTTTCAAAACCATCTTTTTTTTTGTTATAAAAAACATACGTGCCAAATTTTAGCTCTGTAGGTTAAACAGAGGCTTATTTATTGCGTTTTCAATTTTTGGGTTGTATGGGAGGTGGGCGTGTCCGTGAGCGGATGACGTCCATTTTTCAAAGACATCTTTGTGTTGGTATAAAACACACACATACCAAATGTTGTTGTTGTAGACTTGTTATGAGCTGAGTTATGCAGTTTTAAATTTTTGCGTTGTATGGGAGGTAGGCGTGTCCGTGGGCGGATTCCAAAAATATTCAATAGTGCAGATCCTTGGGTACATGTGACCATGTGTACCAAGTTTCATCCAA
Organism: Tetanocera ferruginea; assembly: GCA_958299015.1. Classification (NCBI taxonomy): domain Eukaryota; kingdom Metazoa; phylum Arthropoda; class Insecta; order Diptera; family Sciomyzidae; genus Tetanocera; species Tetanocera ferruginea. Next base: position 4,650,498 of record OY282644.1, read on the forward strand.
TTATCTCAACTCCTTCTTCTTATCCTGTGTATACGGACAACACACAGACGGACGGACGGACGGACGGACGGACGGACGGACATAGATAGCTCGACTCACGTGGTGACGCTGATCAAGAATATATATACTTTTCTATACCGGACTCGCCTCGTTCTATGCGTTACAAACGTTTGCACAAAGTTAATATACCCTGACCTTTCAGGTTTAGGGTATAAAAATGTCGGTAAAAAAAATTTAATAAAAAGCTTTTAATTAAAATCTAGAGGCACATCTTCTCAAGGTAAACTTGACCTATTCCCATAAATTAAAAATTGTTAAGAACTTCCTTGAATATCATTGAAAAATCAAAAAGATTTTGTAATGTTAGTAATCTTATGGATTTTAGTTTTCTTTCCATCTACAAAAAAAACCTTATCAATGATTGTCTCTATAAACAAGTGTTATGCATTCTTACTCAACCGCAAGCTTTGCAATTATTTGTATGTATTTGTACATTCAAAAGCTTTGCACTGATGAAAAAAAAATGTTCAAGCTCTGGCTCTGTTTTCCAATGCTGCGTGTGGAGAAAATAAGCATCGACACCCTACTCTGATGAATTTTCACACCATACTGAAAGCTTTAGGAGCGTATGTGTGCTAAAATACGTCTGCTGACAAAGAAAGCTCTTTAGATGCACTGCCGCGAGATGCCAAGCACTACTATTAGCCTCCTAATGAAAGCTTAATTAACTGTTTTTGCAAAATTAGTCACACAATCAGCTTGAAATAAGACTGGACAATTTTTTTTTCATGAAAAACCAAAAAGCTTTTTCAATATTAAGAGCTTACATGAGCTTTTCAAATATTTTCATAAGCATTTTCTCACGAGAAAATTATCTTTGAAAGCTTTTTGTACTTATTTTTGGTTTTAAATCACTTTACAGCTTGTTTTTGTAATAAAAAATTTGAATTTTGAAAAAAATGATAAAAGCTTCTGAAATATTAAGAGCTTTAACGAGCTTAAGATAAAATTTCGGTATCAATAAAACCCGTACGTGGTAACGATTTTAATTATAACTCATAAAACGTTATCTTTAAAAGCTTTTTTTATTTATTTTGCAAATAAAATAATTTCAAAGCTTTTTTTTAATTAAGAAATTTAACGTTGTCCTCATTAAAAAAATATCGAAAAAACAACGTTTTTTTTTACGAAAACCTTAAAAAGCAGTTTTAATGTTAAGAGCTAATACGAGCTTTTGAAATATATCCATAATTAATAAAACCGATGCGTGGTGACGTCATTAATTGTCACTCAAGGCGTTATTTTTGAAAGTTTTTTTTATTTATTTGAGTATTAAAGTAAGTTAATGCTTGTTTTTGTAATAAATAATTATATCAAGTGTTTTTAAACATTTCATTAAGCAAAATTTCAGGAAAAAAAGAATTTTAAAAAGTTTTTTATGAAATTAATATAAACGGTTTTTACGAATTTTTGAAATATGGTCATGATAAACAAAACTCAACGGTAGGGACATCATAAATTATCACTAGTAAAATAATTTTCTTTGAAAGCTTTTTGCATATTTTGTTATAAAATGATATAAAATCATTTTAAAGCTTGTTGTTGTGATTTAAAGTATTTTATTAAAAAATATTCAGAACAAATAAAAAACTGACAAAAATTTTCTACAAAAAAAAATAAGAGCTTTTTTAATAGTAAGAGCTTCTACGGGCCTATAAAAATTTTTTAGTATAGATAAAATCCGCACGGGCTAATATCATCAATTCTTAGCTAAAAAACATTATTTTTAAAAGCTTTATTGCACATTTGGGCACAAAATAAGCTTAAAGCTCGCTTTTATAATAATAAATTGTTATCAATAGATTTAATGGGAAAAAATTCATATAAAAAAATGTATTTTTTATAAAAAAATGTATTTTTTATAAAAAAATGGAAAAGCTTTTTTAATATTAAGAGCTTTTACGAGCTTGCGAAGTATTTTCAGCATGGATAAAATTCGTTCGCAATAAAATCATCAATAATCACTTTTGAGACATACTTATTATTGCACATATGCTTACAAACTAAGCTTAAAGCTTTTTTTATTTAAAGAAAGAATTTTAACCATGTGATTTAAAGCATTAAATTTAAAATCATTAATAATCACTTATAAGACAGTATTATTTTTGCACATATGCTAACAAACTATTTTATTATTTAAGAAAGAATTTTAATCATGTGATTTAAAGCATTACATGAAAAGAAAACAAGTAAAAAAGTAAAACTTACTGTACATTTTCATGAAAATCTAAAAAGCTTTTTATATAATTTGCTTTCAAGGTCATTCGAAATATTTTCAGCATGGATAAAATATGTACGCGGTGATATCATTAATAGTTACTTATGAAACGTCCTTTTTAAAAGCTTTATTGTACATTTGGCCACAAAATAAGCTTAAAGCTTGTTTTCTGATTAAAAAAATTTAAATCATTACATTTAGACATTTAATAAAAAACAATTAAGAAAAAAAATTAAAACTAAATTACCAATTTTTTATAAAAAAAACTAAAAGCTTTTTTGATATTTAGAGCTTCTACGGGTTTTTGAAATATTTTCAGCATTAATTAAGTCCATAAAAGGTGAAATTATCACTACTTCCTTATAAAACGTTATTTGTAAAAGCTTTTTTGCTTATTTGGTCACGAAATAAGCTTAAAGCTTGTTTTTATTATGACAAAAAAATCTAAATTATGTGATTCAACGCATATACATAATGGAAAAGAAAAGAAAAGCTTTAAAGCTTTTCAAATATAAAGAGCTTTCACCAGCTTTTAAAATATTTTAATCACGGACAAGACCCGTACGTGCTAATGCCATAAATAATTACTTATAAACATAATTTTTAAAAGCTTAAATAGCTTATATTTAATTTTTATATTAACTACAGCTTAAAGCTGTCTGATTTTTATGACAAAAAGATGAACCATATGATTTTCGGCAATTTTAAAATGAGATAAAATCAAAAAGATGTATTTTAATTGAAAGCTTTTCATAAAATTTTCATTCGTTTGATTCAAAATAATTAAAAAAAATAGCTGAACTTTTATCTTGGCGACACAAAATTTAAGTACTCGCTTAAAATTACATTTCATAAAAATTATAAGAGATTGTATCAAAAAGTTTTTTATTGAATAAAAAAAAATATCGAACTTTAATCAAAAAATTGTTTTTATTGTTGTTGTTGTTATTATTTTTGTATTTGATATCAAAATAGACCAACAAAAAAAGGATGCCACTGCTTGTAATCAAAGAAATTGTGTGCATAAAAACTAAAAACAAAAAGGAAAACGAGAATAAGTTCGGAACTAATGCCTTTATCGTTGATACTAGAATTAAAAGGGTCATTCCAGAAATAACGAAACTATAGCAGTCAAGAGTCAAAATTTACAAAAAACTGTATGTTCCCAATACAATGTTAGCTATGTTATGTTATATAATAAAAAAATAAAAATTTTGCAAACATTTTCTTTTCGAAGGCTTAGTTATAAGGTTAAGGGTGGCCTTAAAGCTTTTATGAATTTAATGCAAATTGAATATATTTTTTGGTTCATATATAAAAAAAAAAATGTCAAAACTAACTCTATAAAAAAAAACCTTGCCAATTTAAAGAGCTTTTACAGCGTCATAAGCTACATACAATTGAATTGTGCAACTTTTTGATTTTGCTGTTCTAAATAAGCCGCTTACTTTTCGTATTTTCGTACGTTGCTAACAATAGATTGATTTCTTTATATGGCAAATAAATAAATTGAAATGTTACAAAAAATAAAACATTCTATAATTTAATATGAAAGCTCAAAATAAACTTTGCAGCAGTGCTTATGGAAATAAATTCTATAAAAGACTTTCTTTCTTTCTTGCAACTGCTTAAAATCAAATCAACAGCTAAAGTTAACTTAATTTAAGTCGCATAATAGCAGCTAAAGCGTGCATATAAATAACGCTCGGTACTAAAAACAATATCTAGCATACACACACACACTCATATACATACACTTCCGGCAGCAGCCGCAACCCAGATAAATGTCAAAACAAATCACTACAATGACTGTGGCAAATCCTCAAGAACAACAGTGAAACCGCAAAAAAAAAAAATTGAAAGAAACAGCAAATGAATGCGTTACATTGAATGCGTGTTTGAGGTAGGCGTCAAGGTTTAAAAGTCACTCAATGACAACGCTGGCGTCTGTAGTACTCGAGGGTGCTTGTCAGCCAGCAGGTGGTGGCTTGACAGCATTGAACAAGTGAAAAGAATCACTCGAAGAACCTTTAAAATTTAAATATATTTTTATATTGCTTAGGTTTTGGCAAAGTAGAATTCAATCAACTACGAAATGAAGGAAGACATTTTAGGGCTGTTACCTGAAAGCACGTAAAGTTATCTAAAAGCTAAGCAACATTTGAGAGCAAACAGCAGCATATCAAGGCTGAGTTGCTTTAAAGTTAAAATAGTATAAGTCGAGAGAATGTAATAAATTAAATGAAAGCTCGAAGTCAAATCAAAACATTAGACTTTGGGATAAAGATTATAAACTGTAGGAGATAAGCGGAGATTAACTAAGCAGCAGATAAAATATATAAAGCAGAACAAAAAGCTCTTAAGAACTTGTCTTATTTAATTTGAGCTAATCAATTGAAACGCTCATTTGAGTTTTAAGCACTACTTTTTCAAAGCTTAAAATTTATTGTTGAGCATTTTTATTTAAAAATCTTCAGTTTGGTGAAAGTTACTGCAGTAAAAACTGCTTTTTACTGCATGTGCTATACATAGAGTGAGAGCTTTGAGGTATTTACCAAATAGTCTGCTTTATATTTATATTCTAAATATACTTTATTTAACTGTCCTTCAACATTTACTCTCTACTGCAGATTTAGACATTTTTACAATTTATGTTTCATTTAAATGTAAAATGCTTTTACAAAAAACAAAAAAAAATTGAAGCACAAAAATGAAAAAAACAAGCGACAAATCGTCCTAAGAACAACTAAACATTGGATTTTATACATTATTTGCATAATCAGACTATTTCTTTCCATATAAATGCGTTTAAATTGTAAAAAGTCGTAAAAATCATGGAGCAAAACAGAGAGCAGCAACTGCTTTTGACATCTTTTGACACATAATAAAAATAAAAATAAAAATAAAACAAAATTTAAAGCAACAACAGAATATATAAAAAAATACAAACAAAAAAAAAAAAAAAAAAAAAAACGAACGAAGAATAATTGGCATAAAGCAGATTTTCTTTAACGCTTGATTTCCCTGCAGCTATCACTCGAGAAAAATGAGACCAACCGAACGACCGACCGACCCTCTTTTCTTACTGCCTGCCGCCTACAGCTGCTGCTTTTTCACAATTGAAATCGTAAAATTAACATTTAAATAGATTCTTTTTTTTTCTCCTCTTCATCTTTGTTGCTTTGTTGCTTTTGTTCGCGATTTGATTTTGTCTAGCATCTTAGTTGGTGCTTGTTGCAGATATTGCTGCATTAGTAGAGCTGTATTAAGTGAATTCTCTTACTTACCTCACGTAAGTCCGTGTTCTCCTCAACCAAATCAATTTTATTGCCTACAACAACAATGGGCACCGCTGTTGTAGCTTTCGTCTCATGTATTTGATCCCTGATGGTGCGTGCCTCTTCGAATGTGGCTGCATCGGTAACGTCATAGACTAAAATGAATGCATCAGCGGATGATATGGAAAGTGCACGCATGGCGGGGAACTGCAAAGAAATTGTAACATTAAGAGTTAAAATTTTTGGCAAAAATAGCTTAAAATTTCATTAAATAAAAAAAAAAAATAAAAATTTTTGGACCTCCAAAAATTCAAAATAGCTTTTTTTGTATGCCAGCTAGAGTTGAAACAGGTCAGTCATACTAACGAACGGTAGAGTCATACTAAAGAACGAAAAAAAACTCTCTTTTCATTTTGGAGGTCTTCTTATAGTATACTAGCATAGAAGATCATCTTACGACGGCTCGTATTCCAAAAAATTAAGTAGTAGACACTATGACAGTGTTTTTACATTCACCTCAAATGTTGTTTTGTTCCAGTCGTCGTCAATGTATTCTTAGTAAGGACTCCTTACTGATAAATATCAAATAAAATTTGTGTGCATACTTTTAGGCTGAGAGTTAACAGTTTAAGCAATATTTGGTTGTATGAGCAAAACAGGTTATGGTTCAGGACATGCTTTAAACAGCATAGCTATAGCAACTATGAACAGTTTGAGCGATATACAGCTCGGAGCAGGACGCTTGTCTTTTATATATATACTAGTGTAAAAGCCCGTCCTACGACGGGAAGGAACCATTTAGAGTACAAAATGCGAAAAAAAATTTTTGGATTTATATACAAAGGTTTTTATTTTAAACCATGTTTATTAAATTATTTTTATAAAACTGCCTTATATACAACATTTCAAGTAAAAAAATTCTTAGAATTTTAACCAATTAACCTTGTCCCTTGCCATCTATAATAGTTAGTTTTACATCATCAGCCCGCTAAAACTGCCCATGACTAAATACTAGTTCTTTCAGAAAAACTCCAACTTTTTGCAATATTTAACCTTGTAATTTATTTATGGTCATTGAAAATGTCAGTTTAACTGGAAATTGTCGCCTTCGGAGAGTGAAAGGCAAATCTGTGTTTGTCGGGGCCAAATCAATTGTAGGTATGAAAACTATTTCATGTTCGCCAGTGCGCCTGTCAATATCTGTGCGATGATTAATTAAGTTTTTAGATTTTTCAAAACTAACCACCTTCCATTACAGATATATCTTTTGGTATTGAAATTTCGAAGAAGTATTATAGTACATCCATTTTCGAGGTTTAACTTATGCAGTGGCATTCCTGAAGGATAAAATTCATTCAAAAACTCGGCAGGTTAATTTTGTTTATCGTTATCATCACTGTCTTCAATTTAAACCGTTCTCAGATCTCTCACTGTGTCACCAACTAAAATATTTAGAACTTGCTCGTTGACTTCGTTCACATCGGAATTTTTTGGGCACAGGATAGCAATTTTGGAATAACGGTTGATGTTATTCGGACTTAAAGTATCGCCAAAAATATATTTAACTCTTTCAATGGATTTGTCCATTATATTGGACACTTCGGAAAAAATTTTTTGTTTTATTTTCCAACGTCTTTTCTAAAATCAAATAGCTAGGTTGGTACTATGAAATGAAGTTGTGCCAACATGACAAAAATAATTTTAGGGAGATATATAACGTTTAACTTAGTTAGATTTTTGATTTTATGCCCAACAGAAACCTTCAATTTTTTTATATCGCATGTTAATAAATTTTGCAAAAAAGATGTGATGATTGTGATTGGTGTGCAAAGTATAATTTTTTTTTTATAATAACATTTGCATAAATAACGCATTTGCATTTGTCTCCGGTTGTTTTAGTTGAACTAAAATATTATAATACAACGTTATCGTGGTTTTGTCCATTATATAAGACAGCCTGCCCAAAGCAAAGCAGCTCATGTAAAAATCAGAGGGATGTTTTTTAATCTTTTTATCGCTTAAATTGTGGGAATATAAGCTCAAAAAAATTGTCCACGATTATTCTAGGCAAGCGATTATTCAAAGGGTTATAAGCGAACCTTTACAAACAAAATGATCGGGAATTTCTATGATATCTTCATCTCCATTTTCTAACTTGAGTAGCCAATCGCTAAAACTTGGATCAGAAGACCGAACATTGTGATTTAATTCTAGCAATTCCAATTGACGCCAACGTCACTGAATGTAATAAATGCTGTTCAGTTTATGCAGACCGAATAGGTTCTGGTTCTGTTAATTAAGAAGCACTGTAATAGCAAGACATGATGTTTGATGTATAGTAGTTGAAAAAAAGGACGATAGTCTTCAAGTACAAAGATTTCCAATACATAATTTAGGTGCAGGTTCTGGTCCAGGCTGAACGGGTTTTAAAAAGTACAGTACGTACAAACATTTGAAATGGATAATTTTACAACAGGTTCTGGTCCAGACTAAACAGGTTTTACGATATAGAGCAAAAGGTTTAGTAAGTACAAACATTTCAAATGGATAATTTTACAACAGGTTCTGGTACAGGCTGAACATGTTTTACGATATAGATCAAAAGGTTAAGTAAGTACAAAAATTTCAAATGGATAATTTTACAACAGGCTCTGGTCCAGGCTGAACATGTTTTACGATATAGAGCACGGAGCAGGACGCTTGTCTTTTATATATTAAGATTATAGATTTTTTATTATTTCTGTCAATTTCTAGAAAGTTGATGGTGAAGAAGAAAAAAGCTCTTACAGCTCAACTTTGATATTTTTTGATTTCAACATTTTTTTCAACACTAGCAATTAATAAATAATGCAAGTTTGAGTTTTTCTCTTTTTACAACAAAAATCATTTTTACTCCATGTTTCGAGTAAAGATCAAATTTTGTGGTCTCTTCTTACAAGGAATAATTTAAATATAAACATAAAAATAACTGTAAAATTTTTATACATTTGTTCAAGCTATCTGATGAAATTTAAATATAAAAAATAAATAAATCAAATCTATTCAAAACTGGCAGAGATATTGGCTTCCCAACTCAGAACATTCAATTTGAGACAGTTTTTTTTTTTCGCTCTCTTGTCATTTGGTTGAAGTACACGCTAAATAACTAACGACAATATTTAGAAAATTTATTAAAAATACTTTTGGTTAGAGCATCACAGCAATTGTTACAAAATTTCAAAACACCTTTTTTTACAAAGTTGATGATTGATGAATGCTTAAAACTAATTTTTAGGAAAAAATTGCTAAAAAAACAAATTGGTCATTTCAGCCCTTGAATGGACTTTGACCGACCTTCTAATGATCAATTTCGTTGTGTGTGTTATTAAATGTTTGCACACAATTGACAGAGAACTGGACCAACATGTTTTATGCCGACTCCGAACGGCTAAAGTTCATGTTCTCCAGAAGCTTTACATGGCATTATTTACTCTTTGAAGTTTGCCATTGTTTGCAAAGAGGTGGAGACCGATCAGAAAAATTGTTATTGAACAAACTTTTGCCGTGACTGGGGATCGAACCCGGGCTCCGAGCATGCTAAGCCACACACTTAACTTGCATGCCGCAGTCACCACTGAGAAAATTGTTACTTTTGAGAAAAACTCAAATTTGACCAACTCAAAAGCTCTCTCCCAATCAAATTTCATATTGATTAAAAAGCGAGTTTTTCATATATCGCCAAAACGCCAAAAACTCTTCAACCGTTAAGCATGAAATTTTGTGTACAACCGTTTTTGAGTAGGGTGAGTGCTTTGGCGCTAAATTTGTTGATGCATCTGGAACACCAGAGGTCACTGTAGTGCAAATCATCAACAAAACTGTAAAAGCTCCTAAGTGGTTCATTAGCGTGTCCAAAAAAAAAAAAAATTGGTTTTTTGCTCAAGCTGTTTTGAAAGCTTATGAGGTGAAGTATGTTTTACATTTTTTGAAATTTTTTTGAAAAGGCGCGAGATCGTGCTTATCAAAATTTTACTATAAATTAGGTTTTTCAAATAATTTTCAAATTTTAAACATAAATGATTTTTTCTTAAGCTTTGAGTAATTTTTTCCAACAACAAATGTACAAACTTTACTTTAAGGCACAAGCCATGCGATGCTATAAAGCTACTCGAAGCTAAAAATCTTTGCCTGTGTTTTTCTATGAAAAAAATTCATAAATTTCATAAAATTGAAATTTTCATAACTTTTTTTAAAAACAACAAATCGTGGAAACGTAATGTTTAAATATTTTGTATTGTGATGTGTTTAAATATATGTATGTACCCATTTTAAAATAAGTGTGAATTATTTTTTAAAATGTTTAAAAAAAAACGTATAATAAGCGACGTCAAATAAGCGACGAAACGTTGGCAACAAAATTGAATCGAATATTTTTTTTATTGCAATTTAGAAGTACACTGAACCAAAAAGTACATAATTATCATGAAGAACATCTATTAATCATATTGTGGAAGCTACACTGAACCAAAAACTACACAATAATTATGAATTTTTACATGATTTGCATGAATCGAATTCATGAATTTTGCTGTTATAATCAATTACATGAATTTCGTGTGACATTCATAAGATCAATGTACAAAATAAACAAAAGAAAAACAAAATACGAGAACATAAATATTTCATAAGATAAGTGTTTAAAGTACATAAACTGTGTGTACAAGATACATGATCCAATAAAAAATTTCATAAATGCAGTGAAAAAATATAAGAGAAACTTGAACCATTCTTTAATTTTATGAATATCATTCATAAAATTCATGCACAAAGACGAGGAGAACAAGAAGAGTTCATGCAAGGGAAACGTGAATTACTAAGTTTAGTGACTGAAATACATGTAATACATGTACGAATAGAAGGACAGCAGGAATTTTTCATTAGATTAGAGTCAAAAGTACACGAATCTTATGTACTCATACAAGGGAAGCGTAAAAACGATTTCAATTTTTTTCATAAAATTAAGAATTCATACATTCCTAAAACTTTAAGCTTAAAAACAAAAACTTAAAATCTATTCCTCATCTAAACTGATAATGAATGATATTAAAAATAAGCTTTTTATATTGTATTGCATTTTATTGATTTTGTAGTTATTGAAATTTAATTTCTTAAGTTTGAAAATTTTAATTTTTTTCAAGAGATTCTTATATACATATGTTCAGCTTCAAACAAAAATTTAAAAATAAAATATTAAACAACATGCATAAACAAATGCATAACAAAATTGAGAAAAGTGCAGAAGCAGTTATTATTATTTTGTAGTTTATTTTACTTTATATGTCCAGAAACTACGAGATAAGTAAAAAAAGGACCAACAGCAAACTCATAGATATACTTATATTCTAGACACCGAGCTAGCTAAAATTTTTTTTGAAAAAATGCAAAATACTGCTAAGAATTTTTAAAATAAAATAATTATAAATAAATTAATTTTTTACTTCCACTAAAAATTGTTTTAAGTGAAAAAAGCTGCTGGCAGCTTAAAGTTCGGTCAGCCATTTGTCAAGTGCTTATTAAATATTTATTATTTTTAAGGTAAATTAAGTTCAAATATTAAAGCTATGCTTGCATGACATCAGCATAAGCTGAACTTTTACACAAGCACTTAGAAAACTTGAAAGTTCAGTGATATATAATTTTTTGCTACCCGCTTTCACTAACCAGTGAGAAAAGTTTTGCAAGTCACTTGAGTAATAATTTGAATTTTATCAACTTTTGCTAACTTTGACATCTTTTGAATGCAACTGAGCTTAGCTTGATGCTACAAAAAACACACACTCACACGCAAACGCATATTGTTAATACATAGCAAGCTTTCACACAAGATAAATTCACGCGTGCATAAACAAATGTGCCAAAAAAATAAAAGCAGAAAAAATTTCAAATTTATTCTGCAAACATGGAATGGAGATAACAAAATAGTGCAGTTCCGTTGCTGCGTTTGTTGCTGCTATAATGCAAAGTAGAAAAATTGGCGCGTATGCGAATTTTGTTATTTTTTATGTGTGTGTGTGTGTGTGAGAAGTGTGTTTTTGTGTATTTTTATACACAGCTAGTTTTTTGCTGCATATGCGTCTGCGACAAAGAAAAAAGATAAAGTAAAATTGCTTTATTTTTTTTTTCTTTTTTATTTATTTTCAGCTCGAAATTACTTATATAGGTCATCAGCGCTGGGACAGCGGTTCAGGGCTAGAGCCATGCAGTTGGCTACACTCTGTGAGGCTGTGTGCTCAAAACTGTGCGAAGTAGCGAAGCTGTTTTTGTGGCACTTGAACCACATGACAGTTGCGATTGTTTTATCACTGCCGTGCTGTTGTTGCTGCGTGTTGCTGTGTGTGTGTATGTGTGTGTTGTAGTATATATATGTTTGTTTTTTGTTTTTTTGCTGCCATTTCCATGAAGCATCGCATGCTGTTATAAATATTTTTAAAATTAATTGTTGTTATTTTTATGGCAACAATATCAGGAGTTTTTGCCACATATTTTTTTTGTCAACATTTTAATTTCTTCACTAAGCTTTATAAATAATGATGATGTCACTTTTTAATTTTTTTTGTTGTTTTTTTTTTTATTAATTTTTATTTGGCACTACAAATGTAAAAGTTGTAAGCTTAATTTTAAATCTGTTTTTGTTGACGCACTTCTGTGTTTTACTTCTGCCTTACTTGTTAAGCACCATAAATCTGTCAAATTGTGCTGCCTGCTTTTAGGCTGGCTTAAAATGTAAACAATCTATTTGCTAGCTGTCTGTATTTTTGTATTTTACTCGCAATTTATGTTCAGAAAAAACACACAATGTAGAAAAAAAAAAACTTAACAAGAAAAGTTTTTTGCTCGTTTATTTAATTCGCTGCTGTCGAACTTTTCGCCACGGCAAAATGGTTTATAATTTTTTTTTTTTTGTTGCAAGATAACTTTAAACAAATTATATATATGTTGCCTGTCAAAGTCACTGACAGCATTGCAGTTGCGGTAAATTCATCCCGTTCTGCGTTTTATGCGCGCAGCTCTGGCTGTCAGCGCAGTTTCACCTGATTTTAAGCATAAAACTTTTTGTTTTAATATCGAATATATATTTTTTTTAAATTTTTAACAAAGTCTGTGGAACAACAAATAAGAAAACTGCAATAACTGACAGCAGATACCAGTTTAATAGCAGCAGTAGCAGCAGCAGCTAAGATAAAATGTGTTCTGTTGCTGCTTTAAAAACTTGCTCTTAACTTTAAGTTACAAACTTTTGCTGCAACGAGACACAAGTCAAAATGTTATCAGTTAAATTTAGAAAAATAAAAAAACAGTACTATGCAATGCATACAAAAAATTCGCTATTCATGTTGATTTATAGTCAACAGCATAAAAAATAATCACAGCTCGTCTACAGCTAAAGTGCTTTAAATGCTAACAACTTATCCCCAACTGAATAGCGCTGAATACCTTGACGGAAATTAACATTGTAATTGTAAATAACAACACCAACAACAACAACAACAACAACAACTACAACACCTGTCACTGGCTACACCTCTAGCTGGCTGTCAACTCCTTCTTCCATTTTTGCCCAGCTCAATACCTTGTTGAAGCACATCATCGCCATAGAGCACCATCATGTTTTGTTTGTTGCTGCTGCTCATGCTACTCCTGCTGCCTCTGCTGTTCAACTTGAGCTCTGGCATTTTGGTAGCTCTTGTCATTCATTGTCGTAAAGTTTTGCCATTGTTCCCTAGTGTGTATGTGTGCCTGTGTGTGAAAATATGCATGTGTGTGTGTGTGTGTATGTGTGTGTTGTGGGAGAGTATTTTTCGAGCTGAGTGTTTTTGTAAGTTTTTTGTGTGCTTAAATTGGTTTGTGGTACCGACCACTTGTTTGTTTAATCAAAAAGCTTTTTTTATTTAAAAAAACAACTTTACGTAGCCGTTTGTTGCAGCAGGTATTTTAATTAACTTGTACTTATTTAATAACTAACCTGGTTGGTATTTATCAGCACTTGTTGCAGGTAACATACAACAAACAGAAACAACTGCATTTGAAATTTTATGGAATAGATGCTGTAGCATTAGTTTGGCAAGAATTGCAAAAATAGCTTAAGTAGTTCATGTACTTTTTGTGGTTTTAATTTTGTTTCAAGTACATTTTAATCCTTAGAGCATTTTTATACGGCATGCAGTCGTTGCTACATAAGGCTACGTTATACATTTTGTTTTTACATAATAAAATCATAAAAAATAAGTTTGTCTGACGTTATATTTAAAGCAGTATAAAAAAATAAATAATACGAAGTATGTATGCAGTTATAGTGAAATTTGTACTATAGACTTTATCAGTATCATTGTCGGTATTATGTTTAAAATTTGCGTTGATATTTTCAATGGTATAGTCTATTTCAATAAATTAGTCTGTCTCTGATATTCAATTTTCCCCGTACAGCCTGCTTTTTTAAAAATATTTTTTGATCTTTTTCAAAATAGCTTAACATACCCTTAACATACCGCCAAATGCAGCGGTAGAGGGAAAAAATGTTCTTTACAATATTTTTTTCTTTTAAAATTTCACTATAAATCACTTTAGAAAAAATTCGTCTCCAACAAATATGGATATAAGTTATAAGAAATAAGTTTTTAATGACTATTTGTAAAGAATGTACAAATTTTTACTGCATACTTTTAGTAACTTTTTTATTAACTAATTGAGAACTTACTGTATATCTCCATAGAACTAAGCTGTTGACAAATCTTAGGACAAGATTAAGATTTGTGTTTTAGTGTGTTTTAGTCAAGTTCTACAAGTAACATTTTCTTAGGATATATTAATACACTGCAACCATTTTGATGGATATTTTAAGGCGCATATATAAGATATTTTAACCTTTGTTTTTTTTTTTAAATGTTTGAAAAAGACCCATCAAATAATCTTTACAGGGTAAAAAATAACCGCCAAAGGATATTGACCCAACCCTCAAAGTTAGCTTTAAACTAGCTGTTTTAGGAATTCCCAAAAAACATTATGACTTTTAAAAGACTCTTTCAAGACTATAAATATAAATGAGGTTTTATCGCCATAATGCGTTAAAAAAAGAAACTCTTTTATGAGTACATTTTCTTATGTTTTCTTATGGGCGCCAAAATATGATTCATAATGATGACTGTTTTATGAGTCTTTTTGATCTCATAGCAATGACAGTTTTAAGACTCATATTTAATACTCTTTTAAGACTCATATTAAGTACTCTTTTAAGACTCATATGTAGTACTCTTTTAAGACTCATATTTAATACTCTTTTAAGACTCATATTAAGTACTCTTTTAAGACTCATATGTAGTACTCTTTTAAGACTCATATTTAGTACACTTTTAATACTCGTATTCAATACTCTTTAAAAAAATATGTTGGATTAAGTTCTTATTTATTTATTAGAAATGGTGCTTTTGCAATAATCCGATTCTATTACCTCATAAAACACTCGTGTATAAGACTCGTTTATGAGACTTCTTTTTGATTACGCATATATCAATCAATATATGATCATTTTATGAGTCATTTTTATGAACAATCCGTCATATTTAGGACTCTTTAATGAGTATCTTCTATGAGTACTCATACAGCAGATACAAAAATGACTAATTTATGAGTCTTATTTTTGAACAATCATGTAACAATCATATTAAATACTCTTTAATGAGTCGTTTAAATGAGTCATCATAAAAAACACTCTTTTTAGAGTCATTTTTGGAGAACCTCATAAAATGTTTGCAGTGTTCAGTTAATTTTTTCAAAGTTTTTTTATGTGCTGAAATATGCTTAAGCTGTGCTACAATAAACTATAAAATGTTTTTTAAAACTCTCCAATAACTGAGTTTCTGCATAAATACCACATGGTTTTTTCTGAACTTTTTAGATTGTGCTGTTTTGTGCTATAGTTGTGCTGTAATGTGTCATCAAAAGATTTAAAATCCTTCAAATACATGTATTGTTTTAAAAACTTTAAAGTTCTCAGTTCAAATTTTTCAAAGTTTTTGTAAATGTGCTGTAATATGCTCTTATTGTGCTGCAATGTGCCAAACATTATTTTAAAAAAAACTTTCATGCATGCAAAGTTTTTCCGTAAATACTCTCACTGTTATAATTTCCTAAATTTAAATATTGTGCTGTAATATGCTCAAGTTGTGCCGCAATGTGCCATATAAAAAAAAACGGTAACTCATAGAAATCAGACCATTACAATAAATATTTTCTTTTCTAAGCGACATGTGATAGCACATATCGTGCACATAACAGCACAAATTTTTGCTTAATTAATTAATTCAAAATGGCAACGCTCCCTTAATGCACGTACAAGCATTTTGTTTTGTCAAATAATTGTTTTTCTCTGATATTCTTAATAATTCACTTAATCTAACATCTTTATTTTTTTTTGTTTTTAATTATCTTACTTCTTCAACTAAAGCAAAACACTCTGTATCATAATTTTGTTCACCTAACTTCCTTCATGCTCATCTAACAAAACAATTTCACAACGTCTCTGCAGAAATAGCACACAATAAAAACGCAAATTATTAAAATTAATGCATACTTCTAGGCTTGATTTTCTGCGCGCTTAAATTTTATTACAAACAAAGAGAGAACAAAGACACTGATTTTCCTCCAAATAAATGCCAAAATTTTGCTGCTTTAGTGAACAAAACACCTTAATGCGACAGCTTAATAGGTATTTCAGCATAAACTGTAGAAAAATTTCTGCCTGAAGTTTGAGTTTGAAAATTCATTTTTCGCCAAGTTGTGTTAAAATTACAAATTAAAAACTGCTTAATGAAGTGTAATGAAAAAATTAGCAATGTAAATATTTGCCTGGCGCATAAGTCCAGATGAGTTCTTGAGGTAACACCCACTTTTTATTGCGTAAGATGGGTGGGCGAATGGGCGAACTGGCAATAACAACTGGCATCCTTTTTAGAGTCTTCTCAGCTTCTTCAAATTAAATACAGCAAACGAGTTTTTCGATTTTCTTTTGACGACTTGCTTGCCTTTATTTTCAATTGAATTTTCCATTGAATTGATTTCTTACACTTCAATTCTTTTGTGTGTGCATGTGTACGTTGAGTATTAAACGTACGAAATCGCTGTCTTTGACTGTGCGAAAATGACGCTAAAAAGGACTCAATTTAATTTTTGGCTCCATTTCTACAAAACCAGCAGCAGTTAAATTGTTAAATTCCAAAGTAGGTACTTGTCCCCAAAATGATATGAACTGCTAAATTGTTGATTTAAAAAAGGTTTTTATTTGAATTTTATTGGTTTGTTGGATACGTACGCGATATAATAAAAGAATATGTTGTTGCTATTTGATTTGACAATTCAATAAAATTGACATTATGTAGCTATTTTTGGCAATGAAAACATTGAAATGACCCAAAAAAAAAAAAAAAAAACAATTTAAACAAATTCAAGTTAAATTTGTACTGATTTAATCGCTGTAAAATGGTGTTTTTGTTAAAAATAACGTGTACATTTGTTCACATTAAATTAAAGAAGCAAGGAAAAAAAAAATTTTGTTGTGGAGGGATCCAAAAAACATGAATGTCCGATTAAGCCAGACATTCGCAACACTCGCCAAAAGCAACGAATATTCATGTTTTTATGTTTATCCGCAGCAAGGAAAAACATGTTAACTGCAGTCTGTAGATCACCAGCAACTTACTCTTTCCAGTAGAGCTTCAGCTCAAACACGTGTTTCGAACTACGAGAACGAGATAGGCGAAAAATAAATAAAATATTTATATGAAAAAAACAGAAAAATTGGGATATTTCGAAAACGGAGCGAGACAGGCCAAAAATAACAACTTTTTACGGGTTTCTAAGGGGGATTGTATTATCGAGACGCGTAGATAGAGGGGTAGCACAATATCAAAATATAGCACCAAAATAATGACAAAAAAAAACAGAAAAAACGGGATATCTCGAAAACGGAGCGTTGATAGGCAAAAAAAACAACTTTTTACGCATTTCTAAAGGGGAATATTATTATCGATACGCGTAGATAAAGGGTTCACACTATATCAAAATATAGCACCGAAATATTTGAAAAAACAGAAAAAGCAGGATATCTCAAAAACGGAGCAAGATAGGCCAAAAATAACAACTTTTTACGGGGTTTTAAGGGGGATTGTATTATCGAGACGCGTAGATAGAAGGCGTCAAAATATATTAGAATATTGCACCAAAAATACACTTGGCACACAAACAAAACACCAGGAAAACAAAAATAAAATTCCTCTCCAGCAGCAAACACTCGAGCTTCCAGCAAATCATTCGAATATCAGCATTGTCTGGATGCTGCCTTTGTATCGATTCGCAGTCGTCACACACTGTGCTAAGCAGTAATCGTTGTTTACGAACTCGAGTGGTATGCATGCATTTTTTTTTTTTTGAACGATTGAGGCTGACGACGATTGTTATTCGAGTGGCAAAACATGACGAATGGTCTCATGTAGATCTCTCGTATGGATATTAACCAAATTTTAAAGCTTTTGTAAAAATAAAGGAAAGTAATTCAATAACTTTATATAAAACTGGTTCCAATTAAATCCACTTAATTCCAAATTTTTTAAGTAAAACATGTTTACGGGCATTAAGCGATTTTTGGTTGGGGTAAATCTTATGGTTTCGCGTCATCATTTAGCGAGTAACTTTCGCGTAAGCGTTTAGTGAGTAACAAGTACTTGACACTTAAAAAAGTAAATAGTAAAAAGTAAAAGTAAAACGTTACACTACTTAAATCACACTGCCTTAAGGTGGGATATAACATTCGTGGCAGAGAAAACAGACCTTTTTTTAAAAATTCATAACTCAGTCAAAAACAAACATTTTTCAAAAATTGTTTTATTACTATAGAGAATTGAAGAAATTACAAGAAAAAAAAAATCAAAAAAATATATTACTCTCTCCAACATGGTTTTATAGAGCTTCAAACTGGTGGCAGAGAAAAAAACGGGGCCTCGTGGTTGCAGCGCTGATAGTCGCAAAAATTGTCCAATCTGGAAAAAAATGATTTTTTTAAATCTTAAAAATCTCAAAATTGGCTATCGTATGACACATGATAGAATATTTTTACAAGGTAGTATTGACAAATGTTGATTCTCTCAGCTACAAGTAAACGAACCCTTGTCAAAAACAGCTGTTCGTTGTTATATTCGTTGGCCACATTCAGCTGTGTCAACTGTTGTGACAGCAACACATCAGGGAGCGCTTATATCGGTATTGAAGTTTTGACTTAGCAGTTGGCAACTGTTGGGTACGCTGAATGTGACCAGTGTAAATTAATTGTGTGCTATGACGGATTGTGAGCGCTCTCTTTCTTGTTATATTTTTTGACAAACGTCCGTTTCCAACAGAAACGTCAATACTACCTTGGAGTAATTATATCATGCGTATGACAGGAACGTTTCAATTATCACATTGAGCAATAGTTATGTTAAATCGAGTTAATGAAGTTAAATCGAAAAACAAGTTCTCAAATGAAGTTTTGATGAAGTTAAATGCGTACAATTGTTGTTGGAAATGAAACGTGTTTAATCATTTAACATGTTAAAAAACGTGTTTCAACGAGTTCAAATGCTGGTGTGTGTACTTGCTAATGACAGAAAAGCTTTTGTTTTTTTTTTGAACACTCCCAAAACTGAAAAAAGCTTTATAATTTGACAAAATATGTCAATAAATTTGTCAAAAAATAAATAATATAAAATTTTATAAATTTTCAAAAAAAAAATTGTTCACATAACTGTATGTTATGAAGCAGGTTCTCCTCCTGTCCTCCTTAATTGCGAATGTTTCCATATGAGCACACGATTGTGCAAGAATGGGAAGCGTTTGTTCACGGGATTCGTGATCAAAAAAGGACATGTTCATCATCTGACGAAGAGCGCAGCAGCTGCAGAGCAGAGAATTTTTGTCGCATCAAAACATTTCTGTTTATTTATTTCAAAATCATGATAGAATAATTTTACCAGGTAGTATTGACAAATGTTGATTCTCTCAGCTAAAAGTAAACGAACCCTTGTCAAAAACAGCTGTTCGTTGTTATATTCGTTGGCAACATTCAGCTGTGTCAACTGTTGCGACAGCAACACATCGGGGAGCGCTATTATTGGTATTGAAGTTTCAGAAAAATTGTCGAATTTATGAAATATCAAGCTTTGTATCAAATACGAATGGAAATTTTACCGACAAATTAAAAATTTTTTATTTTTAAACGCATTTTAATGCGCAACTTCATATTTATGTGCATCATGTTTTGACTTAGCAGTTGGCAACTGTTGGGTTCGCTGAATGTGACCAGTGAAAATTAATTGTATGCTATGACGGATTGTGAGTGCTCTCTTTCTTGTTATAGTTTTTGACAAACGTCCGTTTCTAACAGAAACGTCAATACTACCTTGGAGTAATTATATCATGTTTCAAAATGTAAACAAACAAGCCGTCAATTTTAAACAAGTTCAGGCAATGTGAACGATTGAGTTGAATGAAAAAGCTTTTTTGTTTAACATGTTAAATGAAGTCTATGTGAACGTACTACATGGTGAATTAAATAAAAGGTGTTCTCATCCGCAATATCAGAAAAAAATAGGCTGCCTTATTTTGACAATTTCTTTTCAAACCGGAGTAGGGTTGCAAATTTTTGTACTTACCTTATACTAGTACTTTTTTGTGATGCTACTTGAAGATGGTACTATTATATATGTAACATTAAAATTTAAGATACTTATTTTTGCAATTCGCAAATTTCAGCTTTTATAATTATCTTTCATTAGCTCTAACCAAAAATATTGTTTAAAAATACAACAGTACAATTCCATATCATGATGAAAAATTTACATTAAGAGATACTTATTTATGGAGAGCCCGAGTTCGATCTCCAGTCACGGCGAAAAGTTTCTTCAATAAAAAAGTTTTCTGATAGGTCACCACCTCTCTGCAAACAATGGCAAACTTCAGAGAGTAAATAATGCTATGTAAAGCTTCTTGAGAACATGAACTTTAGCCGTTCGGAGCTTTATAATAGCTATATGAGCTTTTTTTTGGCTATATAAAAATGTTTTTATATGAACACACGACATAAAATATAGATTTAAAATAAAAATATTTAACTTGTGCGTCTTCATATATTTCCAATTAGTTTACGTACCAAAAATAAAAAAGTACTTATTTTGAGTACTTAACAGACTCAAAACAGCACCCTTAAAACACATGTATCTGAAACCCTTATAATTGTCAAAATAAGGCAGCATGTCAAAAAAAATAATGAAAAATGTCATGGGATGAGAACACCTTTAAATAATTTCACCATATTATAATATAATATATTTTTTTTTTCAATTTTTGGTGATGTTTCAAATTTGAAAGTGTGTTTGCTCCAAAAAAATATTGACTGTTGAAATATTCATAAAAAATCGAAAAAAATTTAAAAAAAGCTCGTGTCATACGATAGCGAATTAAGTTTAAAAAAATACAAAACAAAAGAATCTTAAGAATATTTACTAAAAATACAAAATTATAAAAAAGGCCGATTTAAAAAAACGACAAATGTCATGTCCCCTCTTAAAGCTTTACTCTTTTAGTTCAGACACAAAACCAAGGCAAACTGTTAAGTTAAGACACGAACCATTTGGTGGCAACGTGTTTGACTGACTCAATTAAGCGAGCCTAGCAATATCCATATCGAAATCGTCTTCAGTCGAACTCAACCTCTGCGTGGTGTCTCCTAGCAACAGCTAGATTGACGGCTAATATAAGCGGTCCCATTAGGTTTCATTGGCTATCAAACAAAGGTTGTGCGTTTGGTTTGAAGTCTACCATAGAAAAAAAGCATTTTATTAAACTAATAAGAAGATAAAGATACAAATTATCCTCCAAATCTAATGAATGGTAATGAATGGTAAAAAATCTTCGAATAAATTTTAGTCAATCTTTTACTGTATATGACGACACCGAAATTGTATTAAAAGTGAAACCATGTCAAATACTAAAACAAGATTAAATGGGCCTACAATTCAAACCACGTGAAATACTTAAACTAAGTTTTAGTCTCGCATGGGTTCAAAATTTAAAGTTATTAAATTATTATTATTATTAAAATTATTATTATTATTATTTTTATAATTATTATTTAAGTTATATTCCTATCGGTATAGTTTTAAATTTCGTTAGCGTTAAGCTACACAATTAGCTTGCGCAAAAAATTTTATTCCGTGGCTCAGTTGGTTAAGCGGTTGTCGTTTTGATTTTGTGAATCGAGTGACCCTGGTTTATCCTGAGCCAGACCATTTTTTTTTATTTTTTTTTTTTATTTTTTTTTATTATAATCTTATATTATGAATGATCTAATGTTAAAATTGTTTTGTGCAACATTTTAATTTTTTTTGCCACATCCAAAAATCGAACCGCGGACTGCTACAACCAACGCATTAGAATTGTGAGGTCTAACCTCGTGCTAATCTGCTGCCTGCATGAACAAAATGTAAACAAAATACAAAATACAGCTTTTGTATAGTACCTGAGGTACTTAAATTCAAATTTTATTCCCAATTTATTGAATTTCAGTACAGCCCTGACTAAAAAAATTTGTAGTATTTTGCAGAGTATCATTTCCTATAAAAAAAGAATTAAAAAATGCATTGAATGGTTTAAAAATTATTCCTACATTTTTTACCGTTTAGTTATTTTCTATGACATTTTAAACCATAGATACTAAAATTAAAATTTTATTCACAATTTATTAAATTTTTTGACTAAAAAAATGTCTAGTATTTTGAAAAATATCTTTTCAAAATTCTTATAAGAAAGGCTAAAAAATGCATTAGTCCAAAGATTTTAAATCAAAAATTATTAATCGTGATTTAAGATTTTTAAGCGTGTACCACAAACGAAAAACTGACAATGGTGATCGGATATGCATCTGTATTGTCGGAACACTAAATTGGCTGATACCTCTACTCAACCGATCGATATCTTTTAAAGATATAGCGCTGTTATCACTGCAATCTATGAAATGCGATAAAAGGCACAGGGTTGCTCATAGCAAGCATCCTGTGATATCTACTACAACGGTCAAGCGGAGAAACACTACACTGAGAAAAAAAACGTACTTTAAAATTAAACAAAAATTTTTAAAATATAAATTTAACGCCTTTGCGTTTCTACAAAACAAAATTTAAAACAATTGTGTTTAAATTTCAACTATACACTCCTTTCAATTTTTTTTCATTCATTATTTCTTTGAAACTTTCTTTGACATTTTTTGAATTTTCATTCGTTTGAAAAATATCGAACATAAAATAAAATAAAAACTAATTCAGTTTTTTAATATTGAAATATTTAAAATACAAACTTCATTGAAAGGAGTTGAGATTCGGTATTCGGAGGGTCCCAAGGGTCGCTGATTACGAATCTGTCATCAAAAACTCGGAAAAAATTAAAAAATGGCATCGAAAAAAATTATGCTTTAAAACATTTGTTTTAAATTTAAAAATTTTTGTTTTAAATTTGTTTTCTTATTTAAAAACATTGTTTTAAAAACAAAAACCCTTGTTTTAAATTTAACTTTCAGAACAGTTGTGTTTAATTTAAATGAATTTGTTTCAAGCTCTATTTCAAAAACAAATTCGTTTAAAATTAACACAATTTCATTTAATTTTAACACATATTTCCCTCAGTGTAGTTTAGATGCGAATTTGCATTAGAAAAGAGAATTTGGTGTTGTGTCTTACAATTTACGCCTGTGAACTAACGGCTTGATATAATTCGCTTCAAGGTTTAATTCTCTAACATTAGTCTGTGTACGATGGTTTTAAGAACGGGGCCTCTTCCTGACAGGACAAAAATGTGAATCTAGTCACAGATATCCAGAATTCACTGATATTATTGAGCGAACACTTCTGAAGACTTTTGAATGGCAACAACTTTGAATGACAACAACTCCGCCAATTGAGATGATATTCCTGAAACGCCAATTATGGATGACGGCGTTGAAGTTCCGCTGTTCATTTACAATTTGCTGCCCAGCACAATTTCTGTACTTGAGAAAAAACTTAAAGTAAGGTTCTTTTCAGAAAATTTATTGATATGAGCGTATTTTTGAAAACGTCTTAAGCATCATAACTAGAGCACATTACAGCACATTTTTAAAATTTTAACAAATTGCACTGGGATTTTGTATTTTGAAAAACAACAGATATGGTTAAAGGTTTTAAAAAATGTTTAATGGCATCTGACAGCACAACTATAGCACATTATAGCACATTTTTCGAAATTCTGAATATATAAAAATTATAACTTTTCTGAAAAATTTCGCTTGAATAAGAAGTTTTTAAAAAAAACGCTTTGCATTATTAAAGCACAAATTCAGCCCATTACAGCACAAGTTAAAAAATCATTAAGAATATAAAACTTGATCTAATTAAATATTGAAAAAAATTTTATTAGAGGCAGTTGTATCATTATGATAAATTAATAGTGCACAACTTAGCAAATATTTAATTTAATTGTTTAATTTACCTATCAAAAATGGCAAAACTGACTTGATGCTTATAATTGTTGTTTGTTTGCTGCTTGCATATTCTATATATCTATACCAACTGATACGGTAAAAGTTTTCTAGCAAAAAGTTTTTGCAAAGTTTTACACGCGGAACCTTTGACATGACAGACACAGCTGTCTTGCTGTCTCTTCAAAACCATCAAAACGATATCATCTTAGATAAAAGAAAAAAAAAAAAAATTAAAACATAAATAAAAATAAAAAGAAAAACAATGCATGCATATGAAAATAGCAACTTACAGGAAACGTGCGTCATTTCCTGCTCATCTGCTCACCCTAACAAATGTATGGCATGAAAACGTTAAAAAAAGCTTATGTCTCAGAGACGTTAAATTGTCTTAGAGCTTGAGGCACGTCTTTGTGTTTTCGTACATAACGTTTCCAGCAGCAACATTGTAAGACGTTGGGCAGGATTTGCACCGTTTTGTGCTTGAAACACAGTGGCGATAAAATATAAAACCAACACACGACGACAGTTGCGTCAAAATATTAAATTTAATGTTTAAATAAATGGTTGCCAGTGACAGACTGGCAGCTAGTTAAAAAGGTAAAAGCGGCAAATGGCTGTAAAGCTGTTAACATGGCATAAAGCTACACTTGGCTCATATTTTTAGTAACTGGTAGCTGGGGACTATTTTAGCTATATTGCCACAAGCTTAATATGTGGCTTAAAGTTATATTTTTTGCTGTAATATTTTGCATGTGTTTTTTTTTTTTGTTTGTTTTTGAAATGGAAAATATGTGCAAATGTGTGCGTTGCCATAGGCATTTTTAGCTTGTTGTCTTTAAAGTACTTTTGCGTACTTTTGACATACATCGAGTCAGTGTTGTATATAATTGTAAATTTTCAACTATCAAGACATCACTTGCATGACTTGACAGTAATTTTCAAAGATAGCCATCTATCTATATATGTCTTGGCAAGAGCAACAAAAGCATCAACTACAAGTCTAAAATGTCTGCAGGGCGGAAATTTTCTGCTTGACGCCTGCCAAATGCACAACAATTGCACAATTTTGCACACCACAAGACTTAGCTGTTTATATATAATAAGATTTCGTAAATGACGCATCATCATCATCACCATCCTTGACCACCACATGCAAACAGTTAAAAGCCTAAATAGCTTGCCACACACTTGCCTCATAGGAACCGGCCGTGTCCAGTATGTCCAAAGTAAGACTGACGCCTGCTATGGAAAAGTTGCCTTGATGCATTTCTTCAATGGTTCTCTTGTATTTGGTTGAGTAGGAATTGTATAGAAACTGGTTGATGATGGAGGTTTTGCCAACCTTGGCAGCGCCCATGACAACGATTTTGTGACGTGCATTTGAAGGTCCGATGGCATCGTCTACGGCATTATTGCGACCATTTCTACAAAAAAAAAAAACGAAAATTTTTTTAAACTTGCATGTATAAGAAAACACAAAATATACTATTAATAACTGACTTTTGTGCTTTATGTAAAAATGTGTGTGCTTTTCATTCATTTCATCATGCATTGTGTGCGAAACAAAGGAAAGGCTTGTGCAGGCGTGGCAATCAGTGCAGAGAGCTCTTGTTGACACACACTAGTTGCTGTGTTGCGGTTTTAATTTTGGAGTATATGTTTGTCTGAGTGTCTGTCTGTTTGTAGTTGGTCAACTATTGTTTTGCCAACATGCAGCAATAAACGTCATCAGCCGCCGACAAAGACTATGCTTTCGGCTTCAAAACGTTTCAAAATCTCGTTTGTCAAGATTTTTTTTTGTTTGTTTTTGTAACACTTGCAGCTTTATGCAACTTTTGGCCAAAAGTTGAACAAAGCCTGCGCCTACACCTAAGCGTTAGTTCTTTACAAATTCAAATTCAACTCACAATCAGAACAGAAAAAAAGCATTGCAACTTTGTTGAGCTTTGTTAAGCTTACATCTTATCATAGTTTGCTGTGTGCCGCACACCTGGTTGCAAACTTATTAACATTCACACAAGCAATGACATTAAAAAGTTGAAAGCACATAAAAAGCGTTAAATTGAAACAAAACAACAATCCTGATAGGTTGCTGAGCAGTATTTTACTGCGTAAAATTTATGCTATACAAATTTTTTGTTTATAGCAACGTTAAAAAAATATTGTGCATCACATGAACAAATTTATTGCACTCAAGTTACGCTTGAAAGTTTGTTATTGAAAATGGAAAAAACATAAAACGTTAAAATATAGGCAGTAAAAAATTTTAAAAAATGGATTATATCGTTTCATATAAAGCATTGTAGTTGTTGTTGTTGCAGTTTTTTGTAGTATTTGTAGTTGTGCTTACATTGTTTTTTTTTAAGGTTTTGTTAATGTCTAAATAAAAATCAAAATATCTCCGCATAGGTCAATTATTTCGAACATTAGAGTGTAATATTTTATAGAGATAACCGAAAATAACTGTTGCATAAATCACACAACATTTGCAATAAGAACATTATTTATAGCAAAAATTAAATTTTGCCTTGGCGATTCAAGCTATATTTAGTCTTGTTTTGTTACCTTACCTAACCACACAACCCAAGCTTGTTTTTCATTTAGACTGTAATTTAATGCTTGACTACCACTTCAGAGGTAACGGGTTCAAATCTAGGTCAGATCTTGGTCCTACGATTTTTGCCTTTCTTAATTTCTTTCCTCAGTAAATTAAATGAAAATAATTCATTTGTATTGACTTGTAATTAAATCTTCAATACAGTGAATTTTCTTTTTGTTTTGCTTTTTAGAAAAATGCATAAGAATCTTCAAGTCAATGAAAATATTCCCAATGAAATTATATTAAGAAAAACCAAAAGCATTATTTTTCTGGTTTGCTATTTAAAAGATAAATGCTAGAGAATACAAATTTTCGAAATTTCCTTCAAATTTCTTCAGAAATATATTTAAGATAGCTACATCAATTTTTGATTCTTGTTTACAAATTCATTATTTTAATAACAGACAAATCTACCACACGTTTGATTAACATTTTTAAGTTAATATTATTCTGCTATAAAAGTATGATGTGAGCATCATTTAAAATGCTTCTTTAATCGTCATTTGAAATAAAAGGTGTTGCAAACATTTGATGGACGAGTCAACTATCTTGCTGCTAGAGATTCATGTTGAACTGTGTCACTGAAGACTTTAAAAGATTATAACTTTTTGTTTTTCTTTGAAAGCAATCATCCCTATCCTTGAACCCGCGTTGAATAAAAATCGTCGACGAGAACTCACTTTCATCAACAGTTCGTCGTCGAACAGAATTTCGACGATAGTTTTCACTTCCGACAGTAAATTATCACTCTATTTTTGAATACGCGCACTAAAACTGCTTTATCGGTACTCTCAATTATCTGTAGCCTGTCAAAAATACTTCAAAATTAATTTTTATTTAAAACAAATTGTACAGAACATGATTCAATGAAAAAAAGGTTATTCGTATTTTTGACGTCTTCTCTATTTGGTATTTTTATTTTAAAATGAGAGCAGAATTAGAACATGAGAGCAATGTCATTAGGTCGAAAAATACATACGGTTGCCTAAATATCATACTATTTATACTAAATTGACTACAATTAATTTTTATTGCTACTTTTAATGCTCCGTTTTTTTAAACATTAATATATTAGAGGGGACTAAAATTGATTGCAATTGTTTACAAAAATGTCAAAAAAACTTAACTTATAGTCATAAAAACTGTATAAAAAAATTATAACAGCGAATTCTCTAAATATAATTTTTAAATATTTATATCCATCAAAAGAAAAAAGTGCAATTTCAAACGCATTTGGAGTTCATTCATCAAGGAATGTAGAGCTGTGAAGCTCTATGAGAGAGGTTGAGCAGGAAATAACGATGTTTATTTTATAAAAAAGAACGTAGGTTGGTAATTGTTTATTGTTAAATACTGCTTTGAGGCTTTTCTTGTGTTAATTTCTTCAAAATAACATATAAACATGAACAAAATACAACACCGAACAAAATAACGAGCTGATGTGTGAAAAATTTATCCAAAAAATACTAATATGAAAAATTATTAATTATGAAAAAACAACGCGTTGAGACTTGAAAAAGAAAAAACGAACGTGAATATCGCATTTCAATCAATTCTGAATGAATTTATTGGCACCTTGTTTAAAACAACAACACAAAAAATTAATGTTTATTTAAAATTTGCACACGAACTTTCAAATTTAGATTAATTTTAACAATACCCTTGATACAACACCTACATAGATTTTTTTTCTTGTTAAGGCGGTCTTCTCATTCAAAACCCGTTTTTTGGACCCTTTTTAAAAAAAATTCTTATTTGAAAACGCAAAGAATAATTGAAAACTTTTTTTATTTATTGTATTACAAAAGTTTCAAAGTAAATAAAAAATTTTTTTTTGCCTCGATACGTGGGCTGTTCAAAAAGTAATGAGACTTCAAAGTTGGTGGTGAAAAAAAAGGTGTCGTCACGGCGGCCACGATTCCGGGTCTCCGGAGCGTGTGAAATAAAAAAAAAACGGGGTTATAATCAGTATAGATGTAATTCTTGGGTGAACCTCAAGCTTAATTTTGTGATTTTTTTTGACAAAATGGCGGCCATTCAAAAAAAAAATTCAATTTCGGGCTTTTTTTTTGTAGTTTAGTGTAAAAAAAAATAGTAAAAAATTTTTTAAAATTATGGTCGAGGTTCACCCGAGAATGGTGACAATTTTGCGTCGATTCCATTTTGTTTCATGAAAATCGGTTCAGTTGAACTGGAGATATCATGGCCGCCAGTTCGAAAAACGTGGTTTCGAGATAAACGCGTTTAAAGTTTGAAGTAAAAGCAAAAGAAAGAATAGAAAGCATCATTTTCAGTTGAACACCTGGACTCAAAAAATGCTTCAACCCCTAAAATAAGCAGAAATGTGTATTCGTATGTTTGTATGAATATGTGTGCAAACACGTTTTTACCTAACAATAAACATTTTCAACAGAATTCGGTGGTTACTTTATGCCGCTTCATTCGAAAATGAGGCGAAAAAAAAAATAGCTAATTTTGACGAAGACCTTACTTTACAAAAAAGGCTGTATCTTCTAAAGTATTTCGAATTTCTAAAAATCCTTTTAGGGGCATATTTACAACTATCCAAGCTATAAATAAATTAAAAAAAAAAAAGTCAAAAAAAAGTTGCTCAATGAGCAGACCCCCTTAACTTGAGAAGAAATCATTGAACTATTTTTTACGAAAACTACACAATGAAACACTGAAAAGTACCCTTTTTTCACCAGCATCACAAAACGCTGCTGGCAGATTGTCAAAATTTCTTTGTTTACAAAAAAAAAGCATACATCAAAAAATACGAATAACCTTATAATTATTCAATCATGGTACAGAAGAAATTTTGAATGAATGAAGAAGCAAAACAATTGAACGTCCAGCACAGCAAATAAGTCTGCATATTCTGTGGCTATGAAGCAAAGGATTTTATGAAGCCCGCATTCGTTGCATTCTGATCCTGCAAGCGTTGCAAAGCTTATTGCTTTATGTGGCACCTGGGTATACTCCTCCACAGCTGCTGTTTTCGTTCGGTCAGCTGAGATACGACTCCGCGAATCCAATAAAGACCTCTTCGATTTGTGGTTATCTTGCTCTATTATTCAGCTGGGCAATGTTATTTGAAGAAAGATGTTACCAAGTGCAACGTACAAATGTGTTAAGTAGTGCTAGATATGCTATGGCCATCGCTTAGGGCTTTGAAAGATAAGATGATAAGATAAGTCTGGGTTCATTTGTGTCAATGTTTAAATGCGTTGTTATGTTAGAGAACAAAGCTTAG
The DNA here is from genome assembly GCA_958299015.1 of Tetanocera ferruginea. Classification (NCBI taxonomy): domain Eukaryota; kingdom Metazoa; phylum Arthropoda; class Insecta; order Diptera; family Sciomyzidae; genus Tetanocera; species Tetanocera ferruginea. The sequence goes on from OY282644.1 coordinate 4,680,483, forward strand.
AACATCCACAAAAGGTGGTATTGTATAGCAAAGTGGAGAGTTGGAGTTTGTAGATAAAACTTAACATTGGTCATATTGCAGCGAGAAGTATCAAGAATAGTTATAGAAGGTATAGAAGATACCTGCTTCATCTCAACACACCTTTAAATTTGCAAGTTTTTATTAATTTGGAAAATCCTTATATTTTCTGGAAACTACAAAATTTACCTAAAGTCCTTGAAAAAGTAAGATAGTAAGTAAGATATCAAAATAATTCAGTCACTCATTATTTCAAAAAAGACGCTTATTTTCACATTCTTTGGCTCTTAATTATCCTTTTGGAATAACTTCGTGCAATGCCTTTTACCACCGTTTGAATCTTCAAATGTCTGCTTTTTATAAATATGCTTATGTAACATAGCATTTGACCTATGACCTATGATAATTGAAGAGAAATTTATCGTAAACTTCTACTTCCTCAATTTTTGCTAAGTTGGTGATATGAATCCGCTTCAAAAATTTTTGTATTTTTGTTCGACGACGTTTGATCAATAATTGAGTTTTCTTTTTACGAAAGAAAAAATTAATACCCTTCCAACAATAACAATTCCACGTAAATCTAATATAAAATGTGTCTTTTAAAGCACTTTTAAAAAAATGTCTTTTTAAAAACATTGAAAAATTAAATTTTTGGTGATCAATAAGAGTTATAATGAAACAAAATTTTAACAATTTTTTTATGTCAAAATGTTAGCATGAGTAAGAAATTTAACATTTTAGCAGATTTTATGCGTTCTGTGAAAAAAAAGTTACAAGCTAATTACATGTTTTTTTTGCCAAAAAAGACCTTCAGGACAATCAAAATTGCTTCGGCGGTTTTTCTCGGATTTGAAAAAAAAGTTTGCAAAAATCATTTTAATGAGTTCCTCTCACTTTTGAGACCCCGACCGGCGGAGTCTAAAGTTCGATCCGGTCTGCTGCATAGACTGTAGATGTTAGCTTGAATTATTAATAAATTAAATTAATGCAACATGTTGCAAAGCATGTTAATGGGACTTTATTAAAAACAAATGTGATTTTATGAATTTATTAGATTTCATTGATTGGAATACATTCGTAAGAAATAACTACTTTTGCAAATTTATGTTTTTTGTCGAAAGATTAGTTTTTGCTTCATATTTCAATTTAAATATAAAAAACTTAATTGCACAGTTTAAAAATTTCAAAAGTCCTACATTCCAGGAAAATATTAGTTGTATACTTCCAACCAAGTAAAAGTCATGGCTATAGATCGGATTTAACTATCTTACTTTTTTATGTTTCTATGTATCTTTTAAATATTTTGCATTGCTAACATTGCTTTTTTAATAAGTATACGAATTTTTTGTTTTTTTTTTTTGCTTTAAACCAAGGATGTCAGGTGTCAAACCTACTCTATTTTAAAATGGGGTGTTAGATTAGTAGAAAAGAAACAGAAATCAAGTGAAACAAATATAGAATGTTTTATGTGTGGTGAAAAAACTATAACAACATGCGAATTTAATCTTATTTGAGTTTTTCTCAAAATTAAAATTTCAACAAAAATTTTAAAATTTATTTTAGTTTAAGGGGGTCCTCTGGTAATCCGAAAAATTTTTTCCCAAAAGGATTTTTCAAAATTCGAAATAGTTTAGGAGATACAGGCATTTTTGTGTAGGTATGTTTTCATCAAAATAACGCATCAGCAAAGTTGTTTATTTGCCTGCAGTCATTAGTCGAAAATTCTGTGGAATTCTTCCAAAATATGTATTGATATTACAAAATATACACACACAGTATGTATACATGCAGTATGTATACATGCATGTTTTGATTTAGGGGTTGAAATGATTTTGAGCCCAGGTGTTCACATGAAAGAAGCAAACGAACGAGATTCAGTTTATTTTCGAACGCTGAAAGCTACGCGTGCGCGATAACTGCTGTTGTAAAATAAAAGAAAAATCGTTTTGTGTTTTTTTTTTTTGCTATGGATAAAAAAAGCCACCCAAACGCGCCGCGTAAGTACGCGTATCGAACAAAAAAGAGGCATTTCCGTGGAAACCAGCACGTGGAAAGGCACACTTTATGGGGCTGGAATTGCCGATTAATATTCGTAAGTATTGTATTAAAAAAAAAGTCATTTGTGTGCCTCAAAATTGAAGTCAAAACTTTAAACGCGTTTTTCTCGAAACCATGTTTTTCAAAACTTTGCGCACGATAACTCAAACAGTTTTTGACCGATTTTGATATATGAGGCATGAAACGACGCAGAATTTACGCCGCTATAGCCCCTACCTCAAACTTGCCGAAAAAATAATGTTTACTATTTTTTTTCTACACTAGACTACAAAAAAAAGGTCGAAATTCGATTTTTCATTTTCAAAGTGGCGGCTCCCCCCCTAAAAAAATTTCGATTTTTGTTTCCGAGGTAGGGGCTATAGGGACATTCATTCTAAGTAACTGAATATTTTTTTTTTTTTTTTCAGATGATGTTTACTCTTGGAATCGTGCGCAATTTGGACCCACCTTTTTTCCGGAGAACCTCGTTACCAGGCCGAGAACTTTCTGAACGGTCCATAAATTCACTTTTTCAAAATTTTGTATTTTTTCAATAAATTAAGCTACCCAAATCAAAAAACGGAACTAAAATATCTTTACTCGTTCTCTTTCCACAATATTTTGAAAAAAGGCTAAAATTTGGCATAGATTACCAGAGGACCCCCTTAATCAATTGTTAGAAATGTACAAAAGATTGTTACAAACACAAAACTTTGACTTTGCAATACTAATTTCAACGGTTTTAAAATAAAAACTTTTTTGATCTTTTCGTTCATTTTTCTACACAACCTTATTCTAATAATGCGCGTTTGTGTTTTGAAATTATTTTATATTAATGTTTTGAAATTTTTTTAAATACTCCCCAGTTTCCAAATTCATTATAGCTTATGTTTTGATAATATAATGTCGTTTTAACAGATTTTTTGAAGGTCATGCAACGTTTTTGTCTAACACTTTAGGGTATACCTACAGCCTTTAATACTTATCGTTCAAAGATAATATATACACTAAAATATCAGATATATCTTGCGCTGAATGAATATCTAATTTTGAATTTTATCACTATTATATGAAAGTCACAAAATAGTAAAATATAAGAAGAAAAATGCATGTTTTTACATAAGAAAGTTGATCATCAGCTGCTTATATTGTACCTGCTGTGCCTGCTGCTTACTTTGTTTTTGTTTCGTTGTTTGTGCTTGTATTGTTTTTAATACTATTTTTGTAATTTAAGCTTTATTTTTAGTTCTTAAAATATGTTAAAGAGCAGAACGAATTCCTATGAGCTATAATTCTACTTCAAAACCGTTCGAATCCTTTAGATCAAATTATTAGGCCATTGTGATAGCTCATGGATCTGTCCAACAAATTTAAAAAATTAACATGAAAACCAACTAGAACTAACTACAGAACATCATTTATGACACCATGGTTATATAGATTTATTATTGTTACTATAAAATGGCTCATTTTTGCTTAGAAAAAAAAATTTGAATTAATTAAAATTCATATTACATCGAAAGCTACAGTTAATCGATCTGATCTCTGATATATTTCTCTCTTTTTTCTTTCCCTATTTTTTTCTAATTATTTAATGTATGAATATTCTTTATTTTAAGTCTAACCAGCCATACTGTATAACACATAGCTCTCACTTATTTCAGAAATAAATTTTAAAATTTTCCTCGCTTGTCGTTTATTAATATAATAAATAAAACTCTTCTTTCTTTTTTTTCATCTTTCCTAGTTCTCTAGCTTATCATATTAAATTACTTTTCTTGTTAAACTCACGTATAAATTTAACCAAGCTTAAATGATTTGATTTTCTTTTAAAATAAATATTTCTTGGAAAAGCAAAATTACTCACAGCAAACTGATTTTGTACTCTTTTACTTGAAGAAAGATGAATAATGTCAAAAGCATGCAATGTAGAATATTTTAGAGAGCTTTTATTTGTGTTTATTTACATTTAAATGTGGAATTGAAAATTTAGTTATTTAGATACAGGCTAGCATTTTTAAATTTAAATTTTTGAAAATATTTAGTTTTGTATTCGTTTTAAACATTTAATCTATTTTGCTGTTGTTTAACGCAATTTAAATTTTTTGTAAAATATCTTCGCACAATTTTTGCACTTGTTTATGACAAAATATTATTTATAACAAAATCTCGATTTATTATTTTTTTTTCCCCACTCTAACCTGGAAATATTGCTTAAAAAATATGTCAATTTCCCGCTAAAATTTATTGAAAAATCAAACACAATCAATCAAGCAGTTGTTAAAAAAACTTCCCTCTTGCGTACATTGAAAAAATGTCACTCATACGCCATGAGGTACGAGCATTAACAAAAAATTCAATATCTGCGCATGACGTATTAAACAATTTTTCTACAACTTCTGTTCAAGGCAATTATTTTATTTATAATTTCCTAAATCAATTTGCATTTTAAAGCAATAGATTGAAAATGTGTTGGATGGGGAAGGGATGAAAAATCACAACTTAGGCGATAAAAAATAATACGATTGAGTGAATATAATTTTAATAAAATATACTGAGCTTGTGCTGCTGGCATACATTTGTTGACAATAAAATATGCAGCATTGCTTAAATTTACGCCTAAGGCATATTAATAACAAAATTACATAAATCTCAGCGCAAACACACACAGAAACACACGCCTCAGCACATTAAGCTTATAGCCAAGGACATACATATATATAAAAAAAAAAAACACACGCACGTATCGATACCTACTTATCACGTTTGGGCTTTTCGTCTGCGCTGTCATCCTTCATGAATGACGGCTGCAGACTGAAGCGTCGTCGCAGATGTCGGCCTTTCATGGCGCTGCTACCGCTGCCGCTAGCGCTAATGTTGGCTGCTGTTGGCGTTGACAAATGCTGCTAGCGAATGATGACGATTATTACAGTTGTGATTACTTGTGTTGCTGTTGCTGATGTAGTTGTTGTTATGCTCGTTGTTGTTGCTTTTGTTTTTGTGAGTTATTTTCTTTTTAGTATTGTTATGCTTGAATTTTTTGTGTAACTGGCAGCTGCAACTCTTTAGTTGTTTTTCGTTTTATGTGCCTTTTTATTTTGTTTTCTTTTGTTTTCTTATTTAGTTTCTATGCAGCAACTGTTGCTGACACGCGTTCATTTGTTGCTGTATTGCTGCTGCTGCTTGTGCTTGTCTGATTTTGAAAAAGTTGCTTTACTGTGCGGCAATTTCTGCTGCTGCTGCTGCTGTTTCTTATTCTTTGCTAAAGTATTATTTATTTTTCTGTTTTGTCATAAATTTTTCTTGCGTTTTTGTTATACTTTTATTTTATTTTCAGTTCATTTATGACATGTCTTTGTGATGTACTGTCGCTCTGCTTATCTTCACCCACTCTACACTTCCTCTACTGCTTGCTATTGTATTCCGTTGGCTTTTCACTGAGCGGAAATTTGAAAATGTCACTTTTTGTCGCTGCAGCTGACTGTGTTTGTTTTACCGTTGTTAAATTATCGCTTATCCTTGCGCAGCACACCAAGATTCTTTGCTGTCATGCGAGAGTTTTTAGTAGTTTGGTTTTTTTTTTCTTTATTTTATTGTGTCACAGGAAAAAGTGCGGAAGAGGCCTGCAGGCAGCACATTAAGTTCGCATTGTAGCTAAAAAGAGATGAAAAGAAAAGCACAAAAAATAAAATAAGGTGTTAGAAAAGTTTCTCAAGAAAATATACTGCTAACTAAATGCATAGTTTTTTATTTTCAATTTTCTAAGAAATTTAAAATATTATACTTTGTCAGCAACAAACTTTGCTATGTCAGTACTTTGAAGTTCATCTTAAATATTGCAAGTTTTAAGAAAAAGCAATTTTTTCAAAAACTTAAATTCGCATCAAATGTTTTAAAATGCCTTTTAAATATAGAAAAACTGCAACAAATTTAAATAAAAAGCTCGAGGTTCGTCTCAGCCCTGCTTAGCTGTGGTTTAAATAAATATTTAAGCCTCATCATGTTATTTTTGATTGCATATCCTGAAGTTCTGCTTTTAATTCGTTTTAGCTCCTCAGGCTATGCGTTGTTTGCTTTTATGATTTTTTTTTTAATAAACAATTTTCTATTGCAAAAAAATTATTTGCATTATTTGTCTCTTTCCCCTTCAACTTCCAACCCAGGCACTGTGTGCAATCTCTGCAATCAATTGAATTTCTCTAAAAAAAACATATTGAAAACAATCAAATAAATTGCTGACGTACAAAAGAAACAAACACAGATACGCACATAAATATACGTACTCATACTTACACATCCATCCTTACTTATGACAACAAAGCTATTGATATATCAAATTTTCAATAGAAAATGTTGATTTTTCAGAGCGCTTTAAATTGCTTTACAAATCAGCCCTAAAGCATCTATAACTATAAAAAGCATCTCAATAAAAAGTATCTCAATAAAAAGTATCTACATAAAAATGACTTTAGTAACAGTGCTGAAAGCATCTTAAAAGCATATTAAATGGTCTTAAGCAAAAGAAAATCTTGTTAAAGCATTGCTTTGGGTTCGTTCTTAAGTCATAAGAATCTGTTGGAACTCAAACTTTTGTAAGGAACAATGCCGAAAGTTATTAAGGACAGGACAAAATTAAATTTATGAATAAAAAATTTAGAAAAAATTGAATATGAACGTTGTTTTAGTTCTTTTTACACTAAAACTTTATTATTGGTATTTTTTTATTGTTAACTTTTGTATATTAATCTTGTCTAACATCTATCTTGTTGTATATTAATTTATATGTTGTAATGAGTTTTATTTCGAAGACTGAGGTCAGGTGAAACTTAATACATAATTATTAAAAAAGAATATTACAAAAACATGATAAGGAATAGATTTTTTAACCTATGAAAAATAACCAATACAACTTTAAGAGATCATTAAACTTTTTAAATTTAAAGCTTTCAATCCCAGGCGATACGATTTAGTCTTAGTAAATTAAAAAAAAAAAATTTTAAAAAATAATCTGAGAAATAGATTTTCTTATTTTTAAGCATGAAAAATAACCAAGACAACTTTTACAGTTGATGAATGTTTTTAAATATTTTCATTTAAAATTTGAACATTTTCATTATTTTGACATCAAAATAATATCAAGTTACATCTACACTGCACGATTCACTAAAAGTCATAACAAAAACTAGCTCACTTTTTCAAATGAAAACATTATATTCTGCTTCAAAATCGCACACAAAATAAAACAATTTTGAAAAAAAAGCATACTAAAAACTGACAAAACTAACAATTTACAAAAAGTTATGGTTTTTTCGCCACCCCATTGACCTGGTTTCTTCATTTAACTGTGCCAACAAGATTTCGAAATTGACACAATTTCAGCATAATAACCCAACAGTTCAGTTGCACACTAACTAGAACGCCACAGCAACGGTTTGTTTGTCGAAAGTTAAGTAAATCAAATAAATAGAACTAGAACTAACGAAAGCGGCAAACATTTTATTATACTTGTACAACAACAATAACATTATAACAACCGCAGTTACAACTGCAGAAAAAAAAACACATACACAAAAAAAAAACACGACTAAAAAAACAAGCGTTACAGCAATTGGCAGAACATAGCGTAGAGTCTGAAGCTGTGCTGGCAAAAATTTTACTACAACAGCAACGATAAAAAGTAGCATTAAATTGAAGCATCAACAGCGGCAAAAAAAAAAGAAAAAAAAAACTTTGTAAGTAGCGCACAAAAACAACAATAACAACAAACAGCATTATTCAATTGCATTTCTTACAAATGGTTGCCAACAAACTACGTAACTGCGCCGTCGTTGAAAGTAATAAATAAAAATTAAAAAAAAATATATATAAAAAAAACTAAAAAATCATGCTGTTGTACTCGTTGTAAGAGCGCTTGCTGCCAGGCAAAAAGTGCGACTGGAGTGAAAAAAAAAATGCAAATAAATTTGCACAAAATCGCTGTCAACGCAAAGCTGCAACATCAGCATCGCACTCGAATGTATTGCAATTTCTTGACACCGTTTCGCATGCAGCTGAAAAATATTATTTCTGTGCGACTCTGTGTTAATTTAAGTATATTTGTTTGTGTTTTTCATACAGCTGCTTTTATGTTATATTTCGAATTTCTGTTGATTTTTGTAATTTTTTATTTTTTTGTTTTATTTTGCTGCAGTTAAACATGCTAAGGGCAGGCAATGCTGTTGCTTTTTATGACAACAACTAACTAACTAACTGCTAAATGAAGAAATTATTTAATGATGCTGAAAAGTATGCAATAAATGTGGTGAACAAATATCCTTGACAGGCTAGCCAAAGGCGCCAGCTGTAAATTGGTTGCTTATCGGCGCACGGGTTAATGTGATAAAAGCAAGTACAACCGCACAGCATAGACTATGAATTTAAAAATATTGAATCAAGCAAGCATTTAGAATTAAGCAAAAGAATTCACAAAATGGAATTTTGAATTCATGTTAAATATGTTAATTAAAATATGTGAAATATTAAATAAATTAAATATTTATTTACTTGAAATTTAAAACATAATTTTAAAATTTATTTAAACTTTAAAAAAATTTTAAAATTCAAAACTAAATTCAATATTCAATATTCAATATTCAATATTCAATATTCAATATTCAATATTCAATATTCAATATTCAATATTCAATATTCAATATTCAATATTCAATATTCAATATTCAATATTCAATATTCAATATTCAATATTCAATATTCAATATTCAATATTCAATATTGAATATTCAATATTCAATATTCAATATTCAATATTCAATATTCAATATTCAATATTCAATATTCAATATTCAATATTCAATATTCAATATTCAATATTCAATATTCAATATTCAATATTCAATATTCAATATTCAATATTCAATATTCAATATTCAATATTCAATATTCAATATTCAATATTCAATATTCAATATTCAATATTCAATATTCAATATTCAATATTCAATATTCAATATTCAATATTCAATATTCAATATTCAATATTCAATATTCAATATTCAATATTCAATATTCAATATTCAATATTCAATATTCAAAATTATTCAGTTATTGTATTTTGGAAAAGTAGCCTTAAGGTATTTCATAGTCGGCCTAGACAGACTTTAGACTATAGTGAACATTTTTAAGCGTATGTGTTTAATTTTTTAATTTTTGTTTTGTTTCGTAAAATTTATTTATTATATAAATTAATTATATAAATTATATATTAAATTTATTATAAAAAAATTTTTAAATATATTTTATAATAATATTTTAATATATTAATATAATAATTAAAAATTTTAAAATTTTAAATTTAAAATTAATTAGGACGAATGTGAAAATTTAAAATTTAAAATTTAAAATTTAAAATTTAAAATTTAAAATTTAAAATTTAAAATTATTAATTAAATTAAATTAAAATTTAAAATTATTAATTAAATTAAATTTTAAATTTTAAATTTTAAATTTTAAATTTTTAAATTTTTAAATTTAAATTTTAAACATAAAATTTTAAATGTAAAATTTTAAATTTTAAATGTACTTAAATTTAAAATGAAATGGCTTAAATTTAATAAAAATTAATCGCAGTAGCAAGCGACCGCAACTTTTCAGCATGAAGTTCAAACAGCGACTGAGCATATGTTGTGATTGTATTAATGAACTAACTCGTGCTTGTTTTACAGTGTTAACTTGAATAACAAAAGCTTTGCAATACAAACACAAAACTTTGTATGTATTAGATTGCGCACCCCTGAAATAGACCTATAAAAGAGGATGCTAGATGTATTAAAATATTTTACAAAAATATTTTTTATCAAAGTTTATTATATATTTGTGCTCTTTAGTTTGGTAAATTTTGTAATTTATTATCAACGTTAACTTATAAATCGTTCTTATAAAGATTAATATAGGTTTTATTTATTTGCTTTTAACCATAAACCATGATATAAGATTGTAATTTTGAAAACAATTTTAAATTGTTTACGTATCAGTTGTTGAACAGTGTTTTTATTTTGATATCTATAACATTTATTATAATACTTATAAAAAAAGTAATAAATCACAAACGTTTCGTAGACATTGAATAAAGCTTATAAAGAAAAAACGATCATAACTCAGTTCAAAACACTAAAGCAGATTCCACAGAAACTTTTGCAAACGTAATTATAACTTATGTGCTTGCTTGATACTCGGACCAATACATAAATATGAGAATTTGTCTGCGTATGTTTGTGTGTGTTTGTGTGTGTGCATCAAAGTGTAGTCAAGTGTGTTAGAGTCCATTAATTTTGGCCAGCTCTTATCTTTTGCTCACTTATTTTCTATGTTATTGTTTGCTAGATGCTTGTTTATCTATTTGCCCGAGCACACAAGTGCATATCTGAATAAGCATGTATTTGTTTGTGTGCCTGTGTCACTTAGTATTTAGCAAAGATTTTATTTTTGTGATCGCTACTAATTAGCTAGTTTGTTGGGAGGCTCACTGTATTTATGGCACTCGTAATAAAATGAGTTGCTAATTTAATATAATTTTTTGTTTTTTTGCACAAATACTCAGTGTTATTTAATAACATAATAAAAAGATTTGCATTGCGACTGGGTCTTCAATTAAGGCTTAATGTGATAAGAGTCATGCAGGTTTTATTTTTGAACATGAATGAAATGATAGTGAAGAACACATAAATGATGACATTAAATTAATTTTCTCTTTTTACTTGTATATAAGAGAAAATTTATTTAATTGTGCATTTTTTTTAAACTTGGAGTTAATTTTCAGCTTTAGTATTCTATATATATAGAAGTTAACTTATCGTTTATATATTATCCAACGCATACACACAACAATTCAAATAGTCTTATATTCAACTTCAATATCACTCAATTAGCTCGTCTGTCATTGCCAAATTTTGCTGTTCCTTGAGCGCATCCTTCAATCTTTTTCTAATTAGCATATTCTTATTATTCACAAAACGTTGTTATTGACATCCAGTGATTTTTCCGCAAGTCAGCAATCATTTCAAATGAAATAGCTAGCATACAATTAATTTGCCTTCAGTTGCAGCTAGTAATATCTTGAAGGTTTATTTTCGAGTTAATGGACAAAACCTTTAAGCATTAAATTCTTCAACAAATAAGGCAGCATGCTTAGTACGAGTTGATAGAAATGACCAGAAACTCTTAATCAAAATGAACATTTGAATGACTTTTTAGAAAGCAAATATTTCTCTTGACTTCATGAGCGGGTATCTAAGATATAAATTGATTTTGGATTTCGATGTTATTTGTTTGGTGATAGCAAAGTATGATGATTGTTTATTATACTTTGTTATTTAATTCAAAATATCCCAACAGAGTTCAAGTAGAGTTCAGTCATGAAATCAACAATAAAAGATTTATAAGCAATCAAGCTGTTTTATTTTATGTACAGATTTTGTAACAAAATCATGATGCTCACAACGTCATGATGCTCAGATATAAGATAAACAGTTTCAGTAGAACTGAATTGATTTGAACTTTATTAACGTATCGCACAAAAGACAACAATAAAATGTTCTAGATATCTAAGAAAATTTGCGTAGGTATTCTTTTGGCTCATTCCATCAAATTTCATCAAAGTCGCCACACCAGTTTAGAAAAACATTTACAAAAATTAATTTTAATGCTTACTTCTAATAGATTAAAAGAACAAAACATTCTTTTAATTTTTTTTTTTAACCGGTAACCAGTGGTGCCTGTGGAAGCAGCACTTGAGGGTCGATCGAAAAAACATGTTTACGGGTTCCTCGCTTATGAGATAGATATTGATTTAATTTAAAAACTGTTATACAGAATACAAATTGTAAATTTGGGTAAATTTAATTCAAGTCTATTATAAAATTAAGTTCTAATTTTATTAAAACTATGCAAAGTTTTGCAAAAACAGTTACATTTTTTAATTTTCATTAAATAATTGTTTTCTTATGTTGATTTCGTATCTTCTCAACAGGATTATATTAAAAATGTTATGAATTATTTTCTGATTGCAGATATTTTCTGTGAAAGTAGAAGTTTATAATAAATTCCTCAACTTTATTTAGTACGCTGTATTTATAGAAACAGAACACTTTAAAAATTGAAGTTATTTTATTTTTGTGTGCATACTTTCAGGCTTACAATTTTATCGTGCAATAAAAGCACTGTAGTAGCATGAATAAACAGTTTGAGCAATATTAGGTACGGAGCAAGAAAAACAAGATACCAAAAGATTGCGTACCATTTTTAAAAGTATCTTAATAGTCAATTACAATAGAATCTGGATATAACAAACCTTTGAACTAGTGAACAGCTCAAATAACTGAACAAACATTCTCTTAGTAATTGAGTAATTTTTTCGAAAAACCCAAGTTCAAACATTACTTTAATGTACATAAGTCAGAAGGTTTTGGTAATGTTTTTTGGTCATTTGGCTGACATATTTTTAAATTTCTAGTGAAATTTCCATAAAATTTTTAAAAAACGCTTCAAAACATTAAAAAATTTGATAAAAATGAAAAAATATAATGATGCAGTTAGAAATACGAAATAGTTCTATTCATTTTGAAAAAAAAAAAATTTTGATTTTTTTGTTATTTTGAAATAAATTAACCAAAAAGAATTAAGTGGGTTAATGAATGGTGAACAAATAATGTTGAAGCTGAAACTTGGCTTGATAAACATTATTTGGAGTCTTCATCATGAAAATCAACTGTTGGAGAGTGGTTTGCAAAATTTAAACGAGCTGAAATGAGTTCCAAAGACGTGCACGCAGTGGACGCCCGAACGATGCTGTGACGAACGAAAATATAAAAAAGTGCACAAAATAATTATGAATGATCGTAAAGTTAAGTTGATCGAGAGACTCTGAAGATATCAAAAGAGCGTTTTGGACATATAGTGCATGAAAATTTGAAAATGCGAAGGCTGTGTACAATGCGTCGTTGATTCTGAGCATCTTTTAAAAGTATTCAACCGTAATAATAACGAATTTTTCCGTCGATACGTGATAATGAATGAAACACGAAATGAACCGAATCCAAAGCGTGGAAAGACGCAACAGTCAGCTGGCAAGTTTATGGCATCTGTATTCTGGAATGCACATGGTATAATAGGCTCGGAGAGAAATATGAGCTGAAAACAATTCCAAATCAATTAATTTTAGGAGTGACTTTTGTGCGGTAAAAGTCTTTTCAGTTTCATCGATAGTAAACGTCACTTATTTCGACTTAGCGCAATTGGCGATAGTAATTATACAAACCCAATTTAAGTCTAATTTTAATATCGAATTTTTATTGACTTTTGGGCAGTAAAAGGGGGTTTTGTAATATTTTTTTAGCCTACATGCCAACTGAAAACTATAATTACGAAGAAAAGCACCGGTTCAGAGCACCTTGCACATGATAAATTCCGAAAGGATAGGTACCTGAACAGCTGTTTCAATACTGCCATCAAGTTTAGTTAAGAAAAAAAGTGTCTTATTAAGAGTAAGAAAGTCTTAATCAAGTATCTTTACTACCACTGGCCATAAAAATAAAAAACCACCAAATTTAAATTCAAAATCAATATATTAAAAATTCTGAAATATTAAAAAAAAACTTATTCATGACCAAATAAATATAAACAAAAAAAAACTCGCGTGTAGCAACGTACACGTGGCAGAAGTGAAACTTCTTTAACAGTAAGAAATAGATAAAATAAGTTAATAAATAAGAGAGATTTTAGTGTGACATAGAGAGAGAAAGTATATGAAAAGAAATTCAATCAATACGAAATGGAATAATAATCTGTTGATTCAATATTTGCATCTAGGGGCCGTCTCGGCTATGGTTTTTATCGAAAGGGTCACATATTAACTTTTATCTCTTTGTTTTTTTTTCCGACAGAAATAAAAGTTATTTTGATCCTTATAGTTTTTTGGGCAAAAATAACAGATACTTTTGACTTTTATTTTATCGGTCGAAAATAACAGTTATTTTCTGTCGTTTATTTTTTCGGTCAAAACTATCAGGTAACTTATATTTGTTCAAGTCATTTTACCGACTAAAAAAATGTTGATAACATTATTTTCATCTCATCGGTGAGACATTTTACACATGGTGTCAACAATTCAATCTGTCAAGCGGCCTTTAAAAAAAAAACACAAATTGCTTGATAATTTTGACAGAAAAAATTAAAGATAAAATAAAAGTCAAAAGAACCTTTATTTTCCTCGAAAAATACAAGGCAAAAAATAACACTTAAAATTTTAACTTTTAAAGAATCAGTCTTAAATTTAAAAGGAACCTAATATTCATGAGGCTGAGGACATTCGTAACATAATGGTATATTTGAAAAAGTCTTTCAACAATTTTTTTCATTTGAAAATTGTAAAATAACAGTTATTTTCGTTCCTTGTTTTGGTTCAGTTGGTGCTTTAGTTGCTTTCGAATGTCTTCTCAACATTGTCACTTTTTTAATGCTAGATTGCATTTGTATAGTACTCGTTGAAGGAGCCTCCGAAAGCAGAGACAAATCTTGATGATTATTGTGTTTTGCTTCCTGATCATAATAATTGCTATGTTGAGTGAGGGCCTCGTAAAGCAGTGAACGTTGATTGTTGAGTGTATCAACTTGGTTGGCTATAAAATTTTGTTGAGATGATGGCTGAGTTCCAAAATACATTTTTACAAAGCAACAGTGTGTTTTTTTGGGGATTGGTTCTTTGTAGATTCACCAAAATACACTGATGTTTCGTAAAAATGCATTTTGGAACTCAGCCGATGTTGCAATCACCTTACCTTCATCATTAGTTGCAGACCCAGCTGCGGCTGCATTCTTAAGAGCTCTAATTCGCTCTCTATATTCACGAACGCGTTCTGCTTCTTTTTTAGCTATATTTCTATTTTTTCCGTGCATACTTGTAGGATGAAAATTAATGTAACGGTTATGTTAATAATGTAATGTTAATGTTAATGTAATGTTAATGGTAATTATGTTATTTTCAGTATGTTACGCGTTCAGTTTTAATTACATTTTGTTTGGCTGATTATCATGTGCCTACATGGCGTAATGGTATGGATTCCGACTCTGAAGCAACGATGTTCGGGGTTCAATTCTCGGCAGCGGCCTTAATTTTTTTAAATTTTCATATGAATTGAAAACGTTAGCCTAGCGTCACGAATAAGAGACCTTGAAATTTCACTCGCCGCCAAAGAAGTTTCACTTAAAAAAAAAACAAATAAAAATTTCCCATACAAGCTCTGTTTGATAAGCAAAGCAATAATGATTTATCATTAAAAAAACTTGGAAAAATTGCACATATATCACATACCGCTTGCAAAAAAAACGTATGCTTAAAGCAACGCTTCTTTTATCCAATAATAAAATTTTAAATGGTTATAAATTTACCGGAATGCGCGTTATTTTAACGCATTTCATTTCATATCCTTTTAGATGGCGATTAAAGCACTAAAGCGTGCGTATGCGTTTTATTTTATATGTTTCGTTTAAGCATTTCCGTTTTCGTGGCCATGCTTGATTTTGAATTTCAAGACTTGAGGTTGGTTGCTCATTCGCTAAAGCTGTTTGTCTGCTTTAGCATCTATGAGTTCATGTTGGTTGGTTGTTGAGCTACGTGGAGTTAAATTTTTACGACTCAATCGCTGCTGCTTTTCTCTTTCATTACCCTCTATTTATCGGACTAGGTTTGTATAATCAATGAAGTTGGGCCATAAAGTGGCAGACGCTACTACTTAAGTGTATATGTGTGTGAATGTTGTTGGTGTTTTTGAAATTGCTGCTCATACAAAATTGGCTATCAAATGCATTTGGCGCAATCAGTTGCGAAAGCTTATTTCGTTTGGCGCTTAATCGTTATTTTCATTATAATTGTGTGAAATTTCAAAATAAAATCTAATGGCAGATCTAAGTTAAAAATATTTTTTTCAAGCTTTTGGGCTATAATGATACTTATACAGCGTGAGCAGCTGAAAATGATGATTGCTTCATACTGGCTGAATAGATAAATTAATATTTATGCATAGCTCGTGTCTATGGCAGAGCAACTTTAATTATAATAATACACAGCTTAGCTCAAGGTCGTTGCCTAGGCAGGCGCTAAGACTTGAGAAAGGAAGTGTGGCTTTAAATGCTGTTCATCTCGGGCAAGTGTCTGTAGCGCATCAGTCACTTGAAAAGCAGCAATGAAGTGAACAAAAAAAAAAAAAACCAGCCAACTTGATGATCATGCATAACGGAAATCATGCTTAATGCCAGCTTTTGTATTTATATTCTGGTCTGCATGTGTGTCTGTGTGTGTGTGTGGATTTGAGAGTATAAGTAAGGCAGGCAACTGCGAAAAAAAAATGGCAGCATTAAATAAAGCATACCCGCAAAGCAGCAGATAAAAAGCGACATTTGTGTGCTATGGCAAAAATATAAAAAAAAAAAAAAAAAAAAACCAAAAATAAGAATAATAAAAAGATGATTTTATTTCCTTGGCTTTTGCTGGTGTAGCACTTTTATTTTTGCATTATTATTTGTTGTTTCTTCCTTTTTGCTGCTTGCTTCAGTGGATTTTCTTTAGGACTCAAACGCATGTGTTATAATGATGTTAAAGTATGGCAAAACAACAAAATAAATTGTGTCTTAATAAAAAAACCAAAAACAACAATTGTGAATAAAATATTTAAGTAGGTGGCAGAGCCACACACCTACACGCACCTACATATACACAGACATCCATGGAGAATAGCAAAATAATATGCACATAAATGATGGCTTAAGCAGAGCCCGCAGGCGACGCGCAGACTTTTTTTTTTGCGCTAAGCGAGATAAGCAAGTGCGCAATACTTGAGCTTATTTAGAAGAACTTGTAACCGCTGTGTACCCAGCCTACAATAATGCTGGCGGCTACAAACATACGTGCACTCATAAAAATCTACTCTGCATACAACAACAACAACAGCAACAACAACAACAACAACAACAACAACAACAACAACAACAACAACAACAACAAAAACAGCGACAACAACAACGACAACAACAACAACAAAAACAATAACAACAACAACAACAACAACAACGACAACAACAACAACAACGACAACAACAACAACAACAACAACAACAACAAGAACAACAACAACAACAACAACAACATCAACAACAAAAACAACAACAGCAGCAACTAAGTTTCGAGTTGAAGTACAAACCATTTCAACCAACAACAACAACAACAACAACAACGACAACAACAACGACAACAACAACAACAACAACAACAACAACAACAACAACAACAACAACAAGTAAAAAAGACAGTCAAAAGCTAAAAAACGAGAAATGCTAAAAACTGCCCAAAAGCCATGACGAAGAAAGTCATGAAAAGAAAGTTGTTTTTTCTCTGTTACTTTGACTCTTCTTTATGTAAATGTCTACGCATTGATGCGTTGTTTTATGGCAGCCTTTTAGGCGCAGGTAATTGTATTTCATTTTGTGCACGACAAGCAGGTTTTTTTCTTCAATGAATTACAGCAATTGAGGCAGAAAAAAGAAATTTGTTGTTGTTTTTTTTTTTTTGTATTTTTGTTTTCTTCTTAATACAATTTAACAACCCTTCAAGCTCCATTGAATAAGGCTATAAATTGTTTGCTTCATATCCTCATTATTGATTACTGATGTTTTGTTGGTGAAATGAAAAACGAATTTATTATAATTTATAGGTGCAGGCAACAATTTATTTTATTTTCTACTTATTTTATTGGTATTGTGAGCTGCTATATTTAACAATGAAAAATATATGGAAGACATTTTATGACTTCCGCTTTTGAAAAAAAAAATATTAATACTATTTCATGCTCAAAACTCAATAAAAAGCAAAAGCTTATAAAAAAAGTTAAGGGCTACAAAATAATTTTGAAGAAAATTATAGAATGGAATGCGGATGGAAATCAAAGGAAAATAATGTCCTTTATTAAGGGATTTCGATTAAATTTTTTTCAATTTTTGAAGTGCCATCTAAATAGTTGTAAAGCAAAATATACAAATGTTTTATTGAATTATTAGTATTAAGGTACTATACAGTGTGTAAAAAATTAAAAATAATTTTTTGTTTTTTTTATAATCTGGTTCCTTAAGGCCATAAGAATGCGTATATGAAATTTTAGAAAAAAATATCGGATAAAACAAAAGATATAACATACATTATATTCGTATGTCACGCATTTATTCATATATAATCGTTCATAGAAGAAAATTTAATCGCGTTTTTCTCGAAACAAGTTTTTTCGAATTGGTTTCTAAGATATCTCGAGTTCTGCTTGATCGATTTCGATGAATCTTGATTCATTGTGATCTTCATAGACCCTGTTAAGCACTCTATCCATAAAAAGCCGAGAAACTTTTATATTTTGTTTTTTATGGCTAAGAAATTCTGCCAAAAACAGGGGTTTTAGGCAGAATCCGACGCCTTGGAAATGCTGGAGATGAGAAACCAACTTACAACCTTTTTTTAAACACGCCAACTTCAACGTCCTCTAGAAATAAAGCAACAAATACAAAAACAAAAAAAACATTTTTTTTTTATATTTTCAACTTTAACTGTTCATAATGTAAAAAAATTTGAATTAAATAATTCTAAAATACTATGTAAAAAAATTAATAAAAAATGTGTTGTTTTTAATAGCTTCACACTGTAATAGTACCTTAAAGCCATTGAAGCCGCCCTCTGAAGGTTTAGAATCAGTTAGAATAAGAAATACGACAACAAATAAATGTTATAACAAATAAATTGTCTGTTCATATTTTCAGGCTGAAAATTTTGCCAATAATTTTAAGTTAAAAGTTTAAAAAGTACTGTAATGGATAGAAACATTTATAGTTTTATACGTTAAAAGTGATGGTAACAGTGTAAAGGTTGATTTTTCATTTACACTGGTACCATCTTTTCAAAGAATTTGAAAGAAAAAAATTATTGTATTTTTGTTTTAATATATTTTTTTTTCAATAAATTTATATATTCTTAGAAACTTATGTTTTCATAATCTTTAATATTAATTTTTAATTCACTCGAAACGAAATTTTTCCATATAGAAAAAAATAGGTATTTTTTGTACAAACCGTGGACCATCGGGTATGTAAATACCTACTTTTTTAGACCACTGTCGGTTTTATCAAATTACATATAGGAAGGACAGCTGAAATTTTGGAAAGAGTGTGCTTTTTCCGTCTTCCCATTTACCTATCTTTTGGCATAACTTTTCCTGAGCATTTTCCGACAAAAAAAAACCCAGTTTCTAATAAGCAGACTGAATGTTTCAAATAATTCAGGTCCGTAGCCGAGGGGGCTTTTCGAAGAGTAGACAAAAAATCAATTCAACTCAAGCAAACAATATTCCTCATTAGAAAAAATTGATATAAAGATAAAACATTTAAATATTTTTGGAATAAACTTCAATTTTTTAAAATTCTATTCTAAATTCTAAAGTTTTAATATATAAAAAAATTCCTAATAAAAAAGGTTCTCATTGAATTATGGTCAATAAAAAATAGTAAGAAAACACGAAAATTACTTTTCCTATCATTGAAACATATATATGTATATTAAGGTGCCTTGAAAAAAAAAGTTTCATTTGTACCCATCCTAAAATGAACCTTGATGTATTTTATGATGATTCCCAAAATATTTTGGCTATGCCGAAATCCGTCAGTGAGCTAAACCATTTTGCAAAAACCTCCAAAAATCATGTTTTCCGTATATATATTTACTAGTGTAATAGTTGTAAACAAATAAACTGTCTCAAATAATAGGCCTGAAAAAGTTCGTTCAATCTGCATCAAAAATTTGAAAATATTTGCAATTGGGTTAAGTATAATGATGTTTTTATGCATCTTTTTAGATTTTTTTCATAAAAATTCAAATAACTTTATTATTTCTTATACGATCGCCGTTATCAAGATATCGTTGGAAAGGTATACAAGGCTGTCATATATTTTGGACATTTTTCTTTGTTTAATAAAGTGTGGCTCTTATTTTATTTCTCCATTTGTGTGCAGTTTACCTGAAAATAAAATTTTCAAAATCCAAAACACTGTATTTTTTTTATTGCAAGCGTTTGTTTCAATGAGAATTTTTGAAAATCATCTAAAAAAATCATGAAAAACATCATTATCTTTAATCCAATTGCAAATTTATACAAATTTTTGATGCAGATTGAAAGACCTTTTTCAGGCCTACAATTTGAGACAGTTTATTTATTTACATCTATTACACTAGCCAGTATAAATGCGGAAAACATGATTTATGGAGGTTTTTTCAAAATGGTTTAGCTCACTGATGGATATTGGTATAGCCAAAATATTTTGGGAATGATCATAGAATACATCAAGGTTCATTTTAAAATGGGTACAAATGGAACTTTTTTTTTCTTCATACAAGTCGAGGCACCTTAATGTATATATTTTTTAAAACATTGATGCTGTTAATGAGTTTCAAATTTTACTTGGAAAACACATACTTTGACACGGAAAACACATTGATTATTGATTTAGATCTGAATTCAGATTTCAAAAATTAAATAATGTATTCTTTATATGGTAGACGAAAAATGAAAAATTTTGAAAATTATGAAACTTTCATAATCCAGAAGAAATTTTTATCTATATTTTTATTTTTAAGTCCTTTTCCTAACGGATCTTTAATTTTTAGATATAACTTAAAACTCATAACCACCGCGAATGGCGAACAGTTAAATTTGAAAATTATTCAGCCACTCAACATATGAGCTTACAGCTTTTTATGATATTTTTCTCGGATACTTTATATATTATAAAAATTATTGCAAGCCTTTTTTGTTTAAAATTTTATAATTTTATGTAAACTTTGTCGAATTGATCTATGTTCGTTATATTGGATCCATCATTTTTCATTTCTTAAGTGATGTGGGCTCGTTAGCAAATATCAATAATATTGCTTTCAAAAATAACAGCTTAGGGCAATATTTTAGAAAAAACTAAGAATATTTTTACCAGCCATTTGTTTATAAGGTATTTTTTCATATTTTAACAATACAAAAAAACTTTAAAAAAAACTTTTTTAATTTAAATCTTTAAACGCGTTTTTCTTGAACCTTTTTTTTCTAATACGACCAACGTGATGTCTCAAGTTTTAATGCACCGATAAACTTCAAATTTGGTGTGGACCTTCTTTATATATTCCTCTATGGGTGGAACTATAATTATGTAAATATTTAGTTTTTTTTATATATTTATAAAATTCAAAACTTTGAAAAAAGAGCCGCCATTTTGTACAAAAATGTTTTTTATTTCTATAGTTCTTAATTTCTTAATTATATTTCTGCATTCTTATTTCAACCTTATTTCAACTTAATTTTTCACCTCTCACTGTAACAGCCTGTAATTTTTTCAATTCACAAAATTTTTATTTTAATTTTTTTTTTTTTTTTTTTGTATATTTAAAATATCAATACATATTGTACAAACCCATGATATAATTACTCCAAGGTAGTATTGACGTTTCTGTTGGAAACGGACTTTTGTCAAAAAATATAACAGTAAAGAGAGCGCTCACAATCCGTCATAGCATACAATTTGCCAACTGCTAAGTCAAAACTTGATGCACATAAAGAAGAAGCTGCGCATTAAAATGCATTTAAAAATAGAAAATTTTTAATATGTCGGTAAAATTTCCATTCGTATTTGATACATAGCTTGATATTTCATAAACTTGACTTATTTTCTGCAACTTCAATACCGATAATAGCGCTCCCCGATGTGTTGCTGTCACAACAGTTGACACAGCTGAATGTGGCCACAGAATATAACAACGAACAGCTGTTTTTGACAAGAATTCGTTTACTTGTAGCTGAGAGAATCAACATTTGTCAACACCACTTGGTAAAATTATTCTATCATGGTACAAACCATGATTAAATAAGTTATAAGGTTATCCCGATATTTGACATACCCTTATTTTTTGTAAACAAAAAACTGTTCTCTCTCGAAAATGAATGACAACCAGCGTTAAGTGGTTTGTTCAAAAAAGTTTATGTTTCAGTCATGACAGAATAATGAGGTAGGCTCATATTTTCACGGCTGCTCAAATGTCTAATTTTACACTAACAAAGCTGTGAGTGTATTAAAAGTCAAACAATAAAGCCAGCAACAACAACTAGAAAAACTTAAATTCGAACAGCTAATTTTGACATCAAGCTCACTTCCTCTCCAATATGCGCCTACCTTATAATTCTATCATGGTTTCAGTGTTTTGTTGTGTTTTATTTTTTTATAAAAAAATATGTGCTTTGAAAACTTTACTGCTTAGAAAAAAAAAATAAGTATGCATTGCTTTCATCGAATTTTTTAAGGTAATAAATTCGTGAAAATATTTCAAGCTTGGACGCTGTGGTGGTATACTGTACTACGAAATAGTAAGATATTCATGCAGCTATGGAACTTTTGTGTCATTCAAAATTCTCTCCTCTTCAAATAAGAGTATCTACCTCCAATTTCGTGAGAAGACGTCAAATATCGGAATAACCTTTAAATTATTGAATCATTGTACAAACATGTTCTTAGTTTATTTTTTATCGGATTTTATAAAACACCTTAAATTTTTACCACTAGACTAGAATTCTTCCTTAACCTAAAACTAAACAGTTTAGCCCAAATTCCACCAGAGAAAAAATAAATAAAACAAGATTAGCAAAATTTAATTTGTTTTCTTTACTTAAAAATCGATATTTTGTTTGAAATAAATTTTGATTTAAAAAAAAATCTAAATAAACTAAACTATAGTATTAACGTTTATTTCATCATGGAATCAACTTGAAAAATTAAGTCTTCCAAATTTAGATTTTTTGACAATTATTGAACTGTTTATAATAAACCGTAAAGTTATAAGCAAAAAAATTTAATAAAGCGTATTTTCTTCATACAAAATAAATAAAATTTTTAAAAAAATCACTACCTATAAATTTGTACTAAGACACATGTACCCAGATTGGACTAAAATTTGTGTTAAAAAGTATCACTGTCACAGTTTTTTCAAAAATTCGAAAACGTGCCCAAAGAGCATGGCTTCACCGGGTATGAGGAACCGAACTGCATCATTAGTTTTTCAAGGTTTCTGCACTTTTTCATAAAAAATTTGTTGTTGAAAGTTTTGCCGCCAGAAAGATTTTTCAAGTTATATCCCCTAATGTATTTTTTGTAATTTGTATCGGTTGGTTTTTTCGTCACGATTCTTTTTGAAAAATTTGTTCAGAATGTCTTAGGCTTTATCTTTTCTAAAGATACCAACCATCAAAAAATAGTTCTTGGTTACTTTTTGGTCAAAATTCAAAAAAATTGTATATTTTATCGGAATTTTTAAAAAAATTTTAGGCAGCCAAAGCTGGTCAAATCTGATATTGCTTTCATTTTTCTAATCTAGTTTTTACCAAAAAATAGTTCTTGGTTCCTTTTTGGTCAAAATTCAAAAAAATTATATATTTTATCGGAATTTTTAAAAAATTTTAGGCAGCCAAAGCTGGCCAAATCTGATATTGCTTTCATTTGTCTAATCTAGTTTTGTGAATATATCGTACTATATAATCTACACAGTTCAAAGCGTTCGTAAATGAAATCAGCTCAATAGAGCTCAAAACCATCTCAAAACATGCTAGCTATTCACGTACGCAATTTATGTCAGAAGTTGGGCTGGAAATTTTTTTGATAAACACATCAATTTGTGCTTAAAAAGTGTCATCTTGAACTTGATCATAAAAATAAATGTTTTGTTGTTGTTGTTTTTACTCACCAAAAAACTGAGCAACCGAACGACATAATTCTCAGTTAGTTTTTGTTGTTGTTAGTATAAAAGTGCAGAAAATAAATTAAAAAATTATATTTTCATGTCTGAATTGTCTCAAATATCAAATTTGGACATTGAAAATATAATTTTGAATTTTTGTCTGGTCATCTTTTTTTTTGTTTTCTTGTTCGGTTTCTTTGATGCCTGAGCCCCTTATATTTTGTCATCATTTGGCTTGTGTTATTAAAATTCATAAAAAGTCGCATCCCAATATATTTTAGATAAGACATATGAGAGCATGTTAATTTGTTTTATACACAATCCATAAATGACATGCATTAGACACAAATGAGCTTGTTTTTTTTTACAATCAATACCAAAATTTCATAAATTAGGCCCAAGTGATCATATTAGTTTTTTGACGAACAATCCAAAAATCACATATGCATAAATGAGCGTGTTCATTTTTTTGATAAACAATCACATTTGGGCTTGACATCAAGAATATTATGGCTTAGCACAGATCACTCCCAAAATAATGTGATATTGGATTGTTTTCAGCTCAAATTTATCTTTTTCTTTTCTTTTCTTTTTTTTGTTTTAAATCGAATGGTTTTAAATGGTCCAAAATAAAAGGAATTTACATTAAAAACTAATTTCTTGACAACTATTTTGTGACTTGTTTTTAAGTGTTTATGTATTTTTTTATCAAAACCCTCTTTCCGCCTCCCAAAGAAAAATTCAGGCTACGGCCCTGATGTAATTTTCTTTATATTTGTTTATATATTTCCACAAAAACAACTTAAAAATGTAAATTTTCACATATTTGTATGCTCATAATTAAGAAAATCAAATAGCAATTTTTAGTAGTGGTTTTTTTTTAAAAACTTTTGAAGAAAATTTATTTTGAGTTAAAATTTTATAAATTTGCAAAGAAAGTCTTTAAATTAAATAAAAAAATTTTCGAAAATGTCGAATGAGCTGACTCGAAATAATTGGTTTTCGAATAACTTGAAATTGTTGATTTAAAAATAAAACTGCACCGAGAAATTAATAAAGAACTGGTTTCTCGAATGACCCGAAACTAGGCTTGACAAGCCTAGGTATAATAAAATATGATAAGATGAATCAGACTACTGTAAGATCCACATTCAGGACTCTGATTTTATTTGATTAATTGACCTCTACTCTTTCTGTCAAATATGCACAAAAAATTTTATATAAAATATGTGATTGTTTTGAACATTTTAAAATAGTCGACTATTTCTCAAACCTTACTAATATTTTCATATTTTGTAAGACTAACGCAATCGCTACCTCACTTGGGATTAATTTTTTTTCGGTAATATATTTTCTAAGAAAATTTCAGTCTGTCTTCAGTCTTTCAAGAGAGTCTATTTGACTTCATATGAAAAGTTAGTTGAAAGAAAAAGAAACCCCAAGTGAGGTGATTGTGTTGGTCTTACGCTCCCAAAGGTTATATATCTCCCAGAGGTTCTATATCGTCCATGAAAGAACTCTTGAAAAAATTTAGACTTGTTTTGGAAATGCTCGAGTTTATAATAAAAAGGTCTGAATTGAATGCGCAGCCGAATTTTTAACACTGGTATAAGGTATAAAAATGAAATCAAGGATATATCACAGTCAGAGAAAATAAAAAATAGATATATTTTTTCTCTGCAATAATATTTAACAACAATAAATTAATATTTATAAGTATGTTCCAAAATCTATTTGGTTTGTTATAACATTTTATTAATGATAACATTTTTTTTTAAAAATTTTGAGTTTTCGGTTGAACGACTTTTAAAAATTCAAATGTATTCTTTCAAAATATTGAGCACCAAGATTCTTTAAAGAGAAAAAATCTTGTAAAAGAATTTTATCTCTTGTTACTGATAACTCTCGAGCTAATATTCTCTACTGAATTTCTAAATATTTATGGTATGCAGAATTTAACACTGAACTATCGAAAAATTCCAATGATAACTTATCTTGGCAAGAACACAATGTTTATGTCTTTATAACATAACATCCCAACATGACGTCGTACTTGTGTTCTCAGTCATAATATGTCAATTTTCATATTTGAGCTAAAAAAAAATGTAAAAGCTTTACTTCAAAAGTGAATTTCAAATATTCAGACATAAAAAGTGCATTATAATAAATCAATAATGAGTGTGCAGCACACAAGAGGCTGGCTTAACATGGGCAGAACCATGTCAACAAATTCCAGCACTTTTCTTTAATAACTGTTATAAAATCAACATGTGGGACTAACGTCATTGGTGTAACGCAAATTTGAACAACACAACCAAGCACACTTAAACACAGTCGCTCATACTGTTCAGGCAAACACAGACAAATATTTTTGGAAATGTTTACATAAGTGCCATCACTGCCACTTTATATTTACAATAAAGAAAAGCGGCTCATCAGCCAGCATTTAAGGTAAGCTAAAGTTTGTGGCTTCAATTTTCGTGTTTGCTAGCAATTAAGCGGCATTGTTGTTGTGTGGGGGCGAATATAATAGAATTGAGTGAGGGCCAAATATGTAGGCCAGCAGCAGCAACAACAATAAATGTTAACCAACCGATACAGTCTCAATTGTGATGAATGCAAATTTTAGCGAAAATTAAACATTCAAATGAAGTGTAAAACAAAGATAAATAAAAGCTAACAAGGTGCAAATTTTGATGCAGACTGAAAAAGAATGGGAGAGAGAAAAAAAAAAAATAAGAGGGTAGTATAAATTTGAATATACGAACTAGGTGTATAAAATAGTAGCACAAAAAATCATTCGAATTTTGTGCTTAAATCAAAAATTGAAATTTCGCTACTCAAAGGAAACAAGAACTCCTAGCAGGAGACAAGAATTTCGATTCGAGTTACGGAAAATTCGAGTTATAGATATGAAAAACTCAGAAAAAATGTATGGATAAAGCAAGATAACTTCTTGAAGTTATGGAGAATTTCAAGTGAGAGAAATTCGAGTCAGTGAAGTATCACTGCATTACAAATATTGATAACAAAAATACTTAAATCAATTTACAAAATCAATACTAAAAAAAAATCATATCGCTCAATTTTTTAATATTCATAATCAAAAAGCTCTAAGCAGTAGAAAATTTGCTTAAGAAAAAAATAAAGAATAAACTTGTTTGGGTTATAAAACACCTCCTTTTTCACTCATCCTCACATATATTCTTGCAAAAAGAGCAAAAAGAAAAACGAAATTTAATTTACATTTGCATTTTTATTTAAAATTGACATTTCCGCTTTTTTTTTTCCCAGCTTTCACAACAACATCCAACAGCAAAATTGCTAACAAACAAACAATATTTTACTCAAGAATGTGTGTGTGAGTAGATTGTGTGTTTTGTGCTACTTACACAGATATTATTTTGTATGCTGCTTTAATTTCTTTGTTATTCTCAGATTTCTATGTTATTCTTCTTCATCCGCATCACTCTCACAATTGTAACTCATATCCTTTAAATGACCCTGAAGTCATTCAAAGCTCTTTTTAACCGACTTCAAAAAGGAGGAGGTTCTCAAGTTGGTTGGTTTCTCTGTTTTTTTTTTTTTTTTTTTTTTTTTTTTTTTTTGTGAATGTATGTACATCGATTACTCCTAAAGTATTTGCCCGATTGCCGTAAGTTTTAGTCAACATATAGAGATTATCAACGCGGAGGTGCCCGTTTATGAAAGGGGGCGATATTCGGAAAAGGGGCGTGTCTCTATAAGAAAAACACTGTATCTCAGTAAATATTGACACTACGGTAATATAATTCACAGTAAAATTACAAAGGCAAGAACAAGTATTAAAAATGACGATCACTTAAGTGGGCGTAATTCTAAAAAAGGGTGTGGCAGTATTGTTAAAACTCTGTATCTCGAAGAAAATTGACACGAGAGTACTGAAATTAAGTACAGAGGTAGGTACAATTATTGGAAATTACTATAACAAAAGTGGGCGTAATTCGACAAAAGGGTGTGGCAATATAAGAGAATTACTGTGTCTCGAATAATATTGAAACTAAGGTACAGAAATTTATTACAAAGGTAGGAAAAATAACTAAAAATTTTTGTAAAAAAAAACTGGGCGTTAATCGAGAAGGGGAGTGGCAATATTAAATAAAAACACTGTATCTCGATTACTATTGACACTACGATACTAAAATTTAGTACAAAGGTAGGTACAAATATAACAAATTACTGTCAGTAATGTGGGCGGTATTATATAAAGGGGCGTGTCACTGTAAGAAAAACACTGTATTTCAGTAAATATTGACACTAGAGTACTAGAGTTAACAAAATTCACAGAAAAAATGCAAGGGTAGGTAAAAAATAACAGTCAATTAAGTGGGCGTTAGTCGACAAAGAGGTGTGGCAATATTAGAAAACACTCGAATACTGTCACTACTAATTGAAAAAGTACAGACGTAGGCACAATTATTACAAATTACTACCGAAGAATTGGGCTTTATTCGACTAAGGGGTGTGGCAGTGTGTAAAAAACTGTATCATATTGACTTAAGGGTGGTAAAATTCATTGTTAGAATGGGTAGAACTATTGAAAACACTATAACAAAGAGTGTGATATTCTCGACAAAGAGGCGTGTCAATATTATAAACACACTATATTTCAGTCAATATTGACATTGGGGTAGTGATAAAAATACAAGAGTAGGTACTGATAAACATACTGCCAAAGACCAGAATAAGAAACGACAGAAAAGCATTTTCCATATTATGAGCATAAATAATTGGTGTTTAATTAATTTATACACTTTTTTAATATATATCATTTTCTCTAAAAAGAAAGAAATAAAAACTTTTTAACAAAAAAAAAAACCTACTTCAAAATCACTAGAAAGTAAAAAATAATTTTAAATTACTTTTACTATTTATTTCTTGGTCAAATTTGTATTTTTATAATAAATATATTTATTTTTTTATGATAATAAAAGCTTCGAAGTCGGCGCTAATATAATCAGATTTTTTGTGCAGCTGCAACACACATATAGCATTTTAATTAAGATTTAAGAAAAATTAAGATTACAAATTAAAACAGCGTCACCCAAGCAGGATATTTACAAATAAAAAAGTCTTAAATAGAGTAGGGATGGCGAAAAAATCATGATTTTACGTCAATGATTAGCGCTGACTAGAAGCTTTTATTATCATAAAAAAATAAATATATTTATTATAAAAATACAAATTTGACCAAGAAATAAATAGTAAAAGTAATTTAAAATTATTTTTTACTTTCTAGTGATTTTGAAGTAGGTTTTTTTTTTTGTTAAAAAGTTTTTATTAAAGCCCAGTTTTCTAAAGAATTTAATGTTATACATACACAACTTTTTCTTTTGCTGCCTTTTTTTTTCAAATTTCAATTTATTTCTGTTCATATCTTAGCTAAACCATACCTTAACCAGCTATTTATGTTGTAGATAGTAAAGATTTTTCACATTTCAAAATATTAAAAATGATTAAATTCAATGAAGTTTTGCGCTGCGCTCGCTCTCGTGTGCCCATGTTTCAGTGTGTAGTTGTACTGCTGAAGTAGTTGGCAATAAGTGGGTTAAACACTTGAAAGAGTTGGCTTGCGCGAATTTTGCGCTTAATGCATGTCTCTTTAATTACAGTGAAGAACTTCAGTTGAAATGCTGTAAACAATTTTCAGAATCTTGCACTTGAAACAAAAGTTGTGTGTGAATTTGATTGAGTTGTTGAGTGCAGGTTGTAAATATAGTCAAGATTAGGCGAAGTTTATGTTTAATTGCAAAACTTTTAATTGACTGAAAGAAACTGTTTCTTAGCTTATAATTAAAATAAAAGCTAACTGGAACAATTTACACACGACAAGTGGTGAAGTATTGGTTTAGTTGAGTAGTTTTTTATTACTGCAAACATTTTTATTATTTTACTTTATATTTTCTACAATTCACTAAGTTTAAAATATCTTAATATATAAAAAACAAGCGTTCTGCTCCGTGCTCTATATCGCTCAACTTGTTATGGTTGTTGTTATTGCTATGCTTTTTAAACCATGTTCAGCCTGAACCAGAACCTGTTTTGCTATTTACTTTTTATATGATAAAATTTGTAGCCTAAAAGTATGCACACAAAATTTATTTGATATTAATCAGTTGGACACATTGATGACGATTGCAAAGCAACATTTGAGGTGAATGAAAAATGTCACATCGTCTGCTACTTAATTATTTTGCAAACGACCTGTCGTATAACGGGCTTCCATGCTAGTTTTTAATAATATGAAAATAAATGAAAAATATGAAAACTACAAACATTTTCAATCGCGTCAGAATCAACAGCTAATCGCTTGGAAGATGAGACAATCGCTGGCGAGCTCTTTTTAGAGCCATTCGGGTATCGCCAAATGCAAGTAGCTGAGGTCATAAAGCAATACTTCGGGAAAATTCGTCAACAAATTTCCAAGAGGGGCCTTAAACGATTCACTGGGAAGAGTCTTGAATGAAAAATGACGGGCTCCGCAGATGTTGTTCTGTCCCAATTCAAGAAATTCTTTACTAGTTCAATTTTTTGATTGATTTAAGGAGGGACAAAAATTCATAACTCAGTCAAAAACAAACATTTTTCCAAATTATTGTAGAGAATTGAACAAACTACAAGAAAAAAAATCAAAAACATATATTTTTCACTCCAACATGGTTTTATCCAAACTGGCGGCAGAGAAAACGGGGCAGTGCTGGGAGTCGCAAGTTTGTCCGATCTGGAAAAAAAATTAATTTTTTAAATCTTAACAAAACTTGTTATCGACAGGAGCTTTTTTTAAATTTTTTTTTAAATTTTTGCTGATGTTCCAAATTTGAAAGTGTGTTTTTTCGAAAAAAATATTGACTTCATAAAAAATTGAAAAAAAATTTTAAAAAAGCTCATTTCATACAATAGCGAATTAAGTTGAATGAACCCGCTAGTGCCGCAACCAGCACGGAAAATATGGTTTCGAGATACACGCGTTCAAAGTTTGTGAACAAAGAAAAAAAAAGGTGAAAATTAAAAATGTGCTCTCACTAATCCGGCTGTAACATTTATAACCCGTAGGAATTGTTCCATGAAATTTTTTTCTTAGAATCTTAAGAATATTTAATATAATACAAAATTATAAAAAAAGTAGATTTAAAATGATTTTTTCAGAGCCTGATATAGGTTTAATTATTATTTATAGGTTTTGAAAATTTTTCACACAGCCATTTTTTAACAATCGACGGGATGATTGAAGATATATTTTCAACTTTTTTCAAGTAGCGCATTCAACCCTTGGTAAGAATGAGCGAAAGAAATTTTTTTCGAATTTTTCGTCAATCGCACTTCATCTCCGAACGATGGCCGGAAGGAGCAAAAGAAGATATTGAAACTTGTCTAGATTCGTGCATTCATCCCTTGAGCGTGTAAAAAAGCGATCCATCTTCCAACGATCACCGAAATGAGCGAAGAAAATTTTTTTCTTTTAAATTCCTTTTTGAATCTTCCAAAGAACACTCGGGTGAATCGCTATTGCATCGCCACATCAACTTCTCTTCGCAACGTCTTCCAAATGCTTGCAGGGGATTTTTTTTAAACTCTAAAATAGATGTATGGGTTAATTTTTGTTTTTCTCTTTAACGTTACACTCAAATGCATAATTCTGCAAATATATCGAAAATGTTACATGAAACTTACAAATTTTTTTATGTGTGCATGAAAGAAGGCGTCAAGACTTGCATTTTATGTGAACCTTTATTGTTTGAAGATATAACTTGTTTTATGTGACATTAAACGTTACAGTTTTTGAAAGTGCTCTTGAGGTTAAGTCTGGATTTTTAAAAAAATTATGAAAATTAACAATGAAAATCCTTAATCAAAGAACTCTAACAAAAAAAAGGCATCAAATAAAAAACTGAAAACGAAAAAATTCAACAAAAAGTTGTATTGCACTTCTAGGACCCAAAATGTATGGTATTTAACGTTACACGTTCAGAATTTTTGTTCAAATACGTTCAAACTATAGATGTATGAGTTAATTTTTGTTTTTCTCTTTAACGTTACACTCAAATTCATAATTCTGCAAATATATCGAAAATGTTACATGAAACTTACAAATTTTTTTATGTGTGCATGAAAGAAGGCGTCAAGACTCGATTTTGTGTCAACTAATATTGTTTGAAGATATAACTTGTTTTATGTTATATTAAACGTTACAGTTTTTGAAAGTGCGCTTCAGGTGAAGTCTGGATTTTTAAAAAAATTATGAAAATTCACAATGAAAATCCTTAATCAAAGAACTAAAGAACTCTAACAAAAAAAGGGCATCAAATAAACAACTGAAAACGAAAAAATTAAAAAAATGTTGTATTACACTTCTAGGACCCAAAATGTGTGGTCTTTAACGTTACACGTTCATCATTTTTCTTTAAATTTGAATTGTTTTCGTGCGTAACTGCTTTGATATTTATGTTTTCAGATGTAATTGATATATAAATGAACGGAATATAGTCGATATAGAGCGAAATTAAAAAAAACTTGTAAATTCTTGTGCAAATATTTTTCCTTATCTTATACTAGCACTAGCACTAATCATTTTCTTTATCTTAAACCTTTCTAATGTAATATTTATCCAAATTCTTGTGCTCACTCTGTTCCCAATAAATAGTTAAGACTTTAAACAAATCTCCAAACTTCCAAATATTAGTCCTTGTGTTTTAACTTATCATTTTCCATAATCTGTTTCGTAAAACTTATCTAAGTTTTTGTCCTAAGCATTTTACAAATCAATGTGTAAATTCTGGCCTGCATTTAATCCTTATATTATCCTTGTCAAAATCTTTGTCCAAATCTTTGTTCTAATCTCTACACAATTCCTTGTTCTCAGCTTTGTCCAAAAGTTTGTCCTTTTCCCTTAACTAATTCTTGTGCAAATCCCTATCCTTTTCATAGTTGTTGTGTATATCCAACTCTTTGTCCTTGTTTTTGCACAAATCTTTATCCTTCTAAATTAATCCTTATCAAACAATGAAATAAATCCATTCTATGATGATGCTTGAACGGACTATTAAAAGGCTTTCCTAGAGGCCTTCAAGTATCTAAAGAAACTTCAAGATCATGGGGCCCAACAAATCGTTTAAACAGCCTTTCAATAGAATATAGCTCAGAAATACAGTCATCGAATAATAATTCCATGCAACGCTGTTGCATGTTTGTTACAGTTTCGATTCAACAAGTGGTAATATTATTGGTGTAACGTAAAATTACGTCTTACAGCTTGGGGCCTTTTTTAAATTTTATCAAGCTGTGCAACGTTTTTGAGCAACATTTAGTGCATCCCTACACCCTTTAATATTTATCGTACAGATATAAAATATACGCCAAAATATTAGTTACAAGGTGAATGAAACGAATATCTTATTTGGATTTTATCACTTCTCTAATAAAGTCACAAAATAGCAAAATCTTAAAAGAAAATTCACATATTTTCACTGGAAAAATTAGGCATAAAATCATTACCTGCTTCATGGTTGGTTGTTTGGAAAAAAAATAATAGGCAATATTTTGGATTATCTAAAACTCAATGCAATTTATTTCAGATTGAAACACAGTCAGGATAAGCATCAAATAAATACAAAAACAAATATCATATCAACACATAAACATAACCATAACACAACAACACATAATAATACAAATAAATATTACTTATATTAAATGGTACAAAAACTTCTTCAAGTGTAAATACTTGTTTGTTTCTTACCGGTATTGATTTTATGCTTGAAAAACAGTTATTGTTAAGCATAAACATAACAATAACAACAACAACTTAACAAAGTGTTGATATGATAAACAACAAATACAAAAAACAAATAAAAAAAAAAAACGGAAAAAGCCAAAATCTATTAATGCTTAGGCAGCAAAATCAAAACATTAGCAGAAAACCACAGCATATGCGTAGGCGTTGCATGGCATAATTTTATGCGCAATTTAATTTTGTAAACAGCAGCAAGAAACCTGGTGATAAACGGTAAATATTAACGCTAATATAAGCTGGTTTTAAATAGAAATTCTGATGAAAAAAATTTCAAAATAAAAATATATAAATATCAATAAACATACTCGTACAAACAAAAAAATGAAACAAAACAAAACAAAACATATGAACATAAATGAAAATTGTATGAAAATGAAACACATGCAAATGAAAAGAAAATAAAAAAACTGACGACTTTTCAAAACAAGCTTAACAAGAGCAGAGCAGAGCTGAGCAGAGCTGAGCACAGCTAAAGATTGAAGTGCGTTTAAATAAATAAACAGCACTCATTAATATAAAACGTGCGTGCGGTGTCTAAAGGCAGACAGCGTTTTATGTTACATTTGGTTAATGTATTTGGTATGTGTGGGCTTGCGGTTGTGTTTGCGTGTGTATGTGTATGTGTGTTGCGCTTATTAATTGTAATGGTTAAAACGTTGTAACGGTGTGTTGAGTGCTAAGGCATTGTTTATAATTAAAGGCTGATGTTAAAGCGAAATAATTGCATGTACAGCCACACAACCTCACACACAATCACTCTAATTTAAACAAACACACACACGCACACACACACACACATATGGCCATATGCAAAATCCTATTAAATATTTTAATATATTTATTTTTTCAATCAGCGTGGTTTTCACTCGAATTTTAATGTCATTTAAAATGCATTGAATGTTGGCTGTAATCAACATATTTTGTCAACATAACGACTTGAATTAATTATATGCTATTGTCAGCAATTTTTTGATATTTTTTTTAATGTAGTTGCATATTAATTGTAGTGCCAGTTAAAATGCAATATAATGTTAAAAAAACTGAATTGCAAGAGTTAATTCGAGTAAATTTGTGCTTTATTTTAATCGACTGTTGCCTGAAGTTTGTTACAAAATTAAGTATTTAAAAGGAGGATGTTTTGATATACAGTGTTTTCATATATATATTAAAAAAAGCGCCTAAAAGTATGCAATTTCGCTTGAAATAATGCAATAACTGGTAAATTCAATTATTAATTTTCTGTTATTTTTAAGCAATACCAAAAAATGTATTTTGTATCAAATCATTAATTAAAATTAAACAAAAAAAAAAAATAATTTCACTTCAAAAAAGTTATAGTTGAAAAATAAAATTGCTATAAATATTAATGCTACTGAAATATTAATTGAAAAATACATATGGAAAGACTTTTGTTGTTTGATTTTAATTATTTCTTATTTTGTTTTAATTATCAACTGAATGTTCAGAATTAACAACTCTTGCACTTAAAAAAAAAATTGGAAATGTTTAACGTGCTTTGTTGAATTTTGAGCTATAACTAGTACCTTAAAATGTCTAACTTTGTCCGAGATTCATAAAAGCCTGTTGTTGAGTTGAGCTAAGAACCAAAACTAAGTTAAAATCATAATCAAAATTTTGAATAAACATTTTAATTCCACGGTAACTCATGTTACGATTTCACTTTTTTGTGTAACTAAGTTAGTTTAGAATAATCAGTTGATTAAAATTGACCTCAGAGATATGAATTCTCTTTCTTTATTAAGTTTTCTTAAATTTATTGGCAATGAATGGTAACTCTTACTCAGGTTACATTTGGAGACTTCGAGCATTTTTAATAAACAGTGTAATAAACAGTGTCATTTCACGGTAACTGATGTTACGATTTCACTTTTTATGATTAAGTTAGCCTAGAATAATCAATTGATTAAAATTTACCCTCTTAAGAGATATTTTAATAATAAATTTATTATTATTATTATTATTTTATTAAATACTACTTTAAACTATTTCAAATTTTAAGTGCTAAGTTTTTTAAGTTTCATAGCAATCAATGGTAACTCACGTTACATTTGGTGACTTCGTACATTTTTAATAAGTAGTGAAATTAACAGTGCCATTCTTCGGTAACTCATGTTACGATTTCATTATTTGTGACTAAGTTAGCTTCGAATAATCAATTGATTTAAAATTGACTCTCAGAGAAATTTTTTTTTAAAATAAAGAAAATAACGTGTGTTTGGTTCTATTTTAAATTTTAAGTGTTTAATTTTTAATTTCTAAGCAATGACTGGTAACTCACGTTACATTTGGCAACTTCGATCATTTTTAATAAACAGTTAATAAATAGTGTTATTCCTCGGTAATTCATGCAGTTGCCTTTTCATTGTCCATGCCTTTTTTTGTGTTCGATTCTAAAATAAGTGCAAACGGGTGAGTAAATCGTGTGTTCAATTCTTAAAATGTCACACTCATAGAGAGCAAAAAAGGCGCCCTGCATATCAGCTGTTTTTAGAATGAAAATATTATGAAATGCGTGCGTTAGACAAGGATGGTTACATTCGTTTATTTAAGTTGACATTTTATCAGTTAATAAATAAAATAATGTGTGTTTAATTATATTTTTAATTTTAAGTGTTTTGGTTTTTTAAATTTCTAAGCAATAGCTCACGTAACATTTGTCGACTTCCAACATTTTTAATAAACAGAGCTAAACACACTGTAATTCCACGGCAACTCATGCTATAATTTCACTTAGTTGAATGAGTAAGTTTGCTTAGCCCAATCAACTCCCAAAAATTGGCCCTCCTCAGAGATATTTTATTAATAAATAAAGAAAAGAATGTGTGTTTAGTTAAATTTCAATTTTCAAGTGTTAAGTTTTTTTAAATTTTATGAGAAATGACTGGTAACTCACGTTACATCAACTTCTGTTGTTGGATTAGTATGAACTTGAAAATAAAAGGTCTGTTCTGTTGATTTAATATGTCAACAATTAAAACATCGAATGTATTTTTATTGAATATTAACCCTGCATTGCATTATGATGGAAATTTCCATCAAACTATCAAATACAGAAAAATACACACAAGCCAGTTAGTGTTATTATCTCTTAAGTCTAGCAGCTTATTTTTTTTTTTAAATCATGCAATGAAGGGTTAATGTAACGGGAACACAAACAATTTTTCTGCATTTTTTATCAACTTTATTTACACAAAAAAACAATAGTCACTCATGTTACATATCATATATTGTGGTAACTCATGTTACAACTTATTCAAGATTTAATTTGGCATACATTTTGAAACTAGCACAAACATTTTGGATAATAATCAAAATATTTTAACTTAACACATTGCCGCCTAATGGGCATTTAAGTACTAAAAGCTAAGCTAAACTAAATAAGAGATATTTATTTAAATTGTGAGATAAAGAGGAAGGATGAGCCTAAGCAAAAAAAAAAAAAAATTGGAACAGTCTCATTTTTTACGGTTTACCTTCAGTTTTTCACTGGTGAAAAATGGGTCTTTTCCCGCAAAATCTTCAGGAAAATGCACTTAAAAAAGGGAGATTGGATAAACGGAAAAAGCACGCCCATTCTTTGATAGATTCGGGTGTCATCTAGTACGTGATCTATGCAGTTAAAAAAATCAACAGTGATATATCAATACAGCTGGCAGTCATATCTGGTCTCATGAAAATGGATATTTCAACACCCGACAGTCCATGTGGTGTCAACAAAATTATCTAAATAACAAAATGTTACAAAAAGAACAAAAAGTGAATAAAAAAGTTAAGTTTAAAAAAATTAATTTTTGAAAATATATAATTATAATTTTTTATTTATAAAAATATACAGATATATATAAAATTATTTAAAAAAAACAAAAATTAAAAAAAAAATCATTTTTATTTTTTTCTATCAACTTCTATGGTCTCCTGTATGACTTGTTTTCAACATTTCATCAAAATCCAATAATCTGATCTAAGGCCAGACTTGAAAGGGTTAAGCCAAACTTATTTTTTTTCATTATAAGAAACAGCACTATATATCTAAGTTGTTTGACTCTCTTCGAAATTAATTTTCCATATCAGTAGTCATCTCAATGCAGATAATGACAAACCTCTAAGGCCGCGTTTATAGTGAACGCGATTCAAAAAGGCAGGCAGGCTGAAATCTGTGTGAAAAAAGAGTTGCAGATAGCTATCTATCTCGCTTGTTCACATTGCCTGCCTGCCTGCCTGTCTGACTCGGCGTTCACTATAACCGCAACCTAACACAGCAGAACCTTGGCGAAGCTTGCTTGTTTTTGGCATTCCTTTTTGTGCGTCATTTGTTTATTTTTATATATATCTTAAGCGCAGTTAATGTCTGCATTGTTGCTACTTTTTTGCCGAAACCGAAGCCGAAGGTGAAAATATCGGCCGATTATGACGATTACGGAAGCAGAAGCCGAATAATCGGTTGGATACTACTAAAAACAAAAGAATACAGCACGACATCAAGCGTTCTGCTGTTGTTTACATAACTTTCCACTCATTGCATTCTTCTTTGTCGAATCGTGCATAACATTGATTCGGTTTTCGTTTGTTCTTGTTCTGCTCAAGCGACGAGTGCTCTCTGCAGTGTTATGCTTGATTTCATTGATGAGAACATAACATAGCAAAGGCTTGTACCACAAACTATTGGCTTGAAACGCATTTCAAGCGCTCTCGTGCAGAGGCTTACTATCTATCTCGCTTATTCGCATTGCCTGTCTGACTCGGCGTTCACTATAACCGCAACCTTAGAGTGGATATAACTTCTAAAATGGTTTCGCCATATAGCCATTGGAGTTGTATGTCAGGTTAAGCAAGCCATTTTTTTTTTTTACCTTTTCATTGCATCATGTACAGTGAGCTCGGGATGGCTGCTACTAGGAAAAAGGTCAAAAGATAAGTATTTGATCTTTGAAAAACTTAATTACTAGTATTCCTAAAAGGAACCATTTTGTGCTCAAAAAAGTCACATTAAATATTAAAAAATATTAAAATCTTCAAGAATATATATAAATTCCAACCAGTCACATAAGTGTTCATAAAAAATCTGGCACACAAATGCAATAAAAATATTGAAAAATGTATTAATGTTTAGTTTCTTTAAAAAATACAGATGAGAAAATAAGCTATTTTCAGTCAAAATACAAAAGTATTACTTTTTATGAACACTTTTGTATGTGACTGTAGATATATTCTTTCGATTAGATATGAAGTTATCAACGATTTATTTCTCTTGGATCAACGGTTTATATAGTCGCACTTGATTTTTTTGACGGTGAATTATACATTTTTTCAAGCACTTGTAACGTTTTTGGGTAATACTTTAGGGTATACCTACAGCTTTTAATACTCATCGTTTAAAGATATTATATACGCTAAAATATCGGTTTTATTGTGAACTTAACGAATATTTAATTTTGGATTTTGTCTCTTTTTTAATAAAGTCATAAATTAGCAAATTTTAAGAAGAAATATTTTCACTTTCATATGAGAAAATTAATCATTAGCAGCTTATGTTAAGCATGTTGCTTTCGTTGTTTTTGTTTTTGTTGCATTGTTTTTGTGTTGCTGAGTTGTTGTTGTTTTGTAAACACTGACTTATTTATAGCATTGGCTCTCTAGTCGACGCAAGAAGGCATTGGACCCATTAGGTTTTTGTATGTACTACTTATATAGTGTACTGAGTGCTACATTAAAAAGGGAAGAGTTTAGTGCTTTTGACGTGGGTATAAGTATAATAATACAGAGATATATTAAATTGTACTCTAAGAAATGGAGTTAATAGGTTAGGCAATTTTCTTTCGATACTTATATGGAACTGTGGGTCTGATGTCAGCGAATTTTAACCTTTAACAAATGTAGTTACTTTTGACTACTAGCAGAGCTTATTAGGACAGTTTTACGGCACTTTTTGTATAATAAAATTTATATAACTTCGATTTTCTAATAAAAAATTACATTTTGAAACAAAATAAAGGCATTTTCGAAAGTCTGACCCAAAGTCGATCGGTATCAGTATTTTGTCCCGCCATCTATATGGTACAAAATTATTACACCAATCATACACTGAATCACACTGAATCATAATTATGACACCATAAGAAAAAACCTAATTGTGCTATAAAATACGCAAATAAAAGCAGCTAAATGT
This sequence comes from Tetanocera ferruginea, assembly GCA_958299015.1. NCBI lineage: Eukaryota > Metazoa > Arthropoda > Insecta > Diptera > Sciomyzidae > Tetanocera > Tetanocera ferruginea. The sequence goes on from OY282644.1 coordinate 4,720,401, forward strand.
ATGCAATAATTGTAATCAAACATTCGCCAGCAAAACAAGCAAGCCTTGAAGTATGCAGCATTTGGCTTCTGAAATAAATTTTGTAGCATTTATTTGCCAATATATTTTTTTCCAAACATGTACGAGCAAAGTTCACAATCATTGTTTCAATATATATACAAAAACAAAAAAACAAATACAATTTCAAATATTTCTTGTATTTTTTCACCATATTTGTTAATCTTTGCCCTCGATGACAAACAATGTGACGCTTTATCACTTATTTGCCTGGTTCTCTCGAGTCTTCCGGCTATATGCAGCGTTACAGCGCTTGTTTTTTTTCTAATTAATTCAATGAATTTGCTAGAAATAATAAATTTACGCTACAGCGTAATACTTTCATTGCGTGATTTATTGATTTATACGTTATTATTCATTATTATGTGCCGATTTATATTAAAGTGTGTGCAGCGCTTATCAATAGCAGAGCGCAATGGAACGAACAAGGGTGACGCTGGGTGACATGAGCAGATAAAACAAACAACAAATAGACGAAGTTATAACAACAATAATGTTATATATATAAAAAAGCTTAATATTATAATTTATCAGCAGTTATAGGCAACAACACACACACACACCTGACGCACACACACAAACACACACAGACTGAGGTGCTTTGCTCAAAAAGTTGTGCCATGCTTTTAGGCTAAAACAAAAATATATGAATGATGTTTAGATTATTAACACTTCAGCGAACACTTTCCCTAGGGATTCACCGCTATTCAAGCACGTTGATTACTCACTCTAGGGGAATGTCTTTGTTTTGTATTGAAGCTATTGTGTTTGATGCGTAGAAGCAGAGTGGCAAAGTGAGTGAAGTGGGTGACAAACGCTTGCGGCGGTCAAAAATTTATCTATTTGCCAAAGACTTTGCCAAGATAAACAAGAAAAACCATTAGTGACAGGCAGACGGCGTAAAATATAAGCGTTTTTAAGAGGATAGCTTAATTATTTTGCTAGAAAAGGGTTTACTGTGTGCGGTATCAGGCAGGTTGCAGGTGACGTCTGGGTGTGTTTGCGAACCAACAGGTGCGGTTGCTTAATGATTCCGCTTAAATTTGGCAGAAAAATATGATTAAACGTGCATAATTACTTAAACTGAGTGTTAAAAGGGAATTTGCATTAAAAAGTTATAGTTCACAGTTGATTTTTCGGCGAATTAGTTTTACATACTATATAATAATATATTATATCGAACCATAACCGCGAAAAAGATGTAACCAACATAACTAAAATTTAAAAGGAGAATATTTCTTTTAATTATTTTCGACTTCAGATTTTTAGTAACGATAATGTTTTTATACAATCCTAACATATAAATAATTATATTATTATAATTACTATTAGTTATTAATTATAGATTATTAGGAATGAAATAAATTATGAGTCGCGATAAGAAAACAAATTTTTGTAAATTGCTGATTACATCTTTTTCGCGGTTATGGCTCGATATAGTCTGTCAATAATTCTGTTTAAAAGCTCTTTTTGTCAAATTTTTTAATAACAAACTTTAAGACAAACATTAGTTTATACTTCAGTGATGACTTTTTGAGTTCAGTTATAGTTCACAGTTGATTTTTCGTTAAATTAGTTTTGCAATTTTTAACAAATTATCTCTTATTTTGCAATACTACTATAACAACTATTTTTATTAAATTTTTAATAATTAACTTTGTGGTCTTAATATGTTTATAGTTCAGTGTTGGTTTTTTGATAAACAAGTTGTTATGTATGTATATATAATTGTTGCTGATAAAATGTAAAAATAATGCGTGGTTTTTAACAAATTTTCAGAAATTTTTATTTATTTTTCATTAAAACTTAATATTTGCATTAGAAATTATAGTTCACACTTGATTTTTCATTAGATAAGTTTTGTTATTAATAAATTGTCTCTTTTTTCAATACTTTTATATGGAAAAGCTTTTTTATCAAATTCTGTAATAATTTACTTTGGGGTTAAAACTGGTTTATAGTTCAGTGATGGTTTTTAAGGAATTATTTTTCTAAAATGAAATTTTCTTTTACATATCCTTAAAAATTTTTTTAAAATAATTAATATTGAGGCAAGAAAATTTTTGTGCTGAAATCATAACTGAAGTGAATTTAAAATTTTTAAGAAGATATATAGAATTTTTAAAGACATCATTACTGCAGAAAAATGCGAAAAAACTTTTTTTTATGATAAATAAAAAAAAAATTTTTGTCATCTAAAACGTAATAACTGGGATAAGCTTACAAGCTCTGCTCACCCAAAAATTCTTCAAATATCGCACATTCAGATATCAGTACTGGCTGAAATAAATTCTGCTGTAAAGGCTCTGGCGAAAGCCATGCAGGTCGCCTTTAAGGTCTCTTGTCCTGTTAGGAGTAAGAAGAAATCCTTTCCTCCATGCTGAAGTAGGGATCTCTCTGACCTTAGAAAAAAATTTAGGCGAACCAACAAATGTCGCATACTTAATAATTGACATCTTACAAAGAAAACCTTAACTCCTGCAAGAAAGCTATTCGTGAATCGAACAGCGGTCTTGGGAAGAATTTCAAGCCCACTCATTTATGTATAACCTTAAAATATCGGCTGGATTTAATAAAGACATATTCAATTAGCACTCAAGCCCTTTTTTTATAAAAAAGAAGGATGAAACTTGGAAAGAATTTTATAAGGATTCGTTTGAAGATTTGAAGACCTTCCTGACACACAATTTCCCGGTTGTAAAGATAGCTGTGATGTCTCCTTACGAAGAAAGACTTTGGTAAGTTTCCCCATGAGGCTTATAAGCTCCAATATCACACAGAGAAGATCTTGTGGGCTTTAAAAACTTTCTCACCTTATAATTAGCCCGAATGGAAAACTGCCAGTAATACTTCAAAAATTGAAGAAAATGGTTACACTCTTGTTCTTGACAACATTTACAAGCTGTATAAGCCTTAGCTATAAGGATTATTGATTGCCTAATTATAATTATATGCGTGATGATAAAAATAAGTTCGAGGCTATAACTTTTAATTGATTAGAGATATAAAGCTATTTTCTTCAAAAAGTTTACTTTTTTATTTTATTATTTTGTTCAAAAACAGAAAAACTACATTTTAAAAAAATTTAATTTTGTCAAAGAAATCATAGTTGGTAGCCTTGATTTTTTGATGGCACGGACAGTTTATTAATTTAGTATCAAGACAAAATAAATTCACCTAAAAGTCAGTATAGATTTTGAAAGAAAATCAAAAATGCGATTTTGAAATTTTGTTTTCTTACAACAAAAATCATTTTTACCCCATATTTTAGGAATAAATCAAATTTTATGGTCTTCTTTTAAAAGGAATAATTTATATATAAAGAAAAAAAAAACGGTACTATTTTCAAAAGTTTTTTTAAGTTAATTGATAAGACTTAAATACAAAAAAGAAATAAATAAAATCTATTCACAGATGGCGGAGTTATTGGCTTCAGAAATTAGAACATTTAATTTGAGACAGTTTTTTTCTCTCTCTAGGCATTTGGTTGAAACACACGCTAAATAACTAACGATAATATTAAAAAAATTCATTAAAAATTCTTTTGGTTAGAACTTTGCTGTAATTTTTTTCACATTTGAAAGAAAATTTGACAAACTTTTAGAAAAAATTTGAAAAATTGAAAAATCGTTAAAATCCGACCAAGATATTCACATGGAAAGTAAAATTTTTGAATTCAAAACGCATTTTTTTACAAATTTTACAATTGACGAATGGATGAAACTACATGTTTTTAAGAAATTGTTACTTTTAAAAAAAATTCAAATTCGACTTACTCAAAAACTCTCCTCCAACCAAATTTCATATAAATTTCAAAAATCGGGTTTTTTTCAAAAATTCAATTTCTCACTTAGAAGGTTGGGAACCCCCTCAATCAGATATATCATTTATATATACATTCTGCACATCTGGGCAACATAGCCTTTCGAATGATATAAGTTTCATTTATTTTGAGTTTTAATAAATAGCAAAAAAGCATACGACAAACTTTAATGTTCACGTATTAATATATAAGATACTTAACTATAAGGAACTGTTTATGGAGCTGAAGAAGAGCCAAAGTCATCTTTATTGCATAAGTTGGCAGACGGTGTCACAAATTGGTTTAGGATTTTTGAGACATTAGTCTATCATCATTCGTATAAAAAAACTGGAGAGAGTTCTAGACATTTATCTAAGAAACATACTCAATGAAACTGAATCAATATCCAAAGTCCAACATGCCTACCTAATAGGGAGATTAACTGAGACAGACGGCTATGCATGAGGTTATTACTACCATTGAGAAATCTCTACTGATTAAATATGGTTCTAGTGAATGTCTTTGCAAAGTCGTGCTTGGACATTCCCAAGTCTGTGCTGCTTATCACCAGTTCTGGTGGCAGTAAACTAAAGAGTTTTCTGTGTGCATTTGCATTTTCTCTCCAGTTTTCAAAGTCTTTTAATCTGATCGCACTGTTCGAACAATTAGTTTAATTTGTAGATCAATAGAAAGTAAGTGAATCAGAACGTAGTACACCATATGACAAGATCTGCCGCAGTACCGAAGTTCAAAGCCTTAGGAGGATTTTTTAACTTTAGACCTCTTCTCTTAAGAAATACTTTTTACAAGCACGGAAGGCTATACAGGCCTTTTTAAATCTTTGTGCAATATTTGATTTCAAACTGAGTTTTGAATCTAGTATGGATTCAGGTCTTGGCTACCCGCTGTCCGCTGATTCACGCAAATGAAGTCCGGTACATTGTTTTTGAGCCACTTTTGAGTCAATTAATATTAATGGGTCGGAGAAGAATATTGTTGAAAGGTCCACGGCTTCTTTTGGAATAATTTCGTATTAAGAGGCTTCACAACCAATTCTGAAATATCAGATTCACACACTTCCACCAAAGTATGGACTCTTTTTTTACAAAAATGGAGCTTGGTGACTCCAGAATGTGAAACACTCCACCAAATCATCACAGAAGCTAGTTGGTGACTTCTCTGAACTCACTTGGTTGTTGAGTAAAGAAATCCATACCCTGTTACATGCACCAGAATTTATAATTCAATGGATTCAGTTCTAGACTATCCGCTGAGCACTGATCTATGAAAATGAAGTCCGTTACACTATTTTTGAGCCACTTTTGAGTCAATTTAGTCTTATGGGTCCGAGCATAATCTTGTTGAAAGGTTCTCGGCTTCTTTTAGTATAATTTCGTGTTAAGAGGCTTAGCATCCAATTTAAAAAAAATTAAATGTATAAACTTTCGCTGATGTTTTGGCTCCTTTATCACAAAAAAAAAAGCCTGTTAAAAGCGATAACCAATCATAGGTGACTCCGGAACAAACCATAATAGAAGCCGAATGATGACCTCGCTCAACTCTCTCGAAACAAGTTATGCTGCATGTCCTGATAACAGAGCATACCCTGTATCACTCTGTTTATTGAACGATTCCGCTACAGTGAGCATTTTTTGTCAGTAAAATTAATTCCTCGAGAAGTAACGCTTTCATTTTTCGTTGTTAATTTAATGCTATCGTGAGAAGGTGCTCGGAATGTCTCTTCTATGCAGATCATATTGAAGAATGCGAGAGGTCGTTTGCGTCATTGCGATATTCATCTCCTATGACAAGATTTTATGCTTTCACTGCGGTTTTCGCTTGATTTAAGAATTCACCGCCTTGATGACTGAACACACAGGCGGCTGGATTTTGGACGGTTCATTATTCCGCCAGTATTTTCAAACAACTTCACAGTGCAACTTCACGTGGTGACCGTGGCATGCAGGTTAAGTGTGTGGCTTAGCATGCTCGGAGCCCGGGTTCGATCCCCAGCCGCGGCGAAAAGTTTTTTCAATAAAAATTTTTCTGATCGGTCACCACCTCTCTGCAGACAATGGCAAACCTCAGAGAGTAAATAATGCCATGTAAAGCTTCTTGAGAACATGAGCCGTTCGGAGTCGGCATAAAACATGTAGGTCCAGTTCTCGGTCAATTGTGTGCAAAGATTTAATAACACACACAACACAATTGATCATAAGAAGCTCGGTCAAAGTCCTTTCAAGGGCTGAAATGGCCAATTTGTTTTTTTTTTTTTTGTTTTGTTTTTTTTTTTTTCACAGTGCAATACTCAAAATAACGAGTGACTCCGAGTTGGCGAGAGGGCCGAAAAATATCGCCTCTTTGTAAGCCAAATTTTTTTTACACCAACTATAACAACACGATTTTATATACAACTAGTATAGAAGCCCGTCATACGACGGGTCGTATTTAAAATAATTTAGTAGCAGTCGATATGACATTTTTCATTCACCTCAAATGTTGTTTTGTTCCTGTCGTCATCAATGTGTCCTTACTAATAAATATCAAATAAACTGTGTGTGCATACTTTTAGGCTAACAATTTTTTCATATGAAAAGCACTGTAATAGCGAAACAGGTTCTGGTTCCGGCTGAACATGTTTTAAAAAGCATAGCAATAACAACTACGAGTATAACAGTATGAGCGATAGAGAGCAGGGAGCATGACGCTCGTCTTTTATATATTAAGATATACGAGGCTCATATAGGCAGCAAAATAAGGCGAGTACATTCAGTAGTTCACTAACAGTGAGTACGTGCCAAATATATCTCAAGAGCATTTTAAAATATTAATATTACAAAATAAAAGCCTTAATAAATTGATTTAAATTTGGTCGATAGTATCGATATGTCGATGGAGTGCACTCATACTATCGACAAATGTCAAGAATAAATATTATCAATAGTTTTTCACCTTTAGTGCCTAGCGTTAGTAAGATGTACAGGAAGTGCACTAGGAAAACTCTTCTTCGACTACCTAGAGGAACTTTCAACTAAAAGAATCAACGATATACGCATATTTCTTAAGCGAACTAAGATGGCTCTGAAGAAGCATACCTTTTTTATCCTTTATCTACTAGGTAGTGGCATAAAAATGGCTCAATGGAGTCAATTTGATACTGCTAGTAACTGTATCAGCTCTCTAAACTCTTACTAACCGTCCAACCATAATGAATTTTCAGCAAACCGAATTTTTCTTTCATGTCTTAAACAAAAATAGTTAGAAAAATCATAAAATATAACTCACTGGGGCGTTGAGTATTCGATAAAATTCAGTTTTCAGTTATTTTCGGGTAAATAAAATTTTAAAAATTTAAAAGAATTATTTCTATAACAACTTATATACATGATTATATTATGTACATGACTGAATTCAAAGTTTAAGAGAGTCTACGTTCTGTTGAGTCTTTAGTACCAACCACAATGACTTGTTTGGCAACTACCACATTTTAACTGATATTAGGGCAATTTTTTATCAATTTAAGTGCAAGTTTATTTGAAATTAGAAGACCCTCAACTAAGCCCAATATCGCCAAAAAAAAAAAAAAAAAACAAAACCACTACAACCTATTTAATTGACTGTTATTGCAAATTCAAACCAGTCCCAGCCACTTCACTGATAAGCAAAACATTGGCGTTATTTAGTTTTTTTTGCTTTTTTTTTTGGCAACCGTGGCTGCTTCATGTCATGACTTAGAAGCTGGTTGGCTGTGGCTGCCTGCAGCATAAACTGTGCCCAGCACAGCGTGTGGCACTTGTTGGTGTTTGGTATTTGTCTGTGTGCGATTGTGTGTGTTATTTTCTGCCTATGTGTGTCAATTAAGCGTGTTTTGCTATCATTTTCATTTGCATTTTAGTCACATTAACATTCAGAACAAACATTAACAGTAAGAAAAATGCTTGCTTGCCTTAAGCTAAATTATTTTTTGCTTTTACAACGATTGTATTTTTTCTCTTTTTGTATTTTTTTATATTTTTGTTTCAACTCAAGCTTTTTTTCGAGGCAATACCATAAGGTACTGTCAAGAAAACAAGCACCATTAAGTTATACAGGCCCAAAAAAAAATAAAAAATAAAAAAGTAGGCCCATAGATAAAGACATAAAAAAACCTGCGCCAGTAACAAAAGAAAAAAGAAAAAAAAAACAAAAAACTCTTATCGCAAATGAGCAGCTTTTAGAGGATGAGCTAAGTATTGCAGCTAGTTCTGGTTGAAGGGGTGCTTATAATTGGCTTATAAAGCAGGGCTTTATATGCATAAAATCATAACGTTGCGACCAATTAAAACGCAAATTGCGCTCACCACACGCTTGCAGAGATGTTCTAAAGCGCTTTGTTAAATATTTTTTTATCAGCCAAAAGCAATTAGAAGCCATAAAATTTAAAAGGCATAAATTTATGAGAGTAACTTACACTTTTAAAGACTCTCACTGAAATTTGAAGATTTTGGAAAGATCTGATTAGTATTTGTGCCATTGTTCCTTGCAACCCAAAAGTAGCAAGACAATAATACTTTTGGCTTGCATGGAACAGAGCCAAAAATTCTTATAAAATCTTTTCAAAATCTTCAAATTTCAGTTGTAAATATTTAACAGCGCATTTTAAGACCAGTATTATCTACATCTAAATTACTAAATTTTTTGTACGCTAAGCTTTTATAAGGTTTTTGATATATTTTCACTCCAGTGTTTTCACTTTTTTCTTATTTTTTTGTTATTTTTTTTTTTGTTGTTTTTTCTACATTAATTACGTAACACTATAAGCGATGTTTTAGCCGAAATTACAGCTTATCGATTTCTGTTGTTACAGGCAGCTTATCTTCACCACGAAAAAAGGAAAAAAAAAATTAGACAACAAGATTGTCGTTTGATACTTAATTGATCAGCGATTAACAGAGTTGCCTCTGGCTAACGACATTTTTGGGATTTTCGCAAAATGATTAATGATTGACTAAGGGCTTAAATATATACTATATATCAATAAAAAAATCACTGATGAGCTTGAATATACAAATTAAATGGCGAAATTTTTTAGGCATGCTAAGCTGTTTGTGTGCCAAAAAACATCTCTGAAAGAAAAACTTTGCTACTTTTTTTAAAAAAAAAATTTTAATCAAGACCTTGAAAATTCACAGAAGCAACTGGGAACAAAATTTGTATACTTCTTTGAAGAAAAATAGCGTGTTTTTTATACTTAATGCAAATAGTGCCTAAAAGTATGCAATAACTATTTCTTCATATGATGATTTGACTTATTAAATCAAGTTTTTATAAATTCAAGATCTTAAAAAAGTAATTGTACTTAACAAAAAAAAAAAAAAAAATTGGCCATTTCATCCCTTGAAAGGACTTTGACCGAGCTTCTAATGATCAATTGTGTTGTGTGTGTTAATAAATGTTTGCACACAATTGACCGAGAACTGGACCTACATGTTTTATGCCGACAACGAATGGCTATAGTTCATGTTCTCAAGAAGCTCTATATGGCATTATTTACTCTCTGAGGTTTGCCATTGTCTGCAGAGTGGTGGTGACCGATCAGAAAAATTTATTTATTGAAAAAATTTTTAGCCACGACTGGTGATCGAACTCGGGCTCCGAGAATACCTAGCCACACACTTAAACTACATACCACTTGTACTTCCAAATCTAGCTGTTTTTGGAAATTTGTATACTATTAAGGTGGGGCATAACATTCGCGGCAGAGAAAACAGACCTTTTTTAAAAAATTTATAACAAAAACAAACATTTTTTCAAATTTTTTCCTTTATTATTGTAGAGAATTGTACAAATTACAAGAAAACATATTCAAAAAATATATTTTTCACTCCAACATGGTTTTATAGAGCTCCAAACTGGCGGCAGAGAAAAAAACGGAGGCTCGTGGTTGCAGCGCTGGGAGTCGCAAAAATTGACCGATCTGGAAAAAAATCTTAAATCTTAACAAAATTGGTTTTCGTATGACAGGAGCTTTTTTTTAAAAAATTTTTTTCAATTTTTAGTGATGTTCTAAATTTGAAAGTGCGTTTTTTCGTTAAAAATATTGACTTTAAAAATTCATAAAAAATCGAAAAAAAATGTAAAAAAACTCGAGTCATACGATAGCGATCAAGTTTAAAAAATACAAAAAACAAAAATTTCGTCAAAAAATTAATCCGTTAGTGCCGCAACCAGAACGAAAAACATGGTTTTGAGATAAAGTTTATCGAGTATAACGAAAAACATGTTTTCGAAATAAACGCGTTCAAAGTTTGTGAACAAAGAAAAATACAAAGAAAAATTAAAATGCGCTCTCACTAATCCGGCTGTAATTTTTGAACCCGTAGGAATTTTTCCATGAATTTTTTTCTTAGAATCTTAAGAATATTTACTAAAATACAAAATTATAAAAAAAGTCGAGTCGAAAAAACGGCCAATGTCATGTCCCCCCTTTAAAGATGACAATAAAAACCTTACTCAAAATAGGCTTTTATAGATTTTTTGTTTTTCTACAAAAGCCATACAATCTATAGAAAAAACTTTTAAAAATTTATTTCAATTTTTATCATCCTACAGCCCTGCCTATCCTGCAAGCAAGTAACCCTTATTATAACAATATAACTACTTAAAAAAAAAATCATAGCCAAGACATTAAAAATGTATTTTCTCATTCGGCTGTTAAGTAATGAAGGTCATCAAAGACACTTTCTTGCGGTAAAAATATTGTAGCCACAGCCACACTGTTTACCCAAATGTAACCCTTATCTTACTTACCTCTACTTATTTCAATGTTTCTCTATTTATTACATAAATTTAAATAAAATAACACTTTTTTGTGTTTTCAATTTCAAGACAAATTGGTGCTTATTACACTTGAAAATCACTGTGGGTTTAAAATTAAGATTCCCCCAAAGGTAAGACATGTTCCTAAGTATGCCTTATCACTGGCCATAAATAACGCGTTGCAGAAACAAAAAAATAAAAAGGTACGTATTTTTTATTTTATCTCGTACATATCTACAACTGACAGTGTAATAAATGGACGACAGTTACGAGTTTTAATGCGATGCTAAATTTTCTCATTTTGGCAACTCATGGCCAACTCATGGCCAACTCAAGGGCGACTCAGGGCAAAAAAGTTTCGAAAATAAAACAAACCCATTAAAATTGCCTAACCTCAGGCTTAGTCAGCAGTAAGTTGGTTAAAAAAAAAAAATACGCTGGTACACGGTGTGAATTAATTTTTATCCTAGCAGCTGATTAACATTTAATGAAATTTATTGCTAAACGTGTCGATGTTGTCAAATTAAATATATAAAAAAAAAAATCATTTACAATTAAGATATAGCCTTAGCTTGACAAACATACAGCTAATAGAAAAGCAGTAACTCTGGCAAATCGCTGCGCATCTTTCATGCAGACATTTAATTAGCTACCAACGGACCCAAATCAAATGGAATTTAAGTACAGCAAAAAGAAAAGCCAGTCAACACCAACCAAGTGAAGAAGGGAATTAAATATCTGTCAGACGAGTTGAGTTGAGTTGAGAAAGGCATGGAAATGGCATGGAATGTTGTGTGAAAGCTGTTGTGCAGTTACGCAGCAAATATAATTAAGTTAAAACAAAATATAATTAAAATTTAAGACAGAATGGCTTAAGGATGTGAATTTGCTATGGTCTGGTGTGGCAGTGAAAATAAGCTTTATTTGTTACGAAAAATTTCAAAAATTTTACAAATGCTAGAAGTTGTTTTTGGTCAGAAAGAGACAAAACAAACAGAGTGTGTTAATAAAAAAATTAAGCACGATAATTTTTTGTTAAAGAGAAAAAAAAAACACAGTGCAAATTTAAGCATTTTTTAGGAAATATAGGGGTAAATATATTTAAATTGAAAGCTAAGTAAAGAATTTTTACCTAAATCAGCGCAATCACTCGATTTCGATATGCGAGAATTGGCTTTATTTAAAACTATTTTTGAAGTGAAACTTCTTTGGCGGCGAGTGAAATTTCAAGGTCTCTTATTCGTGACGCTAGGCTAACGTTTTCAATTCATATGAAAATTTAAAAAAATTATTGTCGAGAATTGAACCCCAAATATCATTGCTTAAGAGTTGGAATCTATACCATTACGCCATGTAGGCACATGGTAAACGGCCAAACAAAATGTAATTAAAACTGAACGCGTAACATACTGAAAATAACATAATTAACATTAACATTTCATTATTAACATAACCGGAACATTAATTTTCATCCTACAAGTATGCACGGAAAAAAATAGAAATATAGCTAAAAAAGGAGCAGAACGCGTTCGTGAATATAGAGAGCGCGTCCATCTCAACAAAATTTTATAGCCAACCAAGTTGATACACTCAACAATCAACGTTCGCTGCTTTACGAGGCCCTCACTCAACATAGCAATTATTATGATCAGGAAGCAAAACACAATAATTAACAAGATTTGTCTCTGCTTTCGGAGGCTCCTTCAACGAGTACTATGCAAATGCAATCTAACATTCAAAAAGTGACAATGTTGAGAAGACATTCGAAAGCAACTAAAACACCAACTGAACCAAAACAAGGAACGAAAATAACTGTTATTTTACAATTTCCAAATGAAAAAAATTGTTGAAAGACTTTTTCATATATACCATTATGTTACAAATGTCCTCAGCCTCATGAATATTAAGTTCCTTTTAAATTTAAGACTGATTCTTTAAAAGTTAAAATTTAAGTGTTATTTTTAATAAAGGTTCTTTTGACTTTTAGTTTATCTTTAATTTTTTCGGTCAAAATTATCAAGCAATTTGTGTTTTTTTTTAAGGCCGCTTGACAGATTGAACTGTTGACACCATGTGTAAAATGTCTCACCGATGAGATGAAAATAATGGTATCAACATTTTTTTAGTCGGTAAAATGACTTGAACAAATATAGCTAAGTTACCTGATAGTTTTGACCGAAAAAATTAACGGCAGAAAATAACTGTTATTTTCGACCGAAAAAATAAGTCAAAAGTAACTGTTATTTTTGCCCAAAAAACTATAAGGCTCAAAATAACTTTTATTTTTGTCGGAAAAAAAAACAAAGAGATAAAAGTTAATATGTGACACTTTCGATAAAAACCATAACCGATACGGCCCCTGGATGCAAATATTGAATCAACAGATTATTATTCCATTTCGTATTGATTGAATTTCTTTTCAGATACTTTCTTTCTCTATTTCACACTAAAATCTCTCTTATTTCTTACTGTTAAAGAAGTTTCACTTCTGCCACGTGTACGTTGCTACACGCGAGTTTTTTTTCATAATTCATATATTTATTTTTAAACTAAGCCATAAACATTTTTGCTTTTGATGCCAATATGATGAACTAATTTGTGGGAGAGAATATAAGAACAATAATTCAATATTCAGATTATTCAGATTTTTGTCATGGTAGCCACTTGAAAATTTAACGCAAAATGGATGAAATCGTAAAAATCCGGATATGATCCGGTTTCAGGCTCTTTGTCCTGCAGTTCCGATGTACACTAGACTGGATTGACAAAAAAAGTTGAAGAACTGGTGTTTGAAATAAGAGTTTAGGACGAGAAAATACAAATTTTTACATTCTTGCTAATGAGTGTACTTCTCATTAGCAAGAATGTTTCTAAGACCTGATCGAAAAAAAAATTTCATTGGAGCCCCCACAAAAAAATATGCAGTTGTGAGGACTAAAATAAGATCTTACTTTTTTGGAATTTTTTAGAAAGTAGGGTGTTCTAATTAATTATGATTCTAAAGAAAGAATCAACATTTTTCCTGTACTTTTTTCAACAAAATTGTAGCCGGAAGAAAGCTGAACAACTCTTATCAACATACTAGATCTAAACGTGTCAACGGTATTTTAAGGCTCAAAAATATTACACTCAGGGGAAAAATGCTGTTTTATCAAACAAATCATGGGTTGAAATAACAGATTTCACTGTTAAATACCATCTAACAAATGAAACTTTCAAATCAACAGTCGGTTGACTGTTGGTCTATGGAACACGAAACCCGTATAAAAACTTATTTATTGAAATTTTATCACTGGTTTGAAAGTTCATGTATGGCCGAGTGTGCTAACATGTGCGTCTAGTACTGGAGTGTCCACGGTTCAAATCCGGCAAGGCCAACAAACATTTTTTTTTATATAAAATATTTTTTTTTAAATAAAAAATGAAATTTGCAATTTTTTTTTTTTGCAAGATTGTAAGCATTTTATTTTGAAGGTTATTTTTGAACAAACAATTAATGAAACAGAATTATTACTATTTCAATTATTAAATTACATTTATTGATACTTACACAGCTAGGGTTCGAACCCACGTACCCCCGCATGACAGTCTAGCGCACTTTCACTTAGCTATTGGCAACGATAATATAAATATAGCAAAACACATCTAAAAACTGTTGCTTAAGAAAAATAGACAATTCAACAACAACACAAAAATATTTCAACAGATAATTTTAACAACACAAAAATACTTTGAAACGTTCATTCAACAAAGAAAATTGTTTACTTAAACGCAAATCATTTAATCGAACAGTGTTGTTAAATAACAGTGGCCGACTGTTAATATTACAGTTGATATTTTTCTGAGTGTACGTTTTGTATAAAAAGTTTTTATTATTTTATTTAAATTTTTATTATTTTCTATTTTATTTATTATGGTGCTATAAAAGTAAGAAGTTCCTTGATAGTAAATTTAATTTTTTTTTTAAACTATTCACATTTGTGGAACTTCTACTAATATCCCTATATATTCGGAAAAAATTTATTATTATTATTTTCAAGAAAAACATTCTCAAGTTTTTTGTTGAGAATTGAAAGTAAATTAAAAGATGATGTCCAGAGAGCACCATTTTTTTTTGTGCGGAAATTGAAGATATAAATCTGAACGATATGTGCATTGAAGAAGTTTGCGCCTCAAGCACCACATAACAGCAACAACCTGGTCTTTGTTGGTGCAGAATTTTACAAGAAACAAATTGGCCATTTCAGACCTTGAAAGGACTTTGACCGAGCTTCTTGTGACGTTGTGTGAGTTATTTAAAATTTGTACACAATTGACCGTGACCTGGACATACATGTTTTATGCCGACTCCGAACGGCTTAAGTTCATGTTCTGAAGAAGCTTTACATGGCATTATTTACTCTCGGAGGTTTGCCATCGTCTGCAGAGAGGTGGTGACCGATATTTTTATTGAAAAAAAACTTTTCGTCGCTACTCGGGATCGATCTCGGACTTCGAGCGTGCGAAACCACACACTTAACCTGCATGCCACGGTCATCACAGAAATTTACAGACGACATATTTCGAACTTTGGTGATGTTAATTGGCCTCCGAGATCGTGCGGTTTGGCGATTTTGGAATTTTTTTGTGGGGATCTTGTTAACGTCAAGAATCCTCAAAGTTTTAAGCAATTAAAAACTAACATTTTTCTACAAGTCATGGCCGAACAAGTACCCGAGTTGTGCACAAAAATCATTGAAAATTACCTCAAAAATATTGAGTCCTGCAGAAACTCCAGTGGAAGACTGGTAGTAGAAGTGGCATTGTACAACACATTTAACGACAAAGTTCGAACATTGTAAAGCATTAAAAATTTTATCGAAATCTTTATTTTAAATGCACTTCTTAAACTATACTTTTTTCAGAAGAAAATTGATAGCCTACACTGAACCAAAAAAAAAATACACAATAATTATTTAATGAATTTGTACATGATATCCATGAATGAATTTCATGAAATTTGGTTCTATAACAATGCACAAATACATACAAGAAAAAACACGAAAATATTAATATTTTATAAACCTAGTGTTTAAAATTCATAAAGGGTGTGTAAATGAATCAACGCAAAATTTCGTAAATGTCATGAAAAAATACAAGAGAAACATGAATCGCTCATAAGTTTCGAGAATAAAATTAATTTTATGCATGCACAAATACGAGGAGAACATGAAAAGTTCATGAGATCCAAAAATCCATGAATCTCATGTACACACAAGGAAATTTTAAATTTTCAATTTTGATTTATTTTTAAATTTGAAATTTGAAATTCTGAAATTTTAAATTAGAAAATTGAAATTTACACATTTGACATTAAATTAATGCCATGAAAAAATACTAAGGAAACCCATGTACACGTACAAGGGAATTTTAAATTTTCAATATTAAATTTTTTTTTAATTTAAAATTTAAATTTTTTTTCCGGAAACAGAAACTTAAAATTTAACTCTAGTACTCTGTTCAATTTCATGTGAAATTTCACTCAAATCTACACACAAAAAACTATAGCTGAGAAATATGTGTGAAATTTTTCACAATATGTTCTTCAAAGTAGTACTTTGTTCAGCTGTGAAAAAATACTCGCAACATTGCTCGCAACAATGACAATTTAATTGATCTAACTATTTTTTTTTTAAGTGAAAAGTGACAGTTGTCGTAAACTTTTTGTTTTTAAATAATTATTTTTCTCTTTTTTGAGAAGTAAAGCATGACTTTCTCAAATTTTGCAATTTCTTCGCAACAAATATTTGTTCGAATTTTCACGCAACAAAAGAATTCATGTTGCGTGCGAAATTTCACGCAACGAACAGAGTACTAGACTTTAAGAAGCTAAATTTAAATTTTAAATGTTAATCAGAAAAAACTTTCTGTGTTAGATGATAAGTCGAACACCCATACCACACTTTCATATGCTAGAAAGATATGAGTTCCGATCGATATGGATTCCGAAAAAGTTTTGAAAAATAAATTAATTAACTAATTAATAATGCCAAAAAATTAAAAAAAAAAAAAAATATAAAACCAGAAAACGATTTATTTCCAAATTTTTGAAAATTTTGTTTATTTTTTATTATTTGTTTTTACTTATTTTGTATTTTTTGACTATTTTTGTAATAAATTTACTAGCATTGTTTTTTTTTTATTTAATTATTTTAACCCATTTTAGTCCGCTGGTCGATTTTTCGACCACTTACTTTAAAACTAATTTCTAGAAAATATGTATATTAAAAAATATTACATGTTCAGGTAAAATGAAACATTTGGAAATTTTTATTTTTTCTACAAATCAACCAATTAAACCAAATCGTATCCATGCAGGAAGAATTATGAAGACATTTTTAATATTTCTTCCAGAAATTAATTTTAAAGTAAAATGGGTCCGCTTTTATAAGCAAATTTATTGAAATTTAGATAAAAATTAAAATACTTTAAAATACTTTCCTCTTTAAGTGTTGCTTGTTGAAAATTTTAATTTTTTTAATAATAATAATTATTATTTAATTTTGAAACAACTTTATAAAACAAAAATTTATTAGCCATTATTTTGTATATATTTATTTAAAAATATATTTATTTAAAAATATATTTATTTAATTTTAGAAAATAACAAAGGAATAAAATTGAATTTTTTTTTAAATTCCTTTTTTTTAAAAAATTATTCATTTTTTAAGAACTTTATAACAAAAGAATTAATAATGCATTTATTTTATTTCTTTATTTCAAAATAAATTTATTTATATTAAGACAAAAATTGAGTTTTAAATTTTTAAAATTTTTTTTTTATTATAATTTAAATTTTGAATAACCTTTGTTATAAGGTTAATAATGCATTAGTTTTTATTTATTAAATTTAAACTATATTTATTTAAATTCATACAAAATTAAAAGAATAAAACGAAAAATGTATTTGAACTACTTTCTTTTTGGCATTTTGTATGTTTTAATATTTAATTAATTTTTTATAATTATAATTTAAACTTTATAGCAAAAAAATTTTTTTGGCATTATTTATTATTTTTTTTTTATTTTTGTATTTAACAGAAAATTAAGTTACTTTTAAAAAACAGCCTTAAGCAATATTTTATCCTAATTAAGCTCTGCTGCCTGTTGATTTCCTGTTTTTTTAATTTTATTTTGAATGCGATTAAAAAGTTATCAAAAAAGTTTAAAGCTTTTATAAACTCACCTTCAATATTTTATTTGCTCAACTCTTTGATTCCAACGAAATTGATAAACTTTATTTGTACAAAGTTTCTAAGCAAAGTGTATATTTTCATTAATGAAACTTTGCAATTTAATTAAAACTTTTTTAATTACTTTTATAAACTCCAAAAAAGCATGTCATTCAAAGACTACAGCTATTTGTATTTTTTTATTTTTTATTATTTGTGGAAATATATTTTCAATGAAAACTTTCACTTGAATTAATTTGTTATAATTTATTTTATTTTATTTCTGTTCACTTTAGAGAGAATTTAATTGAATTGAGTTGTTTTTTTTTTTGTTTGTTTGTTTGTCCGCTTTTGAATTTTAAAGCCGTCAATTCGCTACGAGTTCCCGGGAAAAACTGTTCGTAGCATGCATCAAGTAGAAGGCAAGCCAGCGCTGATGATAATGGAAAAATAAACACTGGGTCGCAGCAATAGCAACAGTGAAAACAGGCAACAGCAACGCGCTACAAGTGAGGCGCATCCAGAATTTGGCTACGGCGAATTCTGTTGGAGCTTTTGTTCGTTTGCGGCGAATAGTGCTGAAAGCTGCTCAATGTGGGTTTTTGTCGGTTGAGCATGGCTGAATACCCGTCGACTGGGGAAAGCAAGCGTTTATGTTGCTGGCTCAGGCATGAGATTGTTTATGTTTTTGTTAATTGCTGGAGTGCAGTTTATGAATGAAGAAGCTGTGTTCGATGTGCTGGTTGTTCGTTGTTAAGCGGACTCAACACTTTAGCAGGGCATTTTAAAACAGGATTAACGCTTTGCTGTAATGTGCATTCTAGGTGTTTGTGTGTGTCCACTACGTGCTGGCTGGGTTAATTAAGTTTGTTAAACATGCGTTGCTTTAAATTTTTGAAGCGTTTTCATTTTTGGTAAGCTTTATTTTGTTTACCGTTTGACATAGAGCCGGCTTACGGCTTAGATAATGTAATAAATTAGTTCAACCTTGACATTGTAAGGATTCGTAGGATGAAATGAGGTAGTGGTTTGAATCCATTAGACTTATTATAAAAAAAAATAGCAGCACTGCTTTAAGGGTTGTGTAGAAATTTTATTAAAAAATGATGACCCAACCTACAAGCTTTTAACAAGCTTAAAATAATTAATTTTAGCTTAAAGGCGTGAATCACGTGGGTCTAAAACATTTCTGAGTAATGTTGTTGGTAGCTTTTAAGTTTACAAAAATTAAAAAAAAAACACACAAAGCATGAGAGAAACCCTGCCAAAAAGGTCAGTTTTCTACAAAGTGAACATCAAAAAGGGTATCCTACAAAGTTAATCTCTGTCAGTATAGCGAACTAGTGGCTACTATTTGCTTATTTTGTTCTTTTTTTTTTGTATTTTTTTTTTTTTTTTTCTTTTTGGTATCAGCCGACAATGTCCGCAACCCAACCCTATAGCTATTTAGAAATAAATCCTTTATACAAGCAGCTTACTTTGAACTGTTCTCGCATGTGCCCGAACATGCCATAAATATGTACGAAACTTTTTCGAAATAGGATTTAATTTTGTCGTGGTGGCAGAAAGCGTTTATTTTAAGCCACCCAGCCGAGGTTCGTGTCCTTCCCAGCAGCCAACATAAGAACAAAATTAAAATTAAATTTGACTCATTTTTGCATAGTTTTTTCTTCCTTTAGTTTTTACTTACTTTTACTCACTGTTGGCTTTAAGTATATTCCTCTTCTGTATATTGGGTTTTGTTTTTGTATTTTGTTGCTAAGTGTTTATATATTATTTATGCGCATTAAGGTGCTTTTTCAATTATCTTGCTTAACCTACTTTAAATAATGAAGAATAATTATAACAATTATTAGAATATATAATGTGCAAATCGTGTTTACCAGCCGTCAGAATTACGAACAAGAAAAAAGACGAAAACAAGTAGCTTAATGTCAATGTCAACGGTACACCCAAAATCATGGTCAATATCAACCAAAAAACCACTCCATTTCAACTAATATTGTCTGTTGCTGTGTATTTTTTTTAGTTCATGGAAAAAAACCAACAATATAGCGCCACAAATCAATTTCAATTTGTGTTGCTAGACATTTGCCGTTGACCTTTTTTAAGAGCTCTACCCAATTTTGTCATAATAATAATAATAATAATAGCAAAAATCGTCTTTAAATTCACAACAACATTCAAATTGAGGTAGTTGTGCCCTTAGTTAAGCACTTGCTTATTTGCTTTTATATTAAGTTTCCATTTAAAATTGTCTAAGGTTTTTGGTCGCACCAAAAGAAAAAAAAATAGATAGAATAACTTTGTATCTGCTCACAAACTTTTTAATAATAAAATGCAACCATTACAGTTTTATTATTATTGAATATAATAAGTTGTTGTTAAACTCTTAAGGATTTTTTGCAGCAAATTGCTTTTAAATCTTTTGGGCAAAGAATTTATGTTTTTGCTCTTCGTTCATTCATTCATTTAGTTTGTTCGCGTTTTTGGGTAAAAAAATGCTGCATATTCTTAGGCAAACAGTATTAACTGATTTATTAAAACCAGTTTTTGCAACTAAAATTCAATTTAAAAGTAGTTGATACACATTCACATGCGCTTATCTAGAGTATTAGATTTTACGTGTACGATTCTTTAAATGAAATTTAGTTTCTTTTTCTTATTTTATGAAATTACTTTTAAAAAAAGCATACTCAATAACATATTCAATAAATATGTGCAATTTTAGAAATTTCCTAAAAATTTCCCAAAAATTTCCCTTAAGGGAAATTTATATTTTGGTCATTTTTGCACATTTAAATATATTTGAAAAAATATAAAACTTAATTTTCTTGAAAAAATCTCAAATTTTTCTGATTAAATTGCTTAAGAATCTAACTCGAGAAGAAATTTGCAGTAAAAAAATACATTTTCTCATTAATATTCAATGAATAAATCACATTTAAAGCGAATTTGAAAATTTCCCAAATATATCCTTTTAAGGGAAATTTTGTATTTTTCTCATGTTAGCGCATAAAATAATGTTAAACATAATAACTTTCAACTTAATGACAAAATGTTCCATACCTTTAACCCAAAAGTCTCAACTTATGACAAAATTTCCAAATTTCTTTAAAATTGACTTAAAATTAACTGTAAATAACGTTAATTTTATATATTAGTTTTATAATTCTTAAAAAACATATTTTTTTTTTAAGAATTATTTTTAGAGCTTGATGCCAAATAATTTATTGAAGCCAAACAGGTTGCTACAACAACAATGTTCTTTGCAGAACAAACCGAGCAGACTAGACCATGGTTTCGTCGGACGCTACTCCGACTCATCAGTAGTCTCTGTGGTTTATGCAGTCCACTAACTTTGATAAGTTAATAAGCTTAACTGCAGTAAAACCAAAACGGAATTACCCAAAAAGCTTTTCACTTGTCAAGTAGTGTTTTTCTACTCTTTTGCTAGTTGCAAAATTTCAAAAATTGACTACATTTATTCTGCAAAGATTTTGTTGTTGCGCTTTTTGTTTACTTCTTTATCACGTGTCCATCTAGGTTCCAACATTTTGTTGGTATTTAACCAAAGAAGGCGTGAAAAAGGTTTTTTGAAAGCAGATGTTTATTATATGCGCAAGCATATAATTAGTCATCATGTTTTCGTAGGTTATGCTCGCACCAGTTTACATGACTTAAAAAATTGTGGCATTTTAATTGTTTATATTAGTTTTATAATTCTTAAAAAACATATTTTTTTTTTAAGAATTATTTTTAGAGCTTGATGCCAAATAATTTTAGTTAAAAATTTTAGTTAAAACATATTTTTTGCTGTATAAATACAATGAATATGTGTTATTAATAATTGTGAACCCTGTTTTCTTAAGATTTTAGACATTTCCCTAAAATTTTCCAAAAATTTCATTAAAGAAAAATTTATGTTTTTATCATTTTCACACACTGCAATTGTTTTTAAAATATAAAACATCAAATTTCCCCAAAAACATGAAAAATTTTGTAATTAAATTGGGCAAGACTGTAACTCCAGACAATTTTCTGTAAAAAAAATGAAATTTTTCATTAAAATTTAGTGTCTACAAAATTTTTTTTTATTAAAAATTAGCCTAAAATATCGTTAGTTTTAGTTTTATTTTTATTTTTTCTTTAAAAAGTCAATAAATACGTAAAATTAATAATTATGTACTTTTCTTTGTGAACAATAACTTAGTTTTAACTTATTTTATAAAGTTCTAAAAATTTCCCAAAAATTTCCTTGAAGGGAAATTTAGTTAATTCAAATTTAGTTTTTAATTTCCTTGAAGGGAACTTTTATTAAACACAATAACTAAACTTGTTTTAAAAATACCCAAAACTCTAGGGTTAAGTTGGGTGATGGGTCTCCTCAATTCTGATTCCAATGACTTTTTCTATTTTTCTAAAACTATATTTTTAAAGAACATTATTTTTCATAGAAATTAGGTTGCAAAAATAAGTTGAAGAGAAATTTAAAAACTTCTCAAAAATTTCCTCAGAGGGAAATTTTTCATTTTTTCATTTAAACGCAATAATATGTGTAAAAAATTGAAGAAAATTAACTCTTTTCTAAAATATGTTTTGTAATAAGGTAAGGACATTTTTAATTTGTAAATTTTTCTATAATTGAATTATTTTAACAAATTTAAATAAAAAACCACTTAAAAGATCATTTATATGCTTTAATCATGTAATGAAAATTAATTTTTGAGTCATTTTAAAATTTTCTCTTAAGGAAAATTTGAGTTTTTCTTCTTGTTCGATTGCGTGAATCTCTTCAAGTCTGGTTGTTATGACTTCTTATGAGACTATTTCTATTAAAAGCATTATTTTTCATTTAAATAAGGTTACCTTAAAAAGTTTAGATGGAATTTGAAAATTTCCCAAAAAATTTCCTCAAAGGGAAATTTTTTGGTTTTTTCAAATAAATGCAAAAATATGATTTAAACACTTAGCAGTTCAACTTTTTTTTAAATATTTTTAGGTTTAAAAGCTTTTAATTTGTATTTTTTCTATAATTGAATTATTTTAATAAGTATATTTTTTAAAGACCATTTATACGATCTAAAGAAAATTAATTTGGAGTAATTTTAAAATTTCCCAAAAGTGTTCTCTGAGGGAAATTTTTGTTTATCGTCGCATTCAATTGGCTGTATCTTTTCAAGTCTAGTTGTTATGCCTTTATATGAGACTATTTATATTAAAAACATTATGTTTCATAGAAGTTAGGTTACAAAACAAGGTTTAAGTGGAATTCGAAAATTTCCCAAAAAATTTCCTCAAAGGGAAATGTTTTGTTTTTCCACTTAAACGCAAATATATTAGTTAAACATTTAAGAAATTCAACTTTTTCTAAAATATTTTTAGAAACATAAGTTAAGGAAGCCTTTAATTTACATATTGAATCTAAAGTTGGATTATAAGCTTTTTACAAGCATGGTTTATTTCCAATGAAAATAAATTTTGAAGCAATTTTAAAAATTTCCCAAATATTTTCCACAAGGGAAATTTTCGTTTTTCAAAATCTATGTCAGACCTATTAATGTGCTTAAATCATCAAACAAAAATTAATTTTTACGTAATTTTAAAAATTTCCCATGAGGGAAATTTTAGTTTTTCGTCGTGTTCATTAATAAATTATCAAAATCTATGTGCAACATTGTAAAAACTAATAATTTCTTATACAACGCACTTATTTAAAGCTAATTCAAACAATAAATATGAAAATTTAAGCGTGGTTATCAAGTTTTTTTTATAAATAGCATTTAACAGAAACTGAAATGCCTTTTAAATAATCCTTGGTAACAATTTTGCTAAAACGTACAAAGTATGTAGACAGATTTCGTATCCATAGTTACTAATATGTAACTCAATATAAGAGATTATTTTTATTTTTCCCCACCAACTGTCTACAAAACAAATTTAACAAAAGAGAAAAATCTAAAAATATTAAAGCATGCAACCAAACTCATAGATGCACAGACACAGACACACGACGAACTTTTAAACAAGCTTTTAAGCAATAAAGCGGATGTTGTCTGCGCCATATTAGATAAAAAAAATTATTATTAACAACACAAAAGCTACGCGTTCTAATGTGGCTAATCTATGACAGTTGAATGCACTTAAATCTGGAACAAAAACACAACAACAAAAACAACTAAAACTACAATAACTTGCACAACACATACACTCAGGTGCATATTATTTGCGTTTAGCTGCATTTCTGCGTGCGTTTTAGTGATATTATATTTTATTTAATTTTTCCTTTTAGTTCTTGTTGCTGGTTTTGTTGCTTTTGTGGTAGTTGTTGTTGATTTTGCACTAAAACACTGCAGACAGCTTGCGTTTTTGCCCAGAGCATGTGGTATTTTGTGGCCTGCAGTCACCAGCTACAGCTGTTGTTGTTATTGTTTTAGATGTTTTTTTTCAAATGGTATTTTGTGGTCACAGATATAACCGGAAGCGCTACACAAGCAGCATATAACAAATGCCGGACATTTGCTTGTGTAGTTTTATGTTGTGTGAATATGTCTGAATGTGTGTGTGTTTATGAAAATGTAGGAAAATGTATGGCAGTGCAATAGAGTGTTAATTAAACCAGCATTTATCATGCATTTACATAAATTTGTCTGGATGGCTGGCTTGGTTGGCTCGAGTTGATGAAAAATGTTTGCTTTAAAAATTTTCAAATGATTTTGGCATGTTTTTGTTTAATTATCAAGTTTATCTAGAATGTTTATGCAATAGATGATTTTTTACGGATAAGCTTTAAAGTAAAAAACAACATATGAAGGTAGTTAGTTGAAGACTTATGTGATAACTTCAGTTATAAAAGGATATTTTTCAAATATATATTTCGTAAAAAATTCCTTATGGTAAACAGCAAAAATATTACCAACCAACATCGTGTAACAGATAAGACACATATAAATTTGAAATAATTTAATTATTTTATATAATCTTGAGTGATGTTTATACGTGATTACATTATCAGAAGGCAATATTAATTTTTTATTAAGAATATCAAATTTTCAAACCTAAATGACCAATAATATAGTTTTACATTTGACCTCTCTCTTCGTGCTGCTTTCATTTCCAATAAGAAGTTTCAAGAGCACAATATTTAAAATTGCATTATTTAAATGAACCGCAATAAATCGAACCAGAACTTAACGCAAAGTGATTTTTTTTTCACTTCTCAGTTCTTTCACTTGAACAAAATTGTATTTCTTGCGCTTCAACTGGCGTGTTACTTATGCACCTCGAGCATAATACAGTGCAACAGACAACACATAAGGATACAGTACCACGACCACAAAGTGTCCTTCACACTGATACAGCAATAAAAACGCACAGACCAGCAGAGCATGAAGAATTAAAAAGGATTTAAAAAAGGGAAAAACAAAACCCAAGTACAAAATGGAAGTTAAAAATTAAATAAATTGGCTCTCTGGACGAGTAGAATATGCAGTGGGACGGCAAGACGATGTCAAGCTGATTTTCCACAATGCAATATAAAAAAAATCTTGCTTTAAGTGTTGAAATGATAATAAAACGACTTAAAACTCGCTTTTATGGCTTTCATACAATTTGCAATATTGAAAATTATGCGATAGTTTGCTTTAAGCTGCACCCATTGCATGACAAGGTGGAGCAAACTACTGACTGGAAACAGCAGAGCCAACAAAATTGCATTATGTTGACACATGCAAATGTATTTGTTTCGTTGAAACAGTCTAAAGTGGGTGGTCAGCAAGGTAAAGAAATGAAGCCTCGTAGGATTAGCTTACTGCAAATAATGTCAACTAAATAACTTAACAATACAAAACACGAATAAAACATATGAAAAGATGAATTTCGTAATTTTACAAAGGTCCAAAAATCTTTTATTTATATATTTTCATTTGTTTTATGCTATACTTAAAATAAACACCCTGTCCACCATCTACTCAGCATACTAGACGGTATGAAATATATCTGCCTGCCGTCTCGGAAGAACGTATAATCTTTACCACCTGTCCACGCTTGAGTCCAAAATAACGCGCCACCGGATCACCAGCTTGTATACGCATCAACATGTTTTCCTTTAGCTTATAACGCATCAGCAGCTCTTGTTTTTCCTCCGGTGTCATGACCACATGTTCCGGCACCAACTCATGCTCTGTAATGTTAATTAGCAACTCTGACTCAAGGAATTGTTCGAGTATGTACTTTGGCGCCATGTCCACTAGCGACTGCTTAGCAGAAGGCGTCATACCCGCCTGTACCACTACAATAGCGCGATGTATGTTTTCCTCCTGCATGCGTGTACAGTAGGTTTTAATGGTCTTGATGCCAATCTTGGGTTCGTCGGGAAAGAACACAAACATCTGATCAGTAGGATCGTCGTTGTGCGCTACCAGTACAATAAGATCGGAACGTGCTGGCCGCTTCTCACTTGGCTTGTCGCCAAACATCTCCTTGAACTGTTCCAGTGTCTGATCCAACTCGTCTTGTGTCACTAGATAGCCGCGGTCATGGCTCAGTTGCATTATAGTTTTACGTATGCGCCACAACTTGTAAGTTTCCGCCTCATCATCCATGTTTAATTATTTGTTTAAAGCAAATTGTATAAATAATATTGAAACTCTTCACAAATTGTAGAAATTTACTCAAAGCACACCGATTTCACGCACAACAGAAAACAAATGTCAAAAATCGGCACAAACAGTTGTGTTGTTGTGGATTCTGTGCACTGCTTTATCGACGACATTTGGTTGCCTACTCCAGCAGAGGCTGAATCTGATGTTTTAAATCAGTTATTTGCTACAAGTTAAGAGACAAACATACTTTCATTTGCTGCAATATATAATTTCACGCTTATGTACCAAAACATTTCATGTAGTTTAAATTTTATTAAAGATAACCCAAAACAAATACATTTTAATTAGAGATTTTTTTGTAAAAAATCCCAAATCCCAAAATTTGAATTAATTGTTAATCCGGGAAAGCTTTGTTTTATTATTGTCATATAACCGTTGTTTGCATAGTGATGGAAATTTTCACCACACTATCAAAGCGATAAAAAACCTACAACCATTTATTATGATGATTTTCTGTTTTTCTGTGGTTGTCAACAAGAAGTTCCTGTGCACTTCTTTAAAAAAATCATGCAATTAAGGGTTGATAAACGATATTATTGAAAAATATAAAACAGTTTTAATAAAAAAATAACATAAAACCATTTATTGTGTTGGTTTTCTGTGTATAGCAACTACTTTTTGAAGTGAAACTTCTTTGGCGGCGAGTGAAATTTCAAGGTAATTTTTCGTGACGCTAGGCTAACGTTTTCAATTAATATGAAAATTAAAAAAAAATTATTGCCGCTACCAAGAATTGAACCCCGAACATCGTTGCTTATAAGACGGAATCTATTCCCTTACGCCACGTAGGCACATGAAAGAGCCAAACAAAATGTTATTAAAAGTGAACACGTAACATAATGAAAATAACATTAACTTTAGATTAACATTAACATTACATTATTAACATAACCGTAACATTAATTTTCATCCTACAAGTATGCACGGAAAAAAAAAATAGAAAAATAGCTAAAACAGGAGCAGAACGCGTTCGTGAATATAGAGAGCGAATTAGAGCTCTTAAGAATACAGTCGCTGCTGGGTCTGCAACTAATGATGAAGGTAAGGTGATTACAACAACGGCTGAGTTTCAAAATGCATTTTTACGAAACATCAGTGTATTTTGGTGAATCTACAAAGAACCAATCCCCAAAAAACACACTGATGCATCTCAACAAAATTTTAAAGCCAACCAAGTTGATGTACTCAACAATCAACGTTCGCTGCTTTATGAGGCCCTCTATCAACATAGCAATTATTATGATCAGGAAGCAGGAGGTAATAATGAACAAGATTTGCCTCTGCTTTAGGAGGCTCCTTCAAAGAGGACTATGCAAATGCAATCCAGCATTCAAAAAGTAACAGTGTTGAGAAGACATTCGAAAGCAACTAAAACACCAACTGAACTTAAACATTCTTTAAAAGTTAATTTCTTGCCTAGTATATTTCGAGGAAAAATAAAGGTTACTTTTGACTTTTATTTTATCGGTCAAAAATAGCAGTTATTTTGTGACTTTAATTTTTTCGGTCAAAAATATCAAGCAATTTGTGTTTTCTTAAAGGCCGCTTGACAGATTGAACTGTTGACACCATGTGAAAATGTCTCACCGATGAGATGAAAATAATAATATCAAAATTTTTTTATCGGTAAAATGACTTGAACAAATATAAATTACCTGATATTTTTGACCAAAAAATAAACGGCAGAAAATAACTGTTATGTTTGCCCAAAAAAACTATAAGGCACAAAAAACTGTTATTTTTGTCGGAAAAAATAAAAATTAAGAGATAAAAGTTAATATGTGACACTTTCGACAAAAATCATATTCGGTACGGTCCCTGGATGCAAATATTGAATCAACAAATTATTATTCTATTTCGTATTGATTGAATTTCTTTTCAGATACTTTCGCTCTCTATTTCACACTAAAATCTCTCTTATTTCTTACTGTTAAAAAAGTTTCACTTCTGCCACGTGTACGTTGCTACACGCGAGTTTTTTTTTTAAATAATCATGCAATTAAGGATTGATAAACGAAAACATTAAAAAATTAAAACAACGTAACATTTTTTTTTTTAGATTTATTAATATACATCTAAACTTATATTTTTTCATTTAAACTTAGAATCCATATCAGTGAAAAAAAATGTGACATAATAATGGGCTTACAAAATAAAAAATTCATTTTGCAATACTTTTGGCTTACTCCTAATTCCAGTCCCACTAAAGAAGTGCTTTTATCAGGCCTCTTTAGAGCAGCCCAACAAAGTAATAATAGCGGTATTCACGATCTGGAGTTTCTGGACTTGTATTCTGTATTTTTGATAAGTTTGATATATGTAGTAAATTCGACAATTGTACACAAACAAAACATGTGCATTTTCTAAATACTATAAATACTAATTTAACAATGGTGGAACCCTATTGTAAATTTTGCATAGTATTTGTGTACTTGACAAACAGTTGACTTAACGGTCTATGGCAGCACTGCATTGCATAAGCGCTCACAATCTGTAGCAAATTCTTTTTAATTTACTAAAAATAATACAAAAACTCCAGATCGTGAATACCGCTAATAATAAAAAACTTGCCAAACATCAAGCACGACATTTGAAGAATACATTCCAAATTTGGGATTGACTTGACATGAAGAAAAATAAAACAGAACAGAGAGAAAACAATAATTCTTAATGTTACAAGTTGATGAACTACCTATACCATTGATGCCACAAGAGATTTTCAAAGTGTACCTTTTTAATCGAGAAAAAAGTACTTTTTTAGCCAGAAACGCAAAATTATTATTAAAACAGCCCCTTTTAGATAAAGTTAAAAAACTTACTTTTAAAGAATTTACAACTTTAAATAAATAAATAACAAAATTATTAACAAATGGAAACGTAAGCACACAGACAAAAATGCGCATACAATGAAAAAGCAGAAAAATTTATAGAAAATATAAAAAAATGTCCAAATCCAAAAATGTACCCTTTGTGAAAAAGGCGCACTTTCATACTGACGGTACTGAAAGAGTACCCCAAAAGACACAATTGTATCTCTTGTAACGTCACTGGCCTATACTTTGCCTATGACTTTTAGTTTTTGCAACAAAAAAATTTTTACATGGTAGAAAATTTGGTACAATTTCAGAACACATAAAAATTTTGCGCACATTTTCAAATAACACGATTTTCAGAAAAAGTGTTATTTTCAACAGCCAAACAAACATGAACTAATTTTATGATACAAAATTAAACTTATATAATTTTGATGTTTATCAACTTGCTCGGAGTTTAAAACAACTTTAAAAAACTTTTTGTTCTACACAATAAAAAATTTCCAAAATAAATTCATACCGGTCAACGGATATTCACATTTTTAACACCAAACGGTGTTAATTTACACCGTTTACCCGGTGTGAAATGCCCAACATATCCGAACGGTGTGAAATCAGAAAGGCAAAGAAAAGAGCAACATGGAAATCACATAAGCATTGACAAACAAATTGAAAATTGAATTTCTCAAGACTCAAAGCGAAAATCTGAAATAATATGTTCGGAAAAACAGTTTCGTGGAAAATCGACGTTAAGGGTTTTTCATTCGACTATTAAAAATAAAATTAACTTAACACGTTGACGGACAGTTGCGTCTATAGCCGTCAAGATCAAGTTCACTATGTGACATGACGGCAATAGCCGTCCAATACGAAACGGTCGTTTTTAGACACTGCGGCTGTAGCAGCATATAATGTATAATAATTATAAAATTATAATAAATTTATTTGTCATTTATTTATTTTTGTTTGATCATGAACTAACATTTCGTGTAAAACTCCCAAAAATACTTTGTTGCTCACAAAAAATTGCTTATTTCAGTCATTAAACCTGTCATTTACGTTTTTAAATTTTTGCTGTTATAGCCGCCATCGTCCCATTACATAGTGTCTAGAGTCCGCTGGCGCCATGACGGTTGTAGCCGCAACCTAATTAAAGGTGCTGAATTAATCAAAATTAAGTGTATTTAAGCAGAAAGAGTAAAACTATACTTCTAATATTCTAAAAATTACAAAAACATATAGTGTCAATTTTCGAATTTCACTTGTTTCTACTGTCCGTCAACGTGTTAATCGATTTTCGAGCATGTCTTCTATTTTATTTGGTATAACACATGATCCTTTTGAATAAATATAAATACTAAAAATAGCCTTTGAATAATTAAAAATTACACCGTTCGGTGTTAAAAATCATCATTTTGCGTATTAAAAATAAACACCTAACAGGGTTTAATACAAACATCCTATCGGATATTTATTTATTAACACCGATCGGTGTAAAAAAAAAATCTTCTTTCAGATAATTAATTTTAGCACTTTGACACGGTGTTTTTTAACACTCAAGGGAGTCCTACCCTTGAACACCGATCGGTGTAAAAATTCAATGCAAATATTTTAGTATGTAAGCATTTATCAAAACAGCAATGTTCAGAAAAACCCAGTTTGATTCCATTTTTCCACACTGACATATTTTAAAAAGGAGACTTTTGTACGGTTTTATTATTATTTTTTATTTGGTAATTTATTTTCGCTTCATTGAAAAAAGTACAAGGCTTGGAAGCGAGCATGGTAGTAGTCCGCTAGCTCAAATTTTCTACGCGCAGGCCTGTTTTAAGTGCTGCGTACACTTGAAATTCGATACCGTGGTTTTATACTCTGAATATACTTTTTTCTATTTTATTTTTCTTTTTACATGTTTTCCGTTTGAATGCAAAAAAAAAATTATTTTTAGAAGCATTTTGAAAACATAGTTTTATGTTAATAATTTTTCTTAATATAAGTAATTTATAATAATTTGTTTAAAATTTTGTAATTTAATTAATACAACCACTGCAAACTTTTTCTGAATCAGTTTATAGCTCTCTTGTCTCTCATTCTGCGGACAAAATTCAGACTGCGTTTAACGACGTCGCGAGATATATATATTGTAAGAGGCAACATGTGCATTTCTCGGTTAGAAATAAAGAAATCCAAGGTTGGAGCATAATTTACTACTTAAATAACAGAATTTGTCTTTTTCTGCATAAGTTGATAAATAATTAACCTCCTCATAAGCTCCGGTTCAGCTTGTCTTTAATTGAACTATACTTAATAACTCGTGCCTGCAAATCAAAAAAACTTTTCTTCATTAACAACATCAAACTCTGGAATTCTCTTCAAATTTAAATAAGTAGTATCCATTAATTTAATATATATTATATATAATTTATAAAGAATGAAAGAATAAAATCTTTATTCTTTCATTCTGTTATGTTTTTTATTCTT
Organism: Tetanocera ferruginea; assembly: GCA_958299015.1. NCBI lineage: Eukaryota > Metazoa > Arthropoda > Insecta > Diptera > Sciomyzidae > Tetanocera > Tetanocera ferruginea. The sequence goes on from OY282644.1 coordinate 4,752,226, forward strand.
CTATTTATTAAAAGTTAATTTTAAGTTACCTTCAAAGCATAGCTGTTTAATAATGATTAGTAATCGTATTCATTAGTAATTAGATTATTTTTTTTGAAAAGGTGAAATAATTGATTAAATACGATTCTTTTCTGTTTGGCTCAGTAATCAAACGATTACGATTACAAATAATCAAATTATAATAAGGATTACCTTCGATTACGTAAATAATCAAAAATAATCAAAAGTAATCAAAAAAAATAATCCGATTACTTTTAAAGATTATTTTTGATTATATAAGGATTTGATTCTTTTCGATTCTTTTTGATTATTTTTGTGTGAAGTAATATATGGTTGAATCCGATCAACTTTGGAACCTGTGGAAGAATTTCGACGCAGCTTTCAGTGTCGTGTAGAGCTTTACTCAAATTGTGTTAATAGATAAGAAGGGTATGCTACAAACTGTACTTTGCGATCGGGTGCTTTTTGAATGCAGTATAAAAATGACAGTGAAAAAAAATTTATTGAACTTACAATTAAACATAAATGTGGGAAAATTTCATGTAAAACAATTTAATATAATTATTCGAGGATTAGTTGTGTTTCTTTAACGTCCACTATTTCTTTTTCAAACTAGCTAAGTAGCGTAATAAAATTAGGTTATTGCAACCTAGTCGGTTTTGCCAACTTTCCGCATTTCTATAAGTAGCGAAGAGCGAAGTCGTGTTGATCATGTCTATATTTTTTATATATAAAATTTCTCAAATCTTTGCTTCTTAGGTAAAATTTTTAAAATAATCAAAAAGAATCAAAAATAAAGAGAAAGAATCAAAAGTAATCTTTTGAAGTAATGGGATAATTTTTGTTGATTACTTTTGATTCTTTTTGATTATTTTCGTAATTTCAAGTAATCGTGAATATAATTTGATTATTTGTAATCGTAATCAATTACTAATCAAAAATTGCTCACCTAGGATTATATAATGATTATAATTCTTTTTGAAAAATAATCTAATTGATTACTAATCGTAATCGAAATTTAACAGCTATGCTTCAAAGTGAAGAGTAAAATAAAAAACTCTATCAAACTAAATTCCATAAATGCAATAATTATCCTCTGTAACATATATTAAAGTACACGAACATAAAATTGTACCTACATATTTTACTTTGTACTCAAAACCTAATTTATACTAAGTAAAAATATATAAAACCGTTGACGTATCGTTAATAAAATTATTGCAATATTTTCCAGTGTTATTTCTTTGTTAAAATTATTACGAAACAAAACATTTGCGCTGTTATTTCCGTTGTTGCTCCAAAATGAATAACCAAGTGCACCCTTAAATTTGAACAAACAATGTTCTGTGAGTCTTCCTGTATTTGATCGCATTAATTTTGACGTTTGCGTGCTGTTTAAATATTAAACTTGAATATTTGTTTAAACTGTTATAAAATTTTAATAAATTTCTCTTAAAATAGCAAGCGATGTTCTAATGTTTGAATTCTATTATAATTACCGTTATTTGCTTATAAACGTAAGTTAAATAATCATAACATTTGTAATTATAAATCTACTCGCATAAACATCTTTGCCGTTGGCATAAGTGTCGCGGAAGCGATATTATTTTTAAATTAAGCCATCGTGGTTGCAAAACACATGTAAGTATATGTTTTATAGAAATGTTTAAGGCAAAAATTTATTCGCACATTTGTTGCAATCATAAAATTTAATGTGCACTCCACAATAGCTGTTAGAAGAAAACTTTTCTGAAAATATTTCACAATACATATTTCCAGAATGAAGCGCAAAAATCAAGTCGATGTGCTTAACATGCTTCTTAAGCATCGCTAACAAATTGATTTATTGAAATTTATTAAAATAACAGTTATTTTTGTTCACTGAAAATAAACTTTTATTAATACTCTCTGTTAATAAAGCTTCTTATCAAGTGGTTCTGTAAACTTCCTTGATAACTTTTTGAGTCACTTGATATGCTTGTAGCTGAAAGTTCATTATAAAGATTGGAGCAAGCTTAAGTCAATTTGTGGCTAGATTAAAGAAAACAACCAGAAAGTTTTTTAACAAGAACTTTGTTGAATGTTGATGTTTCTGTAGCTGAGAGGATTCATGGTTTATGGACAGAGATTTATGCCTAGAAAACATGCTGTTTACTTATTAAGCAGCAACTGTGTTTTAAGAGATTTTTAAATCAAGTTATTCAAGAATGTTCAGTTTAATAATACTGGATAGGAAACTTAAACATTATTTGGTTATACTTGAACTAGTATAAAAACTGTTGCAACTTTAAATTTTCGTCATGTTTTTTTTATTTATAATAAAGACAACATTAAACACAACTTTGCTTAAATTTACTACTTTTATAAAGTCGATTTTTTTCATTGACCAATTTTAGTGAATTTAAATAATTCTGCTTGCATAACCTATACCATAATAACAGATAAGAAGCGCTTTCCGGTTAAATTTTATTAAATTTAAAATTTAAAAAATCTAGACAAATCTTCGCCTCTGTCCTAGTTTCTTACTCTTCTTGCTTGCTTTTTTATATTTACTCCGAGTAAGACAACCACCACCACGATTTCTTGGCATGCTTCATGAAACTTCATCGAATTACCAGCAATGTTCTACCGTTCATGATTTTCGCATTTTGCATGCTTTAAATTTTTATTCCAAGCCAACATAAATATTTACATACAAACCGTAAAGACGCCGCATTAGAGATGAAAATAAAAACTACAAAATACTAATCTCAGTTGTTGTCTGCAATACGAGCAACTCAAGGGAAAATATATTTCTCGAACAAAGAAATAAAGAGTCATAAAAAGTCATAATAAAAATAATATAAATTCTTTTATTTGCAAGTAGAGCCACGTTCTTGTGGCTTTAGAAACTTCTTAAAAATATTATTTTTAGTTTTGTTTTTTTTTTTATTTTTGTTAATTAGTTTAACGGTTACAAAAAGAAAAAAAAACAAAAATCAGAAAAAATAACGTTGAAAAGCGTAGCCAGCCAAACCCCAGATAAACTCAATTTAATAATAATCATAAAGTGTCATTTTTTCCGCTTGTTTTTATATATTTTATAGAAATTTTTCAAAACAGCTATACTACTCACACTCATCCAATTTGGTATGCAGCGAGCACCAACATACAACTGTTCATACTTCTACTAGTGCCCAGTCCTTGTTTTTAGTCCCAGTCCCAGTTGTTGAAAATTGTTTTGCTCAAACTTAAAGCGCAGTCAGCGTAGAATACGTTTAGCGTTGAGTGCGTAACATGTTAAAAAAAAACAGGTCACGTTTATGCTGTGGATAACGTAGCTTGCGCTAGTGTTGTGGTGAGAGATGAAGTAAAGGCAGGCGGTTATTCGGTACATGATTACTTTATAAAAAAAATTTGTTTTATAACTTATCAAACACTTAAGGCTAAACTGGAAAAAGAGCTCAATACTATATAATAATTGTAATTAATATGTTTTGTAGGTGATCACTAGAGAAAACTCCTTCAGAAAACTCTTAACACATTTTTGCTGCGAGTAATTTTAAGGCAATGATTTTAATAATAATATTTTTATAATAAGTCGTATGCCAAGAATGATAGAAAACTAACTAATTAAAATAATAATTATCATATATTTTAATTACAGCAAAATTTTCCAAAATCGTCCAAAACTTGTCACCATTAACTAAAACTGCGTCATCCAAAGTCTCGTGCGGAAGATGTACGTCATCAAACAGTACATCTGAGTAAATGTAATTGTCACTGATGAACTAGTCTGAGATTCTTCGTAATTCAACTCAGTCTGATGGTGATGATAGTAGCCTGTACCGAGCCAATCAATAGGAGACGGTTTGTAGGTATTTTATATATTTCGACTTCGATTAAACCTTGTCTTAAGTTGCAAAATCATGGAAGTGGGATCGGAAAATTCAATAAATATACCTGCGTATCAGTAGCAAATGATTTAAAACATACTGTTAACACGGGAGAAGTCCAGACACCTGGTTGCGTTAGTAATACATTATGACATTTATATGCTTTAATACTCTACTCGATGAGTATTCAAAGCGGAAACCAATAGGAATTCATGGTACAAAAATTGGATAAAATGTAGCATGAAACGAGATATCAGTCTTATTTCCCTCGCGTACAAGGGTCTTTTGAACGTATTGTGTGAAGGAGTGAAGTCGCATACAAAAACACTAATTGGATATTATCAGTGTGGTTTTCATTCTGGCAAGTTCACCATAGACCAGACTTTTGCACTACGGCAAATCCTGGGAAAATCCACGAAAATCAAAGCGATATCCATCATCTCTTTGTTGATTATAAAGCTGAATTTGAGCTGAAACTGAGTTCGAAATATCTGCCAAGTTGATAAGGCTCAGTAGGATGACATTAAGCAAAACATTAGCTCCGTTAAGGCAGAAAATTACCTCTCCGAAACCTGAAATATTGAACGAGGTTTCAGACAAGGCGACCTGCTAGCATGTGATCTCTTAAATTTTTTCATGAAAGGATTCAACGAATGGTAGGTGTACATCGCAATGGTACCATATTCTATAAAGGTAACTGCTGTTTTCAACGCTATCAATTAGGAATCAGAAAAAGTGGGTTTGACGGTGGACAAGGGCAAAACAAAGTATATGCTGTCTGCAAACAGGGAAGCGTGGCGTCTAGGTTCTCATGTTACAGCAGGTGCATATATATAGAAACATAGCTTTGAGGTGTTCAATGAGTTTACATACATTTGCACTTCTGTAAACAGCAAAAACTGGAGATTTACGAAGATTAACAATTGTTTATAGGTGCTACTATGGACTCAGTCAGCAATTAAGTTGAAAAGCCCTCTCGATTGACAAAACGGGCACTCTAGAAGATGCTTATCATACCTGAGTTATCTATGGCACTAAGGCATGGTTGAAACCGCAAACAGATGCTGTCGCTCTTGGTGTGTTTAAGAGGAAATTTCTTTGTAAAATTTGTAGTTCTGTTCGATTTGGCAACGACTATCCATTCGAATCTATCGTATTGATGAAGAGAGCCGATGAAGACGACCGTAACGCGACCACGGGCTGTAAGTGCCACCTAAGTAAGTAAGGAAGCAACTTGAAATCTGCAGCATAGAAAATGTTAAGAGATATCTGAATAGAACTGAGATAACTGATAACGAGGCACATCAGTAGATGAAATAAGCTTGGTATTGAGCCCTGATAACTTCTAATTTCGGTGCTATTTTCAAGAAACCACTGGAATCCTCCCCATTGGACAAGAAGGGTTGAGTTTACATGGCAAGTATCCACTTTTAATTAATAATGGAATTCTCCGTTGCAGGTACTCTGTCTGCATTTAATAATGTAAATGGGCTTCATCTGACATTATTAAATTATGATTTCTTTTATGATTTTTGTCGCAAAAACTAGATAACCGAGCCGTTTTTAATTGTAACCATATCTCGCTATTATTCGTTACCTATAGAAACAACACGATTTTCCACAATTCCACAAAAGCAGCGTTTGCATGAGCGACTTGTTGTTGAACAAAAGTTTATTTTAGTCGTCCAGCCATGTTGCTGGGTTCAGTTATGAAACATTGTCATTAGGGACATTAAATGGTCTGTGAACAGCACGCTACGAACGTACTTCAAGAATGCTGCTGCTCAACACACGAAGCTATAGACTGCTGGTTGGTTGGTCCAGTTTTCTTAAGTGTGTCACGACGACGAAGAAAGTGATTTCCCTTCACGCAATTGTTCGCTGACGTTGATTAGCGAGTTTTTTTATTTTCTGTGTTCTTTCTTTCCAAGTGTTTACGCTTGATTATCTTTTGTGTTGATGACCATCAGCGACTACTAACCAACAAACACCACAACGCTAAGCATAGAGATCAGAGTTTCAGCTTTAAAGGTTAAAAATAAATGAAGTATATAAGTCGTTGTGGGTGGCAGCAAAGGAAACAAGCACTACACGTCCCTTTTATTTAAAAAAAAAGGAAAAATTATGTTGAAATAAATATGGCTGCTATTTTAGCATTAAAGTTAAGCACATTCGCTCTTATTCGCCAAAAAGTCTGAGAAAAAGATTTATGCACTAATTATAGTCGTGCCACAGCACGAGAAACAAGAAGCAAGCAGCAAAAGCAACAAGCAACATCAAAGTTTTGCCTAACTAGCTGAGACTTGTGACTTGTTTTAGCGCAGAACGAACATGACCCTTAGTTATATATTATAAAAGGATGCATATTAAGATTTAACCCTTAAAAGTTTGGCATTAAAATTATTATCTTAAACAATAAAGGCAACCTCAGCAGGATTAATTTACAAGATTTCTGGTTTCTCCTTTTTACATTCTATTTTTTTTTTCTTTTCTGTCTTTTTTAAATTTATGCAAAAAATTATCCCTAGTGTATGTGGAAGGGCAGCAGAAATTTAGCCTTGAGCAGCATCAAAGTGTTGAATGTTGTTTTTGCTTGTTTTTTTTACAAATTTTGTGTCTTCTGCATTTCAATTTATCATCGACAACAGCAGTATTTTTTTTTTGGTTTTTGTTTTAACTAACTGGAAAAAACAATCAAAACAAAACTTTTATTTTAAGCATCTGTGGAAAAGTTGGGTAAATATTTATGTTTGTCCTTGCTCAAAAACTGTCTGTTTAATGTTGTTGTTGTTGTTGTTGTTGTTGTTGTTGTTTTAAAAGCTAGCCTTATTTCTTATGAATTGGCTTTATGTGGTAATAAATTGAAGTTTTATTAAAGATTGTCTTAAATTTATTTAAAGAATATGCACACAACAAGCAGCTGTAAATACTTTGGCATGAGTATCAGGCACGTGCTGTTATTTTAGAAACCAACAACAAATTATATGCCGTGGTAAAGAGAGAATTTTAGTCTATTTTCAAACCAAGAACCTCAATGACAGCGGTTACATTATCAAATGCTTAAATAACTTCTTCAAGTTATAAATGACTAGCTCTGCAAATTAAGCAAAATCATACACAAAACAACTAACAAAGTCAACCCACATAAGTTTTGAGGGTTAAAATTAAAAAGGCCTGCTAAATACCAAAGGCCATAAAAAAATTCTTTCCCAACGAATTCAAATGGCAACTAATAAATTTGAAATATGCATGATTTATGATAGCACAATAGCACACTTCATCAAATCAAACCCAAGCGACCCAAATGAAACCAAATATATTCCTAGCGAGTGGCTGCAAGCAGATGTGTAGGCACTATAGCCGGAAGTGTAAAGCCATACGGAATATTCAAATCGTTTTGGGTCGTGCTCTGGCAGCTCACGCTGAAGAAGGTTAGCTGATGACATGAAATCTTTCAGCAGCCACGTTACCAAGGAACGTTTAATATTAACAAATGCTAGTCACAAACAGAGGCCAAAAGTAAGAGCTCAAAAATTGGCGTAGTCAACAAAAGAAAAGTGGCAAAAAAAACCATTAGACAAAAAAGAAAGAAGTCCTTTTTCGTGTGATGAAACTAGTTACTGTTACATACATTTAAACCAAAGGCTCAAAAGGCTATTTCGTGTGTTTTTTTTTTATTAAATTTCTTTTTGTTAGCCTTTGTTAACACAATATCAAAAACAACAACAACAACAACAAAAACCATTCAACCATCATATGCAGCATAATTATGTTTAAGCCACAAAAGTTTCGGTGACAAAATGTGAGTGAGAAAAATGAAAAAGCTGCTGGCAGCTTTGTTGGTTGCTTGGCAGTGTCTAAGATTCTAGTTGAAAGCACATGAGTTAAGGTGTGTAAGAAAAGAAAACGTTGCAACAATATGGCTAGCAACAGCAACAGCAGAGTGCCGACAAAAAAAACAGCAAATAGGTGTAAGCTTTAAGTTAGACTGGGATTAAAGCTTCATATCTTTAAAGCTCTTAGCATGAAAATAAAAACGTATGATAAAAACTGCTACGTTTAATATTTTTTGTTTCGTTGTTTGCTGCTTGAGGCTAGCCAGGATATGACATAGTTAAGCAGGATATAAGAAATTATTATGGAATCGTATGGTTGCGTCGTGATTGAGAAGATAAGAGAGGAAGTCTCATAATAAAATGGAGGAAGAGCAAATAAGTATAAGTTAGATATTTTTCAACATTTATTTTATTAACAGTTAAGTGTGGAAATATTGGTGTTGTTTTTTTTTAGGAACAGGACTTTTTGCTGTCTTTTGAAAATATTTTTCGTAGAAAAAGCCATAAAAAAACAATACAAATTGAATAAAGCTCATAATATTTTCGGTGAAGAAAATATCTTCACAAAAAATATGATATAATGTAAAAATAAAATTAAAAGCAACTAAATCCAAATACAATCAAAATCAAAATGCCTTTTAAATCGAAGTATGTATTGGGTCACCTTTTAGAATTTCATTAAATTATCTAAGATGGTTTTCTTAAACAAAATAAATTTACAAGTGTTTCAAGGCACCAACACAAAAAAACTTTCTTCCAGATGTGAGAATTGAACTCGGATTATCCCAGTTCGTTGCCTCGAACACCACACATTAAAAACACACGGCCATCGGCCACTAAAGACATGTCCATGTAAAATCGGTACATCCTCTACTGATTCCTACAGGGTCATTTCGAGGTTTTTCTAAAAAAACTTGGGTCCTTTTTGTTAAAATAATATACCCGTTATATGTTTTCAGTTTGCTATGATTTCAATGCTAGTTTCTAATTTTTTTAACGATGGAGTTAGCCGCTCGAAAATTGATTGTGAATAATTTCGTTGAAAATCCGAGTTGGTCCGGAAATAAGATAGCGATAGTATTAAAAATTCCAAAGACAACAGTTTGTAGTGTCTTAAAACGGAATAAAGAAACTTTGATCATCGAAATAAGCATCCTTGCCTCAATTAAAAATAACCCAGTTCTCTCCGACAATGATCGCGCGAAAAAATTCAAAACCAGCAGGAGCACAGCTCGGCGAATACGAGTGGGAGCGATAGCCTGCTAGTTTTATCGAACTATTATATACTCTAACCGGTTCGATGAACAAAATTTGTCGGTCAAAAAGCGCACTCGATTACTCTACGATAAAGTCTTGACGAAATTCAATGGTTGTTTAATTATGGACGATGAAACATACTTCAAACTTGATCTGAAACAGCTTCCAGGACAAAAGTTTTATGCTGCAAAGAAGCGTTTTTGTGTCTCCTCCAAATTTAAATATAAAAAAGGTTGATAAACTCGCAAAGAAGGTCATGATCTGGCAAGCCATATGCAGTTGTGGTTTGAAGAGTCGGGTGTATGTAACATCCGCAAAAATGAACTCTGAGATCTCTGAGATATACAGGAAGGAATGTCTCGTGAAACGTTTATTGCCGTTTATACGTCACCATCGATCTGCTGTAAATTTTTGGCCAGATTTGGCGTCGATATTATTCGAATACAACCATAAATTGGTTTCGAACTAATAATGTAGATTTTGTGCCAAAGGACTTCAATCCTCCAAACTGTCCCCAGTTGCGCCCAATCGAAAAATATTGGGCAATTGTTAAATACAAACAAAGAAAATATGGAAGAGTAGTAAAAAATCCGGAATCGATGTTACTCAAGTGGAACAAATTTGCTGCCTAGGTCAACGTTTAAGAGACACGCTCGAAATTTTATACATAGTAAAGATATTTAAAATTTTGTATTCCTTTTTTGAAAGCTTAATAAATACCCTATCTGAAAATAGTTGAAACATTTTTGTGCCAATATTTTTCTTATAAGATTTATCACGATTTGTGTGCACGGATTTTCGTTCAGCAGGTCTTTACATCGTAAAATATACCTTTTTAAAATCCGCATAACATGACATATCATTTAACAATGACATATCCGCATATGCCATTGTATATTTTGAAGTGAAAGCAGAAACATAGAATTCGACTCTGTTGATTCTGTGGAAAATTCGCGGAGCTTGAGCTGCAAGACGGGTCACAGGTTATGGATAGTAAACGGCCTCTAGATAAAGAGGCTAATCGCAAGTAGTGGTCACAGAAAAAAAGTGGGCGACTAGCTAGATGGGAAGGGTGTAGTATTGGACAGCGCTGTGTCTTGAATTAAGAACCCACATAGCCCGTGACTGGTACTGTCAAGTAGCCGCCTTAAAAATTCCTTGTCCCAAATTCCCCGTCTCCTTTAGACCCTAAGTTTGAGGGTGTCTCTACAAGACTTCAAAAACAGACGGTTTGGGTTCCACCACATTATTATCGCACAATGAAAACCAAACCAGCGTCGAAGAAGAACACTAACTAAGATGACGACCACCGCAAAATAAAAACGGAAAATAATTGACGGATATGTACAAGTATGTAGTTTGTACCTGGAATGTACAAACTCTTTAAAATAAAAATAAGTTTTTTTTAGGAGGATCCAATTGGTTTTTTGTATAAATTCATCATTTTAAACTAGTTCATAAAAAATATGTAAAATTTCGTAAAAAATATGAGGAAATATAATGGAAAATTTAAATATCTAGTCAAAGATGGAATCGGAGGTAAAAAATTTTTAAAACGAATTATTATCCTTTTTAACCGACTTCAAAAAGGAGGAGGTTCTCAAGTTGGTTGGTTTCTCTGTTTTTTTTTTTTTTTTTTTTTTTTTTTTTTGTGAATGTATGTACATCGATTACTCCTAAAGTACTTGTCCGATTGCCGTAATTTTTTGTCAACATATAGAGATTATCAACGCGGAGGTGCCCGTTTATGAAAGGGGGCGGTATTCGGAAAAGGGGCGTGTCTCTAGAAGAAAAACACTGTATCTCAGTAAATATTGACACTACGGTAATATAATTCACAGTAAAATTACAAGGGCAAGCACAAGTATTAAAAATGACGATCACTTAAGTGGGCGTAGTTCTAAAAAAGGGTGTGGCAATATTGTAAAAACTCTGTATCTCAAAGAAAATTGACACTAGAGCACTGAAATTAAGTACAGAGGTAGGTACAATTATTGGAAATTACTATAACAAAAGTGGGCGTAATTCGACTAAGGGGTGTGGCAATATAAGAGAATTACTGTGTCTTGAATAATATTGATACTAGGGTACAGAAATTTATTACAAAGGTAGGAAAAATTACTACAAATTTTTGTAAAAAAAAAATGGGCGTTAATCGAGAAGGGGAGTGGCAATATTTAAAAAAACACTGTATCTCGATTACTATTGATACTACGATACTAAAATTTAGTACAAAGGTAGGTACAAATATAACAAATTACTGTCAGTAATGTGGGCGGTGTTCGATAAAGGGGCGTGTCACTGTAAGAAAAACACTGTATTTCAGTAAATATTGACACTAGAGTACTAGAGTCAATAAAATTCACAGAAAAAATGCAAGAGTAGGTAAAAAATAGCAGTCAATTAAGTGGGCGTTAGTCGACAAAGAGGTGTGGCAATATTAGAAAAACTCTGTATCTCGAATAATATTGACACTAGAGTACTTAAGTTAACTACAGGGGTAGGCACAGTTATAAAACAATTAATTTCAATACAGTGGACCTTGTTTGATAAAGGGGTGTGGCAATATATAAAATACACTGTATCGCGAATAATATTGACACTAGAGTACTGAAATTTAGTATAGAGGTAGGCACACTTATAACAAGTTATTGTGAATAAAGTGGGCATCATTCGACAAAGGGGTGTGGCAATATTAGAAAACACTAAATCGAATACTGACACTACTAACTGAAGAAGTACAGACGTAGGCACAATTATTACAAATTACTACCGAAGAATTGGGCGTTATTCGACTAAGGGGTGTGGCAGTGTGTAAACAACTGTATCATATTGACTTAAGGGTGGTAAAATTCATTGTTAGAATGGGTAGAACTATTGAAAACACTATAACAAAGAGTGTGATATTCTCAACAAAGAGGCGTGTCAATATTATAAACACACTATATATCAGTCAATATTGACATTGGGATAGTGATAAAAATACAAGAGTAGGTACTGATAAACATACTGACAAAGACCAGAATAAGAAACGACAGAAAAGCATTTTCCATATTATGAGCATAAATAATTGGTGTTTAATTAATTTATACACTTTTTAATATACATAATTTTCTCTAAAAAGAAAGAAATAAAAACTTTTTAACAAAAAAAAAAACCTACGTCAAAATCACTAGAAAGTAAAAAATAATTTTAAATTACTTTTACTATTTATTTCTTGGTCAAATTTGTATTTTTATAATAAATATATTTATTTTTTTATGATAATAAGAGCTTCGAAGTCGGCGCTAATATAATCACATTTTTTGTGCAGCTGCACCACACATATAGCATTTTAATTAAGATTTAAGAAAAACTAAGATTACAAATTAATACAGCGTCACCCAAGCAGGATATTTACAAATAAAAAAGTCTTAAATAGAGTAGGGATGGCGAAAAAAATCATGATTTTACGTCAATGATTAGCGCTGACTTGAAGCTTTTATTATCATAAAAAAATAAATATATTTATTATAAAAATACAAATTTGACCAAGAAATAAATAGTAAAAGTAATTTAAAATTATTTTTTACTTTCTAGTGATTTTGAAGTAGGTTTTTTTTTTTGTTAAAAAGTTTTTCAAAAACAACTCCGTTTTTTCATAAAATACATACCATTAAAAATGTATCTCTTTAATGCAGAGGTGCACATAAGAGCTTCGGGGATAACTCGGCTTTCACAGACAAGTCGTGTGTGCGAAGCTGCCGAACTTCTTCGACGATAGCATTGAATCAGTTTGCGTTTGATCTTCACGGAGTAAGCATCTTATGCTCAAATTGTTATGTTGAATTTTTGTCTTGTACACACATACTTAGACAAAAATGTTGCGTTTGTGTTAGAAGCTCTGCCAGCGCTGTGCATCACTGCTTTAATGCAAACATAAGCTTATTTATAGAGTTTTAAATTTTCACATTGTATGAGAAGTGAGCTTGTCCGTGGGCGGGTGATTTCCATTTTTCGAAAACATCCTTGTTTTGATACAAAATACATGCATACCAAAATATATTTCTGTAGGTTAAACATAAGCTTATTTATTGAGTTTTCAATTTGTGCATTGTATGGGAGGTGGGCGTTTTTGGATATATTTGGAAACCACCCACGGGCACGCCTACCTCTCATACAACGCACAAATTGAAATCTGCATCAGTAAGTTCAAAATTAACCTACAACAATAAAATTAGGTACGTATGTATTTTATATCAAAACAAAGATGTCTTCGAAAAATGGATGTCATCCGCCCACGGACACACCCACCTCCCATATAACCCAAAAATTTAAAACTCAATAAATAAGCTTGCGTTTAACATAGAGAGATAAAATGTGGTACGTATGTTTTTACAAAAATATGTAAACGTTTTTGAGAAATGAGTGTCATCCATCCATGGACATAACCACCTCCCATACAACCCAAAAATTTAAAACTCAATAAATAAGCTCATGTTTAACCTACAGAGATAAAATTTGGTACATTTGTATTTCATACCAAATCAAAGGTGGTTTTGAAAAATGGATATCATCCAACCACGGACATGCCCACCTCACAAGCAATCCAAAAATTTAAAACTCAATAAATTTCTTAAAAACTTAAGCTGATGTTTAACCTACAGTGAAAAAATTTGATATGTATGTATTTTATACCAAAACTAAGATGCATTCAAATTCAGCGTAATTCGTCCACAAACACGCCTACCTCCCATATAACCCCCTATAGCGAAAATACCATAAAGGTATTAACAAGTGAGCTACAAGAATAAAACTTGAAATTTTTATAAATTTTTGTAAATTTTTCATCAAAATTGAAATGCATATAAAATATGCTCTTCATCTGCTCACGGACACTCCCATTTTCAATATTATTATTGTATTTTGAAAAAGTAGTTCTAGGGTATTTCATAGCTAGACCGACTTTAGACTTTCTTTACTTATTTTTTTTTCATTTTGAAATTTTTAGATTTACAAAAAATGTTTAAATTTATTTCGTTGTACCTGCTATGGTTTCAATTTTTACCTTATGTTATTTTATAAATATTTGGAACAAAAAATTGTTATTTGCATAATTTAAAATTGTATGAGTATCGCTGATTTTTAATTCGGCTTAAAGAAAATCAATATTTTATGTCTTTATCTTTATGTTTATTGAAACCGGGCCCGTCATATTTGATGGAAAAAACTTGTATTACATAACTCACTTGCCATTAGTTTTAATACAGATAATGGTACTTATATTTTCATCAGAACTTACACTACCACTTCCATATCCATATATTTCTTCACAATAGGAGGATTTTTATTAAGTAAGTATTGTAGTCTAGTGATACAAATTTTGACTGTTTTTAAAAATTCGATAAAAAATAAACAAAAAATATGTTAACCAGCCTTTTTTTATATTTAAGGATTTAATTATAAACAATACAATACAAATAAAACATTTTACAACAAAATAAAAATTGCAAGCTGGTAAAGTGACAGGGTGCAAAAAATAAGGGTGCAACCTTGTTGAGATGATTCCAACCCTTCCCAGCAAAATTTTTGATACAAGCTTGACATGCATTCTTAGAAACACTGTTTCCAGAAGACATTCTAAAAATCAAATTGTGCTTCTCCTCAGCCTTATCAAAAAGTGTTTTCCGAATCAATTCTCATGAACTTCTAAAAGGCTTTTGAATAGCTTTGAAGAATGCTTCCATGGCATGGTTTCTGCAAGACAATGATTGACATGATTACGGAAATTTAGAAAAAAAAACTAAGTGACTTTTTGCACTTTTTTAACTTTTTGAACTTTTTTTTAAAACAGCAAAAAACAAAGTATTTATATATTTATTATTTCAACCAAAGAGGAATATATAAAGAAAGTCCACCCTAAATTTCAAGTTAAACGGTTCATTAGAACATTGAGAAATCATTTCAGAAGTATTAGAAAAGGTAGTTTCGAAAAAAACGAGTTCAAAAAAAATTTAATTTTGCAGATTTTTTTTATTTTTTGTATGATTAAAATCTTATATATTAATACGTGAACATTAAAGTTTGTCGTACACTTTTTTGGTATTAAGTAAAACTCAAAATAAACTTATATCAACTTATATCAAAACTTATATAAATTTATATCTTAAATAAACTTAATCATTCTTAAAGAAACTTATATCATTCGAAAGGTTATGTTGTCCAAATGTACAGAATGTATATATAAATGATATATCTGATAGAGGGGGTTCCCAACCTTCTAATAGAGAAATTAAATTTTTGAGAAAAAACCCGCTCTTTGATTTGTATGAAATTTAATCGGGGGAGAGTTTTTGAGTTGGTCGAATTTGAAATTTTTTAAAAGTAACAATTTCTTAAAAAAATTTAGTTTTATCCATTCGTCAATTGTAAAATTTCGAAAAAAATGTGTTTAAATTCAAAAATTTGACTTTCGATGTGAATATTTTGGTCGGATTTTAACAGTTTTTCAATTTTTCTAATTTTTTCTAAAAGTTTGTTAAATTTTCCTTTTGGCAAAGTTTTAACCAAAAGTATTTTTAATGAATTTTCTTAATATTGTCGTTAGTTATTTAGCGTGTGTTTCAAACAAATGCCAATAGCGAAAAAAAACTGTCTCAAATTGAATGTTCTAAATTGGGAAGCCAATATCTCCGCCATCTGTGAATAGATTTTATTTTGTTTTTTTTTTTTTATTTAAGTCATCAATAAACTTAAAAAAACTTTTAAAAATAATACCGTTTTTTGTTTGTTTATATTTAAATTATTCCTTTTAAAAAAAGACCATAAAATATGATTTATTCTTAAAATATGGGGTAAAAATGATTTTTGTTGTAAAAAAGCAAAAACTCAAAATTGCATTTTTGATTTTCTTTCAAAGTCTATACCAAATTTACGGTGAATTTATTTTGTCTTGACACTAAATTAATAAACTGTCGGTGCCATAAAAAAATCAAGGCTACCCCCTATGATTTCTTTGACAAAATTAAATTTTTTTTAAATGTTGTTTTTCTATTTTTAACCGACTTCAAAAAGGAGGAGGTTCTCAAGTTGGTTGGTTTCTCTGTTTTTTTTTTTTTTTTTTTTTTTTTTTTTTTTTTTTTTTTTTTTTTGTGAATGTATGTACATCGATTACTCCTAAAGTACTTGCCCGATTGCCGTAATTTTTTGTCAACATATAGAGATTATCAACGCGGAGGTGCCCGTTTATGAAAGGGGGCGGTATTCGGAAAAGGGGCGTGTCTGTATAAGAAAAACACTATATCTCAGTAAATATTGACACTACGGTAATAAAATTCCCAGTAAAATTACAAGGGCAAGCACAAGTATTAAAAATGACGATCACATAAGTGGGCGTAACTCTAAAAAAGGGTGTGGCAATATTGTAAAAACTCCGTATCTCGAAGAAAATTGACACTAGAGTACTGAAATTAAGTACAAAGGTAGGTACAATTGTTGGAAATTATTATGACAAAAGTGGGCGTAATTCGACAAAGGGGTGTGGCAATATAAGAGAATTACTGTGTCTTGAATAATATTGATACTTGGGTACAGAAATTTATTACAAGGGTAGGAAAAATTACTACACATTTTTGTAAAAAAAAAAATGGGCGTTAATCGAGAAGGGGAGTGGCAATTTAAAAAAAAACACTGTATCTCGATTACTATTGACACTACGATATTAAAATTTAGTACAAAGGTAGGTACAAATATAACAAATTACTGCCAGTAATGTGGGCGGTATTCGATAAAGGGGCGTGTCACTGTAAGAAAAACACTGTATTTCAGTAAATATTGACACTAGAGTACTAGACTTAATAAAATTCACAGAAAAAATGCAAGGGTAGGTAAAAAATAATAGTCAATTAAGTGGGCGTTAGTCGACAAAGAGGTGTGGCAATATTAGAAAAACTCTGTATCTCGAATAATATTGACACTAGAGTACTAAAGTTAACTACAGGGGTAGGCACAGTTATAAAACAATTAATTTCAATACAGTGGACCTTGTTTGATAAAGGGGTGTGGCAATATATAAAATACACTGTATCGCCAATAATATTGACACTAGAGTACTGATATTTAGTATAGAGGTAGGCACACTTATAACAAGTTATTGTGAATAAAGTGGGCGTCATTCGACAAAGGGGTGTGGCAATATTAGAAAACACTAAATCGAATACTGACACTACTAACTGAAAAAGTACAGACGTAGGCACAATTATTACAAATTACTACCGAAGAATTGGGCGTTATTCGACTAAGGGGTGTGGCAGTGTGTAAAAAACTGTATCATATTGACTTAAGGGTGGTAAAATTCATTGTTAGAATGGGTAGAACTATTGAAAACACTATGACAAAGAGTGTGATATTCTCGACAAAGAGGCGTGTCAATATTATAAACACACTATATTTCAGTCAATATTGACATTGGGGTAGTGATAAAAATACAAGAGTAGGTACTGATAAACATACTGACAAAGACCAGAATAAGAAACGACAGAAAAGCATTTTCCATATTATGAGCATAAATAATTGGTGTTTAATTAATTTATACACTTTTTTAATACATATCATTTTCTCTAAAAAGAAAGAAATAAAAACTTTTTAACAAAAAAAAAAACCTACTTCAAAATCACTAGAAAGTAAAAAATAATTTTAAATTACTTTTACTATTTATTTCTTGGTCAAATTTGTGTTTTTATAATAAATATATTTATTTTTTTATGATAATAAGAGCTTCGAAGTCGGCGCTAATATAATCAGATTTTTTGTGCAGCTGCAACACACATATAGCATTTTAATTAAGATTTCAGAAAAATTAAGATTACAAATTAATACAGCGTCACCCAAGCAGGATATTTACAAATAAAAAAGTCTTAAATAGAGTAGGGATGGCGAAAAAATCATGATTTTACGTCAATGATTAGCGCTGACTAGAAGCTTTTATTATCATAAAAAAATAAATATATTTATTATAAAAACACAAATTTGACCAAGAAATAAATAGTAAAAGTAATTTAAAATTATTGATATATATCCAACAGTAAGTAGTGTTTTGCCACGGTGGTGACCGTTCGGAGTCGGCATAAAACATGTAGGTCCAGTTCTCGGTTAATTGTGTGCAAACATTTAATAACACACACAACACAATTGATCATAAGAAGCTCGGTCAAAGTCCTTTCAAGGACTGAAATGGCCAATTTGTTTTGTTTTTTTTTTTTAAGTAGTGTTTTTACGACCACCATTACGACTTATGGTGGCCCACCTAACAGTGCTTCTCTTAGGTGCTGAGGCATGGGTGGTATCGCTAACATATGTAGCCGCTCTTGGGGCGTTCTAGAGGAAAGTTCTTCGCAAAATCATTGGTCCTGTTTGAGGTGGCGATGACTGTTCTACGGTAACATTGGCTCAGCTTAGTGTATGACAATTCAGAGACTATCTGACTGGGTCGTGTCTATCGTCTGGATGCTGAAGCTCCAGCGAAACGGGTGTTTGAGGAAAAAATCGAGGTTCGACAACCAAGCGAAAGACTATTCCTCCGACGAATTGGCCAGGCCAAGAAGCCCTAACCACGCTTGGTGAAAGAAATTGGGGAAGGCGCTGGAAGCAGAAGCGTCTGGTGAGAGCTGATGAAATATGTTATGTTATGTTATGTTATGTTATGTTATGTTATGTTATGTTATGTTATGTTATGTTATGTTATGTTATGTTATGTTATGTTATGTTATGTTATGTTATGGTATGGTATGGTATGGTATGGTATGGTATGGTTTGTTATGTTATGTTATGTTATGTTATGTTATGTTATGTTATGGTATGGTATGGTATGGTATGGTATGGTATGGTTTGTTATGTTATGTTATGTTATGTTATGTTATGTTATGTTATGTTATGTTTTGTTATGTTATGTTATGTTATGTTATGTTATGTTATGTTATGTTATGTTATGTTATGTTATGTTATGTTATGTTATGTTATGTTATGTTATGTTATGTTATGTTATGTTATGTTATGTTATGTTATGTTATGTTATGTTATGTTATGTTATGTTATGTTATGTTATGTTATGTTATGTTATGTTATGTTATGTTATGTTATGTTATGTTATGTTATGTTATGTTATGTTATGTTATGTTATGTTATGTTATGTTATGTTATGTTATGTTATGTTATGTTATGTTATGTTATGTTATGTTATGTTATGTTATGTTATGTTATGTTATGTTATGTTATGTTATGTTATGTTATGTTATGTTATGTTATGTTATGTTATGTTATGTTATGTTATGTTATGTTATGTTATGTTTTGTTATGTTATGTTATGTTATGTAATGTTATGTTGTGTAATGTTATGTTATGTTATGTTATTTTATGTTATGTTATGTTATGTTATGTTATGTTATGTTTTGTAATGTTATGTTATGTTGTGTTATGTTATGATATATATAAATTTGTACCTCTATAAGTGCGACCTAGAGATTGATTTGGATGTACTGTTTCTCTATACTTTATTTTAATTTAATTCTTCTTTTTAAGTTAAGAATTGTACTAAGTTTCGAAAAAAATGCGTAATAAATTAAAAAATACTAAATAAGTATTTTAATATAATTATTTTTTTTAAGTTATGCATAAAGTTTTTCAAAATATTTTGTTATAAACCAAATTTTGTTTTCTTAGCTCACAGCTCCATAATTACTTTAAAAAAAAACATCTTTTATAAACGGTCTTATATTGAGTCTAAAAAATCAGCTTCACAGAGACACAGTCACAAACAACAGTTAAAACATAAACCTAACTAAACTAATCATTCAGATAATCTCTTTAAAAAATTCCTCAGGGAGTCTAGTTTTGCTAGTGTTCTGTTACGATAACAAAGCTCAAAAAGGTTGGCTCAGTTTTTTCCAACTAAATAGTAATAATAGCAACATTAAACTCATACATAACCTTAAATTTGGTGTTCCACTCATTGAACCAAACTTAATACCTGAATGCTTTTAGAGCTTATTGCTTACTTTGTAGACAACCCTGCTTGATTCACATACACCCTCTAACATCCAACTAACTCATCTAGTTGTGGAAGTGAGCCAACATAATGCATAAATAAAATTCCTTTTGAAGCTTTTGCTTAATCCCAGAGAAACCAATTAACGCTGTTTTGTTTTGTCAAAGTTTCATGTGCTTAGAAATCAATGTTTTTTTATATCCGGTTTTTTTTTTGTGCATTCGACTAAAGGTTTTGAGCCACTGTAGTTTTAATATTATTGTTTTTCTCTTTTATTTTTGTTTTTGTTTCTCTTTACGAAGAACACTAAAGTTTGTTTTATAATTTTTAAAAAATTTTGTTATTTTTGTTATTTATTTTTTTATTTTGTTTTACTTTTTTAATAAATAAGAAAAAGTTTTAAGCAAAGAAAAACCAACAAAAATTAAAACAAGCAAAAAGGTCTAAAATTTCTTAAGCAAACTGAGTGCAATTAAGGCAATCAAAAAGTTGAGCACAATTATTGGAATGTTGTGCAACTTGTGCAGGATTGCCAGCTGAGTGTTAACAACAAGTTGCAGTCAGCACAATTAAGGCAACTGGAAGGGATATTTTTTAGAAAAACGAGCTTTACACAGCTGCTTACTTGATAACTTTATTTTAAGAAGTGAGCTTTGAAGTGAAATGTGGCTAAATAGTGTTAAAGTTGTTGACAAATCATAGAAAATAAGCTTTAAATAACTTGAAGCTTAACATAAACTAGGCTTAATATTGCCGCATTAGTCTTAAATGCTTTTGATGGAAAACATAAAAAATAAGAACGCCTTAAAGTTTAATCGAGCGCACACTAATTCGTTACATTGACTCATTCTCAACTTTGAAATTTTACTTTGGGACTGACAACAGGAAATAGAATATGTCTTTAAAATTTATGCCATTAACTAAGCCAAAAACATGCCAAGCATGCTTATGTACAAGTTCAAAGCTTTTTGTTTTGAAACTCATCTAAAACTTAGCCACGCAAATAAAATAATAAAAGCTAAACTTTGTTTCATGGCCAAATTTTGTGCTTTCAGCCATTTTAGAACCACATTAATTTCCATTAACTTCTTTTAACTGCTAATTAATTAAATTAAATAAAAGTTCGTTAATAAAAATATACTGTTCTTCAAATGCCAAGCAAGCAAATTTATCTTAATTCAGTTTTATAAACAAACGAAAATAAAAACAACAAACAGCACAACAATTTATGATTTTTCACTTAAAATCAACTCATCTCAATTTCGAATACAAAAGTTAAAAAAAAAAAAACAGAAAAAACAACACTTTAATTGCAGAAACATGAGCAGCAACA
This sequence comes from Tetanocera ferruginea, assembly GCA_958299015.1. Classification (NCBI taxonomy): domain Eukaryota; kingdom Metazoa; phylum Arthropoda; class Insecta; order Diptera; family Sciomyzidae; genus Tetanocera; species Tetanocera ferruginea. The sequence goes on from OY282644.1 coordinate 4,773,547, forward strand.
CAAAATTTTAATGGTTTTGAGGTAACAACAACAGCAGCAACAAAGTCTCCAATTTTGCATTTGACCAGATATTTTCTTGGCTTCATTGTTGCAATGCTTTCAACTGCTCGGAGTGATGCAGATGAAAAAGTTGATGATGATGATGATGATGATCATGATGATGATGATGGAAAACTTTGTGAAACTTTAAATGTTGCATGTTGCAAAAAGCAGCTAGTAGTTTTGAGGTAAGGTGACACAACACAAGAACCCAAGTGGGTTGGGTGCAATTCAAAGGGTAGGCGGCGGTTTTATGGGATTACGTACATAATGCAACAAAACCCGCAACTAATGAGTAGCGCAACAAAATTCGAACAAATGTAGTGAGAGAACTTCGGTTGGAATGAGCAGACTTTAGAGAACGTTGATTTGTTGGGAGACCTAAAATCTTATTATATCTAAAACTCAATAAATTTAAGTTGTAGTTAAGTTAGTAATTTTAAAATTATAAAACTATAAAATTTTATTTCAAGTTGCATTTTAAAATATAAATATTTAGAGACCTCGTGTTCTAACATTATTATCTGTCCGTATTTTTATTCGAAGTAATATAAAAAAAAAATTATGGATATGTATAGGGTGGGTGTATTTGAAAACGTGTGTTGGCTGCCTGAGTGATTTTCGATTCGGACATGAAAAGTTATTAAGAATACAAAAAAAAAAAAATAAAACAAGTGAAGAAACTCTAAAGTCGGTCAAGCCGAACAATGAATTATCATATACCTACTTTTTCAATATATAATAATAATATGGAAAGTGGGCGTGTCCATGGGTTAATGATGCATATTATTTGTAAGCATCTCAGCTTTGATGTAACAAGCGGACATACCAAGTTTGAAATCTTTAGCGACAATATAAACCTATTTATAGAGTTTTCACTTTTACAGGTTGTTTGGGAGGTAGGCCTGTCCATGGGTAGATGAGACTCATAATTTGTACACATTTGTTTTGATGAAATATTTACACATACGGTATTTTATGCCTGTAGCTCACATAGAAACCACTTTATAGTGTTTTCACTATAGAGGAAGGCGTGTCCATTGGCGGATGATGCGCATTGCTTAAATAAATATCAGTATTAATATAAAATACGTACATCCGCAGTCTTATCCATGTAGGTTTAGCATATTTATAGGATTTTAAATTTTTGGGTAGCATGTAAGGTAGGCGTGTCTGTGGGCGGTTGCCAAAAAATTCTATGCTAGAGCTATAACAGAATTTGTGCAATTATCTCAACTCTTTATACTGTGTTTAAGGACAACACAAAAACGGACGGACGGACTCAAGAACGGACAGGGCTTTATGGACTCACGAAGTGGCGCTGATCTAGAATATATACACTTTTCTATACCTGAATCGCTTATTTCTATGCATTACAAACGCTTGCACAAAGTTAATATATTTCTGACGTGTTCAGGTTTAGGGAATAAAAATAGAAGTTGTGCTCCTATGAAAATGCAATTTTGTATGCTTAGTAAATTTACGCTATTGTAAGAAAAAATTTAACAAATGGTTGAAATCGGTCAGTCATTAGGTTTACCTGTCTTGGACCTCTTAAAGTATTTACAAGATTTTCTATGGAAGTAACATACAAAAATTAGCCGATCTTAATTAAACTCGGGCAGAAAGCTGGACAAATAAAGAAATAGATGTGTATCAAAAATGGTCAAAATTGGTTGAACTCTAGGGACCTCCTTTGGACCACCGTAAAGTTTTTACAAGATTTTGTATGGGAGGTACGTACAAAAGTTGGACGGTATTAACAAAACTCGGGCAGAACACTTTCCAAATAGCTGCTATACAAAATCAAGTAAAAAATTATGAACTATAGCTTTTATAGCTCCAAGAAAGTTACCCATAGGGTTTAGTCGATTTAAGCCATTTTTATTACAGATTTACAACTCTATTTTTAAGTTCTGTCAGAAAGCTAGTAAAATAGAGGAATAGCTGTCTACTTAAAATGGTACAAAATGGAAGAAGCCTATGGGTACCTTCCTTGGATCTATTTTAATTACATGATTTTTTATGAGAGGTACATCTGTAACAAATATCCCATATATTGCTCATTTTGTGAAAGACTGTCACAATCCAAAAGCGAAGTTTTCGGAAAAGAGTAACGCTTGGAATAGTTGATGAAAAATTATGTTACAAAAATTTATATGGAATGGATGTAATGATATAAGTTAAAACTGTCATTTTTGGTCTTATAATGGTGATTCTCAGAAACCACATTTATTCATTGTTATCTCTTAATTTCATAAAATTGAGTTGTGATAGTGCGTGATAGACAGAAAGTGCTTTTGGAATCAAAAGGTAATATTTCAATCCTTTTCAATAAGTTCGCGACCTTTTATCTTTTCGAACATTTTGTAAATTTTTAAATTAATATATTCGTATACTTCAAAAATAAGCCATTTTCCTCAAAAACACATCTTTTGAAATCTTCATAAAAAATTTGAAAAGCTCGTTAATAGCAAGAAATAAAGACAGTCTTAGGTATTTTAGGTGCGGAGTATGACGTTTGTCTTTTCGGTATAAGGTCTAAGCGTCTGAATCGGGTAAATAATTTTCATTTATTTTTTATACATGAGCCAGACCAAGCAATTTATTTATTTTCATAATTTGTTTCGGGCTATCTTGCATTAATAAGATATTGCCTGGCTCACATTCACATCACATGACTCTCATAACCTTTTAATAAAAGGAAAATTAAACCGTTATAAAAATAATTTCTCAAATAAATCATTTATTTAAAGTTGCTTTCCTCATTCGTCACTTAATTTTTTAAAACTATTTCCTAAAGTAATGTTCTGCAGACGAACAAGTCTTCAAAATAAACATGCTTATTGTAGGGTCAACAACTTGCTTATTTAATCTACGATCATGTTGCGTGCTGCTTGATGTAGATTTCTTAATTAAGAGAGTTACAGTTACAAGCAACCACGGAGGACACAAGGGCATCAACATGTGGCACTTGAGGTGGCAATAAAATAAATTTAGTTTTTAGAAAGTTGGGTAAAAACTTCAAACTTTGTATAATAGAATTCATTGCAAAATGTACTTTGATTAAAAGAAAGTTTTACTAGAGGAGTTCTGGTATTCATTAAAAAAGCAACTAAAAAAATGAATAAAATTAAAAAATTTGATTGATGACTAATGATTTTCAATTACTATTCCAAAAACAGTAGCTCAGACAACAGCATTTTTTTAAGAGGAACTATACAGTGTCTATAACATACATTCAACCGTTCATATTCATAAAATTTAAATATAATAATATCATTTAATGAAATATTGCTTAAAATCTTTTAAATTAATTTTTATGAAGTCAACTTTTTAAGAGAAACACTCCTATTAAAGTAATGCAACCCAATGCATTATCATTTTTCCCATCCGCGGCAATACTTTTCATATTCCGCTATATAACATTTCAACGTTTTATAACTCAATAACAAGAATGTTTTATAGCTCGCTGCTTGCTTTTGTGTCATAATTAAAATGGTTCGTTCACACCTTAAATGTTGAAATATGATGTCGCTTTTGCGTTGTCATGAATTTGAACGAACGCAAATTGATGATGAAAAATGCAAAAATCCATTCATGTGTTAACCACGTTGCCATATATCAATATGGTGTCAGTGTCGCACGTGTGCAAGGTCGTTGTTGTTGTTGTTGTAGTTTCTCTGTGGTTGAACAGCTTTTGTTTAACATTAAATTTGATCGTTTTTGAAAAGAGCAAAAAGCAAAATTGCATAGAATGTACAACTAAGCTAGCTATCATGCAGAGAATTGGCTTATATTATTAGAGCAAAAATTTTAATTAAATTAAAACAACAAATTGTGTAAACAAAGAGGTTATTTTAAACATGTGTATGTGTAAAATGGAAAAATTCCTCTAGCGCAATAATATTAAAAGTAAATTTAATAATATTAAAAGTAAATATTAAAATCATTTTATAACACACTCATCATTTACTGCTATTTCAAGATCTCATTTTGCCAACTCCATTCCAGTTCTTGCATTTATGATTTAAGTTTACTGCATGGTATATTTTATGTTCACACATACACATATAAGTGCCATTGGCGAGTAACATAAATTATAACCATTTTGCTATTTAACGCTCTACTGCAGTGCAACGAGCATTTTATGACTTTTACTAGTGTAAAAGCCCGTCCTACGACGGGAAGGAACCATTTAGAGTACAAAATGCGACAAAAAATTTATTGAATTTATATACAAAGGTTTTTATTTGAAAACATGTTTATTAAATTATTTTTATAAAACTTCCGTACATACAACATTTCTAGTAAAAAAATTCTTATGCTTGGTTTTCACTTAGGGCCAGTTTTTCAGTGCGGGTGTAAACTCTAGTCAAATTAAACCAAGGTTAACTCACCAAAATTGGACGTTTAAGCTCGGTTTAAGCAAAAAACAACACATCATATGATAATTTAAGTCAATTCAACTTAAACGAATGCTACAATATCTAGTTAAACAGAGTTTCACATCTCTTTTTGGTGAATTAATCTCAGTTTAATTTGACTCGAGTTTAAACCCGCACTGAAAAACTGGCCCTTAGTCATTTTTGTTTGACAGAAAATTTAAAAGTTTAAAAAATCACATAAATAACATTTTTTTTTGCACTTTTTGCTATAAACATGTGAAGGGATCAGTTTTTCCTATTTTTCGCCATTGTCAAACAGAAAAAAATGACAACGTGTTGGCATTTTTCATGTGACTGACAACAACTGTCCATTGAAATTGACATAGTGAAAACCATGTTTTAGAATTTTAACCAATTAACCTTGTACCTTGCCATCTATAATGCTTAGTTTTACATCATCAGCCCGCTAAAACTGCCCATGACTAAATACCAGTTCTTTTAGAACAACTCCTACTTTTTGCAATATTTAACCTTGCAATGTATTTATGGTCATTGAAAATGTCAGTTTAACTGGAAATTGACGGCTTCGGAGAGTGAAAGGGCAAATCTGTGTTTGTCGGGGCCAAATCAATTCTAGGTATGAAAACTATTTAATGTTCTCCAGTGCACCTGTCAATACTTGTGCGATGATAAATTAAGTTTTTAGGTTTTTCAAAACTAACCACATTTCATTACAGATATCTCTTTTGGTATGGAAATTTCGAAGAAGTATTATAATACTTCCAATTTTGAGGTTTAACTTATGCAGTGGCATTCCTGAAGGATAAAATTTATTCAAAAACTCGGCAGGGCAATTTTGTTTATCGCTATCATCACTGTCTTCAATTTAATCCGTGCTCAAATCTCTCACTGTGTCACCAACTAAAATATTTAGAACTTGCTCGTTGACTTCGTTCACTTCGGAATTTTTTGGGTACAGGATAGCAATTTTGGAATAATGGTTGATGATATTCGGACTCAAAGCATCGCCAAAAATCTATTTAACCCTTTCAATGCACTTGTCCATTATATTGGACACTTCGGAAAATTTCTTTTTTTATTTTCCAAAGTTTTTTCTAAAATCAAATAGGTTGGTGCTATGAAGTGAAGTTGTGCCAACATGACAAAAATAATTTTAGGGAGATATATAACGTTTAACTTAGTTAGATTTTCGATTTTATGCCCAACAGTAGCCTTCAATTTTTTTATATCGCGTGTTAATAAATTTTGCAAATAAAGTGAGTATTGTGATTGGTGTGCAAAGTATAATTTTTTTTTTATAATAAAAAAAAAAAAAAAACAAATTGGCCATTTCAGCCCTTGAAAGGACTTTGACCGAGCTTCTTATCATCAATTGTGTTACGTGTGTTATTAAATGTTTGCACACAATTAACCGAGAACTGGACCTACGCGTTTTATGCCGACTCCGAACGGCTAAAGTTCATGTTCTCAAGAAGCTTTACATGGCATTATTTATTCTCTGAGGTTTGCCATTGTCTGCAGAGAGGTGGTGACCGATCTGAAAAATTTTTTATTGAAAAAACTTTTCGCCGCGACTGGGGATCGAACTCGGGCTCCGAGCGTACTAAGCCACACACTTAACCTGCACGCCACGATCACCATAATTTTTTTTTTTTTATAATAACATTTGCATAAATAACGCATTTGCATTTGTCTCCGGATAACGTTATCGTGGTTTTTTCCATTATATTAGACAGCCTGCCAAAAGCAAAGCAGCTCATGTAAAAATCAGAGGGAAGTTTTTTAATCTTTTTATTGCTTAAATGATGGGAATATAAGCTCAAAAAAATTGTCCACGATTATTCTAGGCAAGCCATTGAAAGGGTTAATAAGCGAACCTTTACAAACAAAATAATCTGGAATTTCTATGATATCTTCATCTCCATTTCCTAACTTGAGTAGCCAATCGCTAAAACTTGGATCAGAAGACCAAACATTGTGATTTAATTCTAGCAATTCCAATTGACACCAACGTCACTGAATGTAATAATTGCTGTTCAGTTTATGCAGACCGAATAGGTTGCGGTTCTGTTAATTAAGAAGCACTGTAATAGCAAGACATGATGTTTGATGTATAGTAGTTGAGGAAAATGACGATAGTCTTAAAGTACAAAGATTTCCAATACATAATTTAATAACAGGTTCTGGTCCATTGTGAACAGGTCTTAAAAGGTTTAGTAAGTACAAACATTTCAAATGGATAATTTTACAACAGGTTCTGGTCTAGGCTAAACATGTTTTACGATATAGATCAAAAGGTTTAGTAAGTACAAACATTTCATATGGATAATTTTCTAACAGGTTCTGGTAAAGGCTGAACAGGTTTTACGATATAGGTTCTGGTCCAGGCTTAACATTTTTTACGATATTGGGCACGGAGCAGGACGCTTGTCTTTTATATATTAAGATTCAAAAGCTTTAGAAATCGAATGGTTTTACTTATTTAGTAAGCTTAGAGTGGATGATGAAAAAGCGCGCTCAACGCACCTTATGTTATGCATGCTTCTAGTTGAGCAATGCGTTGTTTTTATTGGATTTTCAGTATTTTTTTTTTTATTTTATTTCTTTTGTGTGAAGTTGTGAAGCTGTACCAAGTGCTAAAGATGACGCAAAAGTAGTAAAAAGCTCAAGAAAAGCAATGCATTTATAGTCAACATAAAAATATTCAATCAGAATTTATAATTAATTTTTCATTGACACACTCCTTCACTCTCTTTGTTTTAAGAAATTTAAAAATAATTGAAATTGTCAAGCAAACTTATCAAAAATAACAGGCGTAGAAAAAAATCGTCACATAAAATGTAGGTTAATAATATTGATTGATTCCTAATTTTTGACTCATAATTTTTTAAAGAACTAGTAAAAAATGTGCCTAAATGAAAAATTGTTCATTATTTAACGTCTGTTAAAAAATTCACTGCATACTTTAGGGAGTCTTCTTTGTGTGATCGGCTTAAAGAAACACTTGTTTTGATATTTTATTTTGGGAAAACTATTTATTATAATAAAAAGCATCTTTATATTCATTATTAATCATCTGATTAAAATTTCACTGCATACTTAAAGGGGTATTTATTATTTAAACAGCTAAAAAAGCATTTGTGTTGAAATTTATTTTGGGAAAACTATTTATTATAATAAAAATATCTTTATATTCATTATTCATCATCTGGTAAAAATTTCACTGCATACTTGAAGGGGTTAATTTTTATTTGAACGGCTAAAAAACATTTGCTTAGAAATGTATTTTGGGAAAACTATTTATTAAAATAAAAAACATCTTTACATTCAATATTTATTATCTGATAAAAATTTCTCTGCATACTTTAAGGGCTTTTCTTCATTTGAAAGGCTAAAACACACTTTTTTTAAATTTTATTTTGTGATTATTTTATTTTATTTTTTTTTATTTTAATAAAAAACACCGATTTTCATATTATTAAATATGACTTAAATTTTTTATATTTGGTTTTCATGCTTCTATTGCCTAAAACTATCTAAGTTTGGACCCAAATACATTTTTTGAGATCAAAACAGTGACAAGGATTTTTCAGCTTCTCAAATCGTAACTTAAAAATATTTGTTCTTATGAAAAATAACACAAAGTGCAAAATTACATTCGTTTTTCTTTTGAGTGTTCTTAAAGCGATGATTGTAAGTAATCTTATAATTTTTGTTCGAATAAATAGAATGCAAGTAGTTTTGAATCTTTATCACAGTTTAAATTATTATGTTTTGAAAAAATCGCGTTTAAAAAATTTTAAGAACAAAAAGATGTATTATAAATAGATATATCTTAATATATATAAAACCCCAATAAGTGAGCTATGAGATGCTAGCAACTCATTGGTGGAATTTTAAAAAACTAATGATGACATCTGAAAGCTATAGAAAAGGTCAAAAAAGGTCAGTTGGTTCCATTAAAAGGTCAGTGATAGATAATTTTTTAAGAAATTTTCAAGGTCATGCACAAATTGCTCTATTGTTTAAGCCAGGAGTGGAATTTTTAAAAACTAAATATACCTTCTGAAAGATATTAAAAAGGTCAGTTATCTCCAATAATTTGTCAGCGATAGAAAATTTTTTACGAATTTTTTAAGAAATTTTCAAGGTCATACACTATTTGCCCCAGTTTAATATACAATTATTAATATAAAAATTATTAAAAAAGGTCAGTTATGTTCGTTAATTGGTCAACGGTGGATAAGTTTTTAGAAATTTTTTTAAGTTTTTCAAATTTTACATATTTTGCTCCATTGTGCAGTCCACAAGTTGAATTTCAAAAAAGTACATACATCACGTGAAACGCTAGCGTGAATGCTAGCATCCCGTAGCTCAATAACTGCCATGCTACGCACCTTATATCACTCAAACTGTTGCAGTGCTTTTATTATATGAAAAAATGTTCAGCCTAAAAGTATGTGCACAAAATATATTTTCTATTTTAAGTCATGCTCAGAACCTAATATCGCTAAAACTGTAATAAGGCCATTACCGTGCTTTCCAAACTTAACGGAAATAAATTTCAGCCTAAAAGCGTGCACAGACAATTCATTTGATAATCATTAGTGTTGACATGGGTTTCAACCAGTTACAGAATATACTTATAAATATACTCGTTTTATTAAAGAAATCCATCTGAAACTTGAACTTGAATACATGTTTCAAGTATGTATTTTCTAGACAAATATAGTAACATTTTTTTAAAAAAAAATTTTAAAACTGTTTCCAAATAAAAAAGATTCCTTACAAAAGAAGTTACAAGCTCACTTTTATTCTATACAAAAGATAAAAGATATCTCTTATCGCAGTATCTTATCAAAGTTTCGAATGGCGAAGTACGTTATCGAGGCTTAGAAATCTTGTTTGAAATAACTTAAATGCTATGATTTCTCTGCAAAAATTTAACGATAAGTTTTATTTTTGGGATTCTTAGAGGTTTTCACGAGAGGATTCACCTCGGCACCACCTGTTAGAAACTGGTGTATAGATGCTCAAAGTCTTCTCCCTCAATGAAATGTTGAGAGAGTTTGTTTCTTGAGAAGCAATATATTGAGGTCTTAAGAGAATAACCTCGTACAAGCCTCGCAAGTAATTCTCAAGAGAAAATGAGACGAGAAGCCTTTTAGAGCTTGTGGGCGAAAGTTTTATTCTTTCTCCATGATACATCTAATGATAAGTTCTTATGTAGGCTACTTTTACATTTAGGTGAGCGAGCATGTTTTGATTGCTTTGAGCGAAGAGCTTCCGAAGAATCTTAACGAGACTTTCTTCACAATGAATTTAAAAGAATATCAGTTTTTTTTTTTTTGTGAAGACCGACCCGTCTTAATGTAAATATATAGGATGTAGGTAGTTTGGCCACTAAATGTTCATTGTTTTTTTGGTCACGCTTCCATTGTAAAAGCAAAAAACATGAGTTTCATGCTTCTTTGCACTTATCTTCTGAACTGTTTTTGTTCACCTTGTATTTGTACATGCATTCAAGAATTTTATTCACAAAAATTATGCATGATTCATATTTCCCTTGTGTTTTTTCATGACATTTACGACCATTTTTATTCGTTCATGTATCTTGTGCACACACATAATGAACTTTAAACACTAGGCTTATGAAATATTCATGTTCAATTTTTTTTTGTGTTTCTTCTACGTAATTATCATGAACAGTTCCTATGACTCATGTAATCAATAACTGGACCATCATTTATGAATGCGATTCACGGAGATCATGTAAAAATTCATAATTGTTGTGAAAAAATGTACCAAATATAGCACTTCAGACAATTTACTTCACAGTATTTTTTTTTTGACTATCAATTATAAGTTTTCTATATTCTTTATACTCGTTCATAAATCATTACCTTGATTTATCATCGAAACTTATTTAAATGGCTTACAAAACACTCTCATCACTCTTCCAACGATTTAGACAAAAAAAAATATTCTCTCACAATGTCAATTAATATCAATTAATTGCAATCAACAGTATTTGTTTTTTGAATGCTACACTAGATTCCAACAGCTGATAAACTATTTAACCATTTCAACATTATAAGTCTGCCTCACAGCTTTACATACATTACCACTATCTGCTCATTCTGCCTAACCGTCATAAATCTAAGCAACTAGCTAATCTATATGAGTGGCTGAGTGAATAAATAACTTCCGGTGATCTTCTAAGACCAAACGGACAAAGCGTTCATATATGCGACAAATGTTGTTATGAGGCTATTCAATAACGACGATGCGCCCGCCTAAGGGCCATTAAACATCTCTCTCTCTACTAATCTCACTGCAAAGTTGTGTGAAAGTAATTTGTTATTGTGAATTGTGGCTAAACAGTTTGCTTTGATTGCACACTTGTGGCAAAATGTGGGTAGATGATGTCTTGCGCTTTTTCTCCTTAATTTAAGAATAGTTTAACGTAACAAATAGACAAACATAAAAGTAATTCTCAGAATTTTTTTTTTCTTTCAACTGGTTTGAAAAATTTAACTGACATAAGAGATCATTTAAGCGTAATCATGTAAGTGCAAGACTGCGAGAAATGAAAGACTGAATTCGAAAAATGTTATTATTAATATAAAAATACATAAAATACAAGCGTGCTGCTTCACACCTAATATCGCTCAAACTGTTTATTATTGATGTTACAGTGCTTTTGTTATACGAAAGAATTGACAGCCTAAAAGTAGGCAAACAAAATTTGTATTTGTATATTTATCAGCAACGACATAAAGACGACGACTGCAACATAACATTCGAGATGAATGTAAAAAAAATGTTACTTAATTATTTTCAATGCTACACGTCCTAGGACGGGCTTCAATAATAGTTTAATAATATTTTAACAGATATAATAATATAAATTAATATTAATATATGAAAAATTTTATACGAAATAAAAAACATAAAAAAAATTAAAAGTGAACGTGTTGTGGTTTTGCACTTTAAAGCACTTTAAAGAGCGCACACACACTCTTTAAATTCTGAAGAAATTCGTTTACGCTGCTGCAAAATTATGCAAACAACACATTAACACTTCGTTTGCGCATTAATTTTTCATATTAATGTGCTATGAACTGCTTATAAAGTTCACAATCCTTGTCGTACCCTCATCAAATATTTGCTGATATGTGTGACAGGCTTTCAGCTGTTAAATGTGTGATAAATAATAAACCACAAAGCTTTAAATAATATTGAATAATAATTTTTGGTACATGAACATATCTTATTGACACCCTCATTCATAAAATAATTCATTCGTATTAATATTGAACATTGTTTACTTTGAACCAAGGCTCATCGTAAATATTCAGAGCATGCTTGAATTTAACGAGAGTAATTTTTTGTTTATATATTAATTTAAACATTATAAAGAAGTAAATGAAAATGTGTGAATCTGACAGAAGTTTGTGTGTTTGTGTACTTAATAAATAAGTGAAAAATAACTTTATTAAAATTAAGTCATTTTAAGTTTGATGCGATTAAACCACTTTGCGATTTCTCTCTTTGAGCATTTCAGCAAGTGCAAAAAATAACTGTTCAGGACTATTGGATTTATTCAAAAGTTCAATAATTATTTTTTTAAAAAACATATATCATAAATTTATATATAATCATCGACTCCGATATACAGAAAACGTATATTAAGTAAACAAGCCACTGTGTAAACTTTGTGCTCTCAACTGAGCATTTTTTTTAAATTTTTACGATTTAGTAAAGTTCCATGTCCGATCCCAGACATATTAGATTTGACCCAGCGATGCAATTGGATTCGTACCATTCTTACAGAAATCTCATAAAAACCAACTGTGAATTCTTTAGGCATAAGCTTGAATGCAACCTAAGCCAATCAATTCAGCCCATATTTACCAAGAACGAGCTTTAATATGAGTCATCAGAACTCAAAACAAATATAACGTTCGCATTCCACGAAAGCTGTAGTTTAGAAAGTCTAAATGGAAGGCCTTGAAAAAGGGAAGTGCTAGAAACAAAATTATCCAAAGAAGAGAGTGGATCCTATATAAGCAAGCTTAAACTGAATATAACTTTGCATTGAGAAGACTAAAGAGAAGCACATGAGAGATTACAGAGGGAGCATTGAGAGACTCCGTGCATCAACCCGCTTACAATAGGCACTATCAAAATACCACTCTAACAGTATATGTACTATGTTCAAACCTAACTGAAGCTACAGAAAAACTCCAAATGAAACAAATCGCCTTCTATTAAGATGCATGATGTTCAACAATCACAGAAACTAATGACTTAGTACCATATGGTAACAGAGATCTTCCTGTCATATTCTAACTTCCCAACGATTACGATGAGCTGCTTCTGAGTTCAGTTCATACAAATCACCAGGACCGGATGGAATTTTCCCCGTGCCTTGTACACCAAGAAATCGACTTCTTGGCCCTACCACTCACTAGAATGTTCAAAGAAAACCTTGTTCTTAATTACTTTCCAAAAGAATGAACAAAGGTTAGAGTTGTGTTTATAACAAAAGTATGTAAAAAACCCGAACAATTACCTAAATCGTACAGACAAATCAGTCTGAGTTCTTTCGTCCCAAAAACAGTGTTAAAAATTTCTGGAAAATACTATTTACTAGTTTAAAAAGCATACCGTTATGAAAGCATAAAAATTTGCTTATCAGACAGACAAAACCAGAATGACTGCAATCCATAGTATAACCGGTATTATCGAAAAGGTTTTTAAGTCCAGTGGCGTAGATATGTGGGGTCCACGATTTCGGACCCCCCACAGCCATCAGCCTTATATGAAAGTTGTTGTCAATTGATTCTTTGCAATTACAAAAAAAAAAAACTATCTGAGATTGAATTTTCTGTGTAAACCAGATCAAGTTTATTTTGCAGATCTTATTTTAAACACCCATTCTCTAGGAAAGTTCGGAAGTATATAAACAAGTATATATTTACTTAACTTTTTTCCGGACCCCTCTCAGAACCAAAAGCTATCTACGCCACTGTTTGAGTCGAAACATTGGTATTCAAAGAGCCCTCGACAATACGTTGTATAAAGCAATCAAAGAGGCGATGTTAAGAAAAAAGTCTCTCTTCAAATGAAAAAATGAGATTTTAAAAATGAAAAAAATAAATATACCATTTCAGCCCTTTGACCGAGCTGGTTATGATCAGAATGAATAGAATTGACCGAAAACTGCACCTACTTGTCTTATGCCGGTTCCAAAAACCTAAAATTCATGTCTTCAAGAGCCTCGACATGACAGTTTTTACTCTCTGAGGTTTTTTATTGTCTGCAGAAGGTGAAGACCGATTAGAAAAATACATTTCTATTGAAAAAACTTTCTGTTTCAGATGGTGATTCCAACCTACATTTGGTGTTTAAATGTAGAATCATCATGTTCGATCTCAGTTGGGCATCTAACATCATCATTGCCACTATTGCATGTCCTCTAGTAAAAATTCTTTAACCTCTTTTATGAACATTGGTCGTTGGTGAACTACTCGAACAGCTGAACAACCAGGGCTTTGTTACTGGAGGATATGTGCATGATTTGGTTGTGAAAAGTCTGCGCTGCCATGGGCCAACTATATACGACAGATATACAATATACGACGTGTCAGAACTAATGCTTAAGTATAAATCCTGAAATAGCCATACTAGTACCTTTTTCTAGAAAGAGGCTCTTATATCTGAAAAAGTCAAAACATTATTATCTAGTATCTTATATCTGATACTAAACGAACAACTAATTAATTTTTCAAATAAGGTCAAATACTTAGGATGAACTTTTGACAAGAAACTTCTTTGTAAAACTCACTTGACAAATACTATAGGCAAAGCTACACGTAGATGACAAAACTTGTGGTCTTAAGCCAGAAATGGTATAATGGACGTTCTTAACTATTACACAGTACGACAAAATCAATTTTTTTTTGAGTACACATGAGAAATGTAAACAGAATATGAAAATAGGCTTAAAATAAAGAAATACGTGTCTCGGCGATTTGCTGTAGCACGTCAGAATTTTGAGAAAATCAATTTTAAAGATTCGAAGGATCGTGGAGGTTCACTTGTAACGTAGTACTATTATAAAAAGTTCTATAAAAACAGAATGGGTGAACCGATTTAAGTGCTTGAGCCAGTTTTGAAAAGGGAATTAAATTTGGATTTGTTTTTATAAAAAAAACATTTTTTTCCGCTAGATGGCGCTTTAATTTTCATGTAAAATTAAAAAATATCCAAAAATGTAATGTAATTCAATGTAATGTAAATGTAATGTAAAAATACAAAAATTAATATCCAAAAATGTAATGTAATTCAATGTAATGTAAATGTAATGTAAAAATACAAAAATTAATATCCAAAAATGTTATGTAATTCAATGTAATGTAAATGTAATGTAAAAATACAAAAATTAATATCCAAAAATGTAATTCAATTTAAGGTAAATGTAATGTAAAAATACAAAAATTAATATGATATCTTAACTATTATTTTTTTAATCAACAACATTGTATTTTTAATGAATTTCGTACATTTTTTGGATATTTTTTAATTTTACATGAAAATTAAAGCGCCATCTAGCGGAAAAAAATGTTTTTTTTATAAAAACAAATCCAAATTTAATTCCCTTTTCAAAACTGGCTCAAGCACTTAAATCGGTTCACCCCTTCTGTTTTTATAGAACTTTTTATAATAGTACTACGTTACAAGTGAACCTCCACGATCCTTCGAATCTTTAAAATCGATTTTCTCAAAATTCTGACGTGCTACAGCAAATCGCCGAGACACGTATTTCTTTATTTTAAGCCTATTTTCATATTCTGTTAACATTTCTCATGTGTACCAACCACTGTCGTACTGTGTTATTAGACCTTTTTCTGAAGAATTACTTGGACTGCCTTCTTTAACAATACCGATCGAAAGGATGTTACAGGATGCTACCAAAGCTTCATCAGGCTCACAAAAGAATTTACTTAACATTATTGGGTTATTGTTTTTCGCTGTTAAAAATTTGTCAGTGATCCTATTGTAATGCAGAACTGTAAGCTATGTTTTGTATGTTTGATTCGTTACGTGAACTGTTCGATATCTATCTAACTGCTGATTTTTGTAGAAAATTTTTTTTTCAAGTACGAGATGGTTTAGGAAAAAATATCTCCTCGCCGCCCCCCCCTCCTTTTTTTTCGGAACACATATAAAACTGCTATATTTCAGCAACTGAACTACAAATGGGCTTGGTCGCACTATATTTAAGCCCACTTTTCCGAAATTGTCATAATATTAGAATTATACATGTTAACGGAGTGCAAATCAGTAACCGCCAACAACCTTTTATGTTCAAAATTCTTTATAAAGGGACTATAACCAGATCAAACCCATCGTGCTAGCTACCGAAAAGGGAAGAAAAACGTCTTCCCGACCAACAAGTAATAACATAAAAAATCTTTAATTAACTAATTTCAATATATTTTAACATAAGAAACCTGTAACAAATTATACATTTTTGACCTAGTTAGGAAGTAAATTAACTGACCCTTTTTAATATATTTCGGGCGCTATAGTTCGTTTCTGCTTTTGAACTGTACTATTAAATTGTGGGGTAAAATTGTGAAAATATAAAAAATTACAAAATTTAAAAAATTATTTATCGTTGATCAATCAATAGAGTTAACTGACACTAAAAAAGGCCTTTTCATATATTGAGACGATAGAATTAGTTTCTCGAAATCCTACAAATGGGGTGGGGCGCATAATTTAACAAATTGAGTATGACCTTGAAATTGTCTGATCTAATATATATTAAATTTTCTATTGCTGACCTTTTTTGATATTTTTCATAGTTTTTATGAATTTCAAATTTAGCATGAATTTGAAATTTTATTAAAAAAAATCATAAAAACTTTTGCAAATTTTTAAAATCGACATCATATCAAATTGTGCGTGTTAGAAAAAAAATCAAGTACTTCATCTTCTTCTATATAAGATTTGCTCTTGAGATTCTTTTTGCTGTAGTGCTGTGTAATTTAAAATTTTTCAAAGCAGAACTCAAAACGCACAAAAAATTCATTCGTAAAAATTAGTGTCACTTATTTATAGTCGATTTTGTTGCTTATCTGTGTGTTCTCTTGTGCTTCGCTTACCGGGTCCGCTTACCATGTAAGCAAGATATCATCAGCGTTTGAGAAGCCATGATCGAACCAATGGTTATGTGAATTGTAAACAGACGTTGGAGACCTCGACGCTACATCGAATGGAATAAATGGTCGGTTATATCGCTCATTTCATGTCAGACTGTTCTAACTCAAAATTCTAGTTTTAACTTAAATGTCATATTTAGAGATGACCATGAAGAAATATTTATCGTTACAAAAACAAAAAATTAATGTCTTGATTTATATCATATTTACAACTTTTTATAAAGAAGTAAATTTTTTAATTTCTACCTGCACAGAAAATACATATTTCAGTTATGAGAGCAAATTTTATTTGTCTTCATAAAAAATGTACAGTCATGATTAAATCAGGCTACAGCCTGATCATCATCACATCATCATATTTTATGATATCCTTAATATTTTGTTAATTTGATGATGCGTTAAGAAAAAATGCAACTCATTTAAGACAATTTATTTGCACTAAAGCGTTTAAAAAATTTATGCCACCGTTTTTTTTTTTCGGTGTTATAAAATTAATCCCGAGGCAGCAGCAAGACAGACATGCAACAATTGTCATCATCAACGCCAACACCGTCAATTCTGTTTCATCAGTTTCAGTGAATTTTCGTGTGAATAAATGTGTGCGAATATTTTGGATGGATGAGTGTGGTGTGAAGCTTTGAGCATATGTGGGAAATTTTGTGGAAAGACAAAAAGTTTCAAGTGTGCACGCATACATACAAACATACATACATCCCAGTAGACAATGAGAGCGCTGCTAGCAGGCCTTCCTGTGGATTTTGTAGTACTGCCGCACTTATATACAATTACACTTTATTTTTTATATGTAGTGGGAAAATTTTGCAGGCCTTTTCGCTCCCATCATGATATAATGAAAAGAAGGTAGCCTTGACAACTGCCTTTTTTCTCACGAGAGTCGATTGGCTACTGTCAAAAAGTCAGCTGTTCCTGCAACGAAGCAATAAGAAGTGAAATCGAAAAGAACAAATAACCAATTAAACATTGTGCTTTAATCAACAGATTGTGATTTAATAAGTTGAATTGTGAATTTTTATATATAAATAAACATGTCATATCGGAATGAAACAAAGTATTGTGTTATTTCATTACTGTCCGCCATGATTTGTACAATTTTCATTCTGTTTATTCATTCTCTCTCTTCGTTGCAAAAATTGATCAGCTGTTTTTGACAGATGCCCATCGCTGAAGGCAGCGAAAAGAACTGCCACGGCTACCTCCTTTCCTTATATCATGGCTCCCATAGCTCAAAAGAGGCCTGATAGAAGCACTTCTTAAGAATGGCTAAAAGAAGGGGCAACGAAAAGTTTTGAAAAAATATTTTTTTCTTTTAAACCGTTTTCTATTTATTTATACTAGTATCGCCTGGGATCGAAATTCGACCAATTTATTGATTGCTTATTTATAATTATATGCCAGATGATCAAAATAAGTTCGAGGCTATAACTCTTAATTAATTGGAGATATAAAGCTATTATAAAGATATTATTTTGTTCAAAAACAGAAAAACAACATTTTAAAAAAATTTAATTTTGTCAAAGAAATCATGGGACTTGATTTTTTGATGGCACGGACAGTTTATTAATTTAGTGTCAAGACAAAATAAATTCACCTAAAATTCGATACAGACTTTGAAAACAAATCAAAAATGCAATTTTGAGTTTTTGTTTTTTTTTTTACAACAAAAAACATTTTTAACCCATATTTTAAGAATAAATCAAATTTTATGGTCTTTTTTTAAAAGGAATAATTTAAATATAATATAAATATTGTGGTGGCCGTGGCATGCAGGTTAAGTGTGTGGCTTAGCATGCTCGGAGTCGGGTTCGATACCCAGCCGCGGCGAAAAGTTTTTTTCAATAAAAAATTTTTCTGATCGGTCACCACCTCTCTGCAGACAATGGCAAACCTCAGAGAGTAAATAATGCCATGTAAAGGTTCTTGAGAATATGAACTTTAGCAGTTCGGAGTCGGCGTAAAACATGTAGGTCCAGTTCTCGGTCAATTGTGTGCAAACATTTAATAACATACCCAACACAATTGATCATTAGAAGCTCGGTCAAAGTCCTTTCTAGGGCTGAAATGGCCAATTTGTTTGTTTTTGTTAATTTAAATATAAACAAACAAAAAACGGTATTATTTTTAAAAGTTTTTTTAAGTTAACTGATAAGACTTAAATACAAAAAAGAAATAAATAAATTTTATTCACAGATGGCGGAGATATTGGCTTCCCAATTTAGAACATAGATACATAGTGAACATTTAGATACATAGTGACCCGTATATATATACACATATATGTTTGTACATATTTACACGTATATATCTCTGTTATAATTGGAATTGGTTTGGTGTTTAAGAGTTTACTCTCTTTTCCACGTAGGATCTTGGGTTGGATAGTTGCCGCAAACTTACTAATATTCATATTATTTATAGTTACTTTGGTCTCTTTGTTTTAGAGTTTTATGTAAAGTTTACTACTTATTTGATGTTGTTTACTTTTTTAAATTCAAATATTCTTAATAAATTCGTGTTTTTGTATAAAATTTTTAAGTTCCGCTGAAAAGCCAGTTATGTGCTTAGTGGAAATTCATACTTCGCCAACTGGGTGTGTTTTTTAGTACGTAGGTGCATTCTATCTTTCCGGTTAATCCGGAATGTTGTAGAATGTAAGTCGTGCATGCGTATAGTACGGGCTATACGTATTTATGAGATTTCTCACTCCTTTGGCGAATCCAAAAAAAAAAAAAAAAAAAAAACATTATATTTGAGACAGTTTTTTTCTCCCTCTTGGCATTTGGTTGAAACACTCTCTAAATAACTAACGACAATATTAAGAAAATTCATTAAAAATACTTTTGGTTAGAACTTTACTATAATTTTTATCACATTTGAAAGAAAATTTAACAGACTTTTAGAAAAAATTAGAAAAATTGAAAAACCGTTTAAATTCGACCAAGATATTTACATGGAAAGTCAAATTTTTGAATTCAAAACACATTTTTTTTTTCAAATTTTAAAATTAATGAATGGATAAAACTAAATTTTTTTTTAAGAAACTGTTACTTTTAAAAAAAATTCAAATTCGACCAACTCAATTCAAATTCAAATTTGAATTTTGTACAAAACTCTCCCCCAACCAAATTTCATATTAATCAAAGAGCGGGTTTTTTCTCAAAAATTTAATTTCTCTCTTAGAAGGTTGGGAACCCCCTCTATCAGATATATCATTTATATATACATTCTGCACACCGGGCAACATAACCTTTCGAATGATATAAGTTTCATTTATTTTGAGTTTTAATTAATACCAAAAAAGCGTACGACAAACTTTAATGTTCACGTATTAATATATAAGATATTCTATGATTTTATCTTCTCTCCTATGTTTTTTTAAGTCAGATTAATTTCAATCTATAATCTTTCATACAGTAGTTAGATGGGCCATTATTGCGTCATATTTTTAAACTTATATATATTCTAACTTTTGACGAAAAAATTGCCCTGAAGTATATGAAAAGTCAGTCTTTGTAGGGAAAACAAATTTGTTGTGCTCACTTTTGTGCAGAAAAGGAAGGCCTTCAAGAAATGTAAATAAGAGCAGCGAGGAAAGAATGTGTTTAGTCTTCAAAAGTAGCAGTCAATGCAGGCTTTCGTATGAAGAGCGCTGGTTTAATTGCCTATTGGGATACGCTCCCACGCTCTTACACACACACAAACAGCAGGATGTTTTGAAGGCAAAATAAGTGAAGCTTAAATACGATGAGAAGAAACACAACGAGCTGATGGCATTTTACGTTATTTTAAAAGTTGTCGTTTATGTTGTTGTTGTTGTTTTTTGTTGTTATTATAGCCATTTCACTCACTTCGCTGCTGCTGCTGCCTGAAGCGTACAAGACTTAAAAGCTTGCGTTGTTGTAAATTTAATTAATATTTCGCTGAATTGCATTATTGACAGAGCTTGAAACAGAGCCAAAACAATTACAATTGTAAACATTTAATATATAATTCAAACAAAAGTACGCAATACAATACAATATAGCGGTGATTCATGCAAATTAACAGTTTTAAATCTCATAAAATCTACGTATCATTTAAATTTTGTAGCAAATTCTTCAACGTCAGCATGAATAAAATAAATATTTAATGCCAAGAAATAACTTCGTTTAGCCCATTTAATTTTATTTTATGAAGCAACAAAAAACTTTTGCCACAAAAACAATAAAATTTTGGCAAAAAGAGATTAAATAAAAGAAAAGAAACAACGTCAGCTTGCAAACTGTAACAGTCGGTTAGGACAGACAGACAGACATTAAAATTGATTGTTGCTGTGTAATGTTGAAAATTATGCAGCTAAAGCCAGAGAAACGTTATTAGCTGACACAAAACAAATAAACTGATTTAAATAAAGCTCTGAACATAAGCAAGAGTAAGGTTGAGTGTCAGCTTAAAACAAAAAATTTAAATTTTAAATTAAACTCTCAGACTTGCGCCTGTTTATGTTAACCGCACAGTCATAAAATTGTACCTTTTTTTTTGTTAAATTGTAAGGTTAAATAAAAAAGCTGTTACCACGCAATGGTAACAATGAAATCAGTTAAATCATAAAATATTCCACACATTTTCTACACTATTAAAAGTTAACACGCTATACATGTTGCTACTTTAATCAATGCATAGCAATTTAATTCAACTAGAGAACATTCAAAGAACACGCCGCTTTATACAAAGGACTTCAATTTTTTTTTTCTTCCTTTGATTTATTATGCACGCACCTAATCATTCATTCATATTCATTCACATTCACTCAGTTCGGTATTTAATGTCATTTTCATAAGGAGTGTGCGACCAATTAACACCACCATAACGAGCAGCAATTTGAATGACATAGCATGCCTAGTAAATAGCTTAATAAATAGGCTGCTTTATTAAAATGCTAATGAGTGAGTAGCTAGCGTTAATTTAGAGACAGTGCTTGATTTTAATCATTAGTTGAAATGTAATTATGGCATGTTTAAATGCTTGAAGACAATTATTAATTGTTAAGCAAAGTAGCAGCAGCAACAAAAAATGCAACAACGAACACACAAACATTAAGTAAAGATCTTAACTAAACTTGGCTAATGCACCTTAAGTGCTTTAGAAGCTTTGTAAACTCTTGCTTCTTTGTAAGACGTAAGGCTCTTTCCAACTTTTGCAGCAAAACTTGGCTTAGTTATAAAGATAATTCTATATCACATACCGTTAGAGTTCAATAACCAGAAAATTAATTAAATAAAAAATAAACTATAAAAACTTTCATTTAACTTATATAGCGCAACATTTTTGGCAGCAGCCTAGCAGCTTAGATAAGTTAGTCAGCCAGAAAAGTTGGAGTTTTGCTCCAGTTTTATCAAGTTTGTTCGCAACTACTTAGTTGTTGCAGTTAGAATGTGGAACATTTTTGCAACCCATAAATGCTTTGTTGCTAGCTGTCATAAAGTTTGATATGTATATCATTTAGTATGTATGAATGGAGTATCATTAAATCGTGTTAGACTAGTTTTTCAGTTTTGTTAACACATTTCTAGCACATAAGCGTGTCACGAGATAGTTTGAACTATTTTGGCCTAAATTGTAATGTGATGATGTTTTTTTTTTTTTCATACTGCAATATCTTCCCCATCTACTACAGCTGCCATGCGAATTTGGATGGAAGAGTATGATCACTGCACGACCCCTCCGACGTGAAAAAAGTCCACAGCGATTTCAACGCGAAGTTCGGAAAAGAAGGAGTGCAATAAGTCTACAATTGGTTCTATCAAATGTAACAAATACCCAAGGTATATTTATAAGGTAGGCTACGTATTATGACAGCCAAAAATAAGCATTGCTAATGCGAGAAAATTTTGGTTGCAAGTTTTGTACTTATTTTTGTTTTTTTTTAAAAGTTTGTTTTTGAAAAAAAAGGTACAAATGCGGATGATTGCGTACGTTTACATACTTCACATAAGACGGTATTAAAATTTCAGAGAGGAGATAAAATAATAATACTTCAAAACCTGAATTGAGCATATTTTCGATTTATACTTGGTCTGTTTCCATACTAGCTTCAAGTAAGGATCGAGGATTAGAGATTAATTTGATTTTATGACAAAATGAGCAAATTTGTCAAAAATTAGAGAAACGGTTTTAAATGAGTTTCCAGCACAACAGTTATTTTTAGAAAAGAATAAAATTTAAGTGCTTCACTTAAAACACCTTCACCGTTTCCGTTAATTTTAGTAACTTTACCTAATTTTATTAATTTGCGAAACAATTGCATAAATTTTTTTCACAATACAGCACAACAATTTAATTTTATCACTCTGACAATCAGGAGTTTAAAGCTCAAGATTCAAGCTCGGAGAAATTTTTCAAGTAAAATTTTAGTAATAGAGAGTAGCAAACAGTGACATTTTGCTTGTTCTTCTTCTCTCTCGAGCTGGAAAAATGTGTTAAGAAACGCGTTCGAGTAACTTCAAGTTAATTGAAGTGAATAGGAAAACAAACCTATAACTTTACTATTTATAAAAAAAAAAATGAATTTGAAAGGTGTAAAAGACAGACATATTTTGCTACTGCCAATTTTTTGTAAAGAAAATACAAATGGCAGCTTGCTGTTTTAGAGGTGTTCGACAAGTTTAGCTTTCTTGTTATGAAACGCTGTAAAATTGATTTCATTTCGCCGTATTGATCTATACGCGGCTAAAACAGTTCGACTTCAAAAAAATTCGGACCCAAACTTTGATGAACGATTAGTTCGTTAGGTATTTTTCTTCGTATGGTCTGTTTCGTTAGTTTGGACTCAAAGCATTTTACCATGGTTTTTGGTGAACTATTTTATAACATGAATTCGGTACGTTTCATTAAAGTGTTGCATAATTTTGACTCAGCGTTTATTTCTCCGTATGTTGCATACGTGGCTAAAGAAGTTTCACTTTTAAAATAAGTTTTAATGAAATCTACTACTTTTTCAATACTAAAAATAGCATCCCTATTTCAATACTAAAAACTTTTTCAATACTGAAAATATCATCCCTTCACAAATAAGCATGCAAGAAATACAATTTCAAGGGAAGTGTCAAATACGTAGCTTACCTTAAAAATATGCCTTGGCAAATACCTACATTTGGTTCTATCTGATATTGAAAAGCAAAAGTATGACCAAATAAAATAGACTATAAATAGATAAATAACTATAATATACATTTTTAATGGGAAATTAAAAAACTTTCTTTTGGACTTTCGCCATTGCATGTCTGGATGTTCCTCATAAGATCGAATTTAAAAGATGGCAAACTAAAGGATTTGAGCTTGAGAAGAAAGTTTGTGATAAAGAGCTCCATATTCAGCAGAGATTAACCGACATTAACTTGGAAATTATGAAACGGTTTAACATCATTTAAGAGTGCTTTAGCTGTGGGTTTCCAATAGATGCTACTGCTTATGAAAAAACTGTGCATGGTACTACATGTCAGTCAGTAACAGTCCATAAAGCAACATTGGAAACTTTACTATTTCAATTTTATATTTAAATTTATTTTAATTCAAAGGTAATGTTTCATGTTAAAAGAATTGATTCAACAGTTCTTAAGCTGGCCACTAAAAATCGAATATATAAACTTTTAATATATGTATTTTTTAACATATTTTGTTAGCTATAGCGGTTTACCGTTATACCCAAAAAAAGATTTTTGAAAATTTTAATGTTTTGAACATTTATGAGCGATTTCAAATTTCGAGTACATACATTTTTTAAAGTACAATTTTTTCAGTAATAATTACTGAATTTAAATGAAAACTCCAGGTATGTTAAGGAATAGTAGAATAGTATTCTAGGAATAGTATTCTAGTCTAGTGGTATACATTTTTTATGGTTTTTTAAAATTCGATAAAAAAAAAATTTTTGTCTGGCATTTTTTTTATCATTTTATTGATATTTTAACAGTACAAAAAAATATATAAAAACAATTTTTGAAAATTTAAATCTTTAAATGCGTTTTTCTCGAAACTTATTTTTGTAATAGGTCTGACGTTATTTCTCAAGTTCTCATGATCTTGAAATTTGGTTTGACCTTTCCTTATATATCACTCTATGTTTGGAAGTATAATAATGTACTTATATATTTTGTTTTTTACTATTTTTAAAAAGTTGAAAACTTTGAAAAAAGTGCTTAAAACCACTTTTATTTTCAAACAACTGCCATTTCGTAAAAACAATGTTTTTTAATATCTGTAGTTCAGACCATAGCGACTTTCGCACAAATAAAGAATTTTTTTTGTTTAATTTTTTCAGATCACCAGAAGGGTTGGAATCATGTCAAGAAGAAGGCATCCTTATTTTTCACACCCTCACTTTACCAGTGTGTAATTTTTTCAATTAACAAAATTTTTTTAATGTTTTTTTTTATGTATTTTTAAAATATCAATACATATTTTAAAAAAAAATGGCCGATAAAATATTCTTAGTTTGTCTTGAATTGAATTCTAAAAAGCAATCACAATTTGCAGCCCTAGTCAAGAATACTGCTTTAATAAACAGCAAAAACATATTAGGGGTATTCACTCTGACTTGGGTATTTGGGTACGGGTAGATTGCGTACTTTTGATTACTGCGAGCACCATTAACTGCATTTGAGTACTTTGTAGAATAACAGCTGATAAGAGATGAGTGACAGCTCGAAAAGAGTTGCCGACATATTATTTATGTCATTTTATGAGCGCAAAATTTAGGCTATTGTACGGATGTAAAAAAGTTATTTTATATAGGAGTAATTTTTAACGTGAACTTTGCGGCATTTAATAATTTTGATCTCAAAAATTTTAAAATAACTCATTTTAACACATTTGTCTATTTTATTCACTTATAATTTGTTTACTTTGTTTTAGTTTTTGTCAATTCAATTATTGCCTACTTTGGGAAAAGGTGGTAGCCCATGAAAAAATTACTCAATAAATCTACCCAAACAGGTCAGGGGATCAGCTAGAGTAGATTGGTGGATGGATACTTGGGTAGAATGGCACTTTTACAAAAACAAAATGTGTGGTATTTACCAATCTACCCAACTACCAAAAGCAGTGTGAATACCCCTATTGAGTTCAAGATTATCCCCTAAAATTATCTACGGACTGAAAAGTCAGCTCAAAACTTTGTGACTAACACCAAATTCTATTAAAAAAACGTCTAGAAAAGGGAGTCCAACGTCTGAATATGGAGCTTTTTATCACAAACTTTCTTCTCAAGCTCAAATCCTTTAGTTTGCCATCTTTTAAATTCGATCTTATGAGGAACATCCAGACATGCAATGGCGAAAGTCCAAAAGAAAGTTTTTTAATTTCCCATTAAAAATGTATATTATAGTTATTTATCTATTTATAGTCTATTTTATTAGGGAATAATACAAGTGTTAAAAAAGGATAAGCATAAGACAAGTATTTGACGAAAGTTAGGATAAGGACAAAAAAATTAAGTGAAATTAGATGATTTATCATTTCAACCTTGTTATGTTGAGCTTTATATAACATTTCATAAATTTTTTATAGGATTGAGGTCTGTAATTCTAGAACAGGCCAATTCAAAATATGTATTTTTTAAATTTTCAGCCAATCTTTCACTACACGGTTAACAATTTTGGACTAAATTTAAGTCAATCCTGTACTTGTATTACAATTGAAACCACGTCAAATACTAAAACCAAGTTTAAGTCCCGCATGGACTTTAAATTTAAACTTTAAATGGGTTTAAAATTGAAACTATAAGATCCTATCGGTTTAGTTTTAAAATTTTATAAGCACTGAAGCACACATTTAGCACTCGCGAAAAATTTTATTTACGTGGCTCAGTTGGTTAAGCGGTTATCTATTTGATTTGAAGAATCGATTGACCCTGGTTCGAGCCTCAGCCAAACCATTTTTTTTTTTTTTTTTGGTTATTTTCAGACATGCACAACGAAATCAACAGAATTTTTTCGTTTCGTTGAGGCAGAAAAATAAATTATTAAAATTATTTCGTTTTTTAAATAACGTTAAAAATTTATCAAATCAAATATCGTTTCGTTGAAAAACGAAAAATTGTCTAAATTTTGCTCCTATGCTAAAAAAAAATTTCTTCTGATACAAAACAAAACGAAATTTTTCGTTGAAATTAACGTTATTTTCAACGGTTGATTGGGAACAAGAACGAAAAATTTTATATCGTTTTCTCCGAAACGAAATAAATATTTTTCGTTTTTTGAATTAACGTTATTTTTTGATTGCGTTTCAACGAAACGGTTATCGTTAAAATTAACGTTAACGTGCATGCCTGGTTATTTGTATATTATTATTTTTTTTTTTTTGTTATTTTTATATTGTTTTAACATTTTCATTTTTAGGGATCGAACCGCGGGCTGCGGCAACTGTCGCATTAAAGTTGCGAGTTCTAACCTCGGGCTAATCTGTTGCTTGCTAGAACATGAACTTAATGTTAACAAAATACAGCTTCTATTACCTTTTAGTAATTTTGTATTAAATTTAAAACCTTAGGTCCTTAAATTCAAATTTTATTCCCAATTGAGTACATTTAAGTACACCTTTGAATAAAAAAAAAGTAGCAATTCTAATAAAAAAAGAATCCTTCAGTCCAACGATTGGTTTACAAATTTCTCCAAGATTTTGTACCGTTTAGTTATTTTGTATTAAACTTAAAACCTTAGGTGCTAAAAATAAAATGTTAGTCCTAATTTATTAAAGTTAAGTATAGCCTTAAAAACAAGCCATAAAGTTGCCTCCTTTAATGATTTTTTTCAGACTTTTGTCTTAGCATTTGGGACGCTGCATAAATTTTGTTCCATCTGTTTTAACCTTTTTAAATTTTGTTATATATTTACCGAATTTCTTTCTGTATATTTTATATATAATATCAAATTGAAATCTAGTGCATCTCGTCTAAATGCACGTCTTTAAATCAGAAAACAGTTGGCATCATTGTGCAGTATCTGCACGTTTGAGTGTTGAAAAGATTTTCATTAATACTGAATTCAAGTTGCGATTGCATAAAATAAAGTCAACATTTCATGCAGTGACTTTCTTGAAACAAGTAACTGAACTGAACCGAAAAAAACACAAACACCATTTACAATATACAGGGTGTCCCGCAACTGAGTGCAACTATTTACGGAGGTGAAAGGTAATGTCGAGTTGAGCAAAAAATCGTATGTGAGGGGGGGGGTCTATTTTCACATTCTTAGGAGCTACATGGTTAATTAGTATTTCCCGATGTTAATTCAAATTTTCGTTTCTAGCACAATAACTAACTCACAGAAAACTTATTTTGAGAGCTCATTGTAAAGGCAATAAAACTTCCTTTCTAACGTTATATCAACAAACCCCGCTGACTTAACAGTTCCTGAGCTGTGCTCGTCTGAAGATGAAATCAATCGGTGGAAACTACTAAATTTCAATTTTGAGTCCAAATTTCACAGAATTTCACGTAATAAACTGAACTATTTTTCTTAAAAATCTTGTAATTTATTCAAATATCTTTTCAAAGACACTTAAAACATAAACATATCTCTAAAAATAAAAAAGTTGACTGTACTAAAACCATTAAACTTATAAGAAAACAATGATATTATCTAATGATATTTTATCCTACCTTCATATGTTTTCTAATAAGTATAATTTTTTTTAAAACAGTCAACTTTTTTGTTTTAAGAGATATGTTAATGTTTTAAGTGTCATTGAAAAGAAAATTGAATAAATTATAAGATTTATTACAAAAAATAATTCAATTTATTACGTGAAATTCTGAGAAATTTGGACTCTAAGTTGAAATTTAGTAGTTTCCACCGATTGATTTCATCTTCAGACGAGCACAGCTCAAGAACGTTTAAGTCATTGGGGTTTGTTGATATACCGTTAGAAATTAGTCAAAATTAGTGTTTTGTGAGTTAGTTATTGTGCTAGAAACAATAATTTGAATCAAAATCGTGAAATACTAATTGTAGCTCCTAAGAATGTGAAAATAGACCCACCCACAAACGATGTTTTGCTCAACTCGACATTACCTTTCAGCTCCGTAAATAGTTGCACTCAGTTGCGGAACACCCTGTATACACAAGTATTCTAAGTAAAGTGTGCAAAACGTGTACATTTGTAAAATCTGTCACATACGGCACAAGATGTCGGCAACATAACAAACCGCTATTTACAAATTATACCACGCCTTCAAACACAACTCCTTAGAATGTACAAACACACAATTTTATCCCAAGACGTTAATTTTTTGAATCTTGTACTTGACAAATTCTTATATCAAATATTAGTTTTATATAAATGGGCTGACATAAATGAAAATATGTCGTGAAACTAGTTATTTTATAACTAAAATCGTTAATAAGAATTAAATTAAAATCAACAAGTTGTTGCTATTGTTGTACATATTGTTGTTTAAGTGCTAAAAATGTTATAAAAGGCATATAAAAAGCAGGAAGCTGAGCTGTTTGTGGTAAGCCTCTGCGTAATTTATAGCGTTGTTCACACTTATGAAACTCAGCAACATATGCAACAATAAAAGCATTTGTCGACAAAAGACATTAATTCAGTCACAGTTTTACGGTTTTTTATTACTTCTAGCTGATATCTAGGCTATAAAGAAAATTTTTTTCTAACAAAACTGTAAGAAGAAAATCGCGAAACTAGTGATAATAAGTGTTTTCAACTGTACAAGTTTCTTGATAACTAATAAAAATTTAAAAAATAGAAAATTATAAAAGAAAAGTAAAGATATTTATTTTGATTTGTTTGTACCTTCTTAAATACCGATCTTAATTGTTTGGAATGTTTTCAAATCCTTTTGACAAAAAAATATTTTATTTGCTTGAACTTAATTCATGCATTTCTATTTGCAAATCTAACTTTTCTAAAATTTCTACCACAAATCGTACATTAACATGATTTCACGATTTTACACTTGGCACACTTCGATATGTGCTGCATAGAAGCACATTTGCAACATGTCTACAATGGCTTACGGTATGTAGTGTGGCTCTTGAAAAAGCTTTAAGCAGCTTGAGCATTTAATCAACTTAGAATGTAGACATGTTGGAATTTGAAGTTTAATCGCTGGTAGCTAAATGCAGTTGTGTGCAAAAAACAACCCAATAGGAAACAGTCAATAGTGGAATGGTATGGATCAAATGCTGCATTGTTCTGCAGCTGCTCTGTTTTAGTGGTTGTTGTTGTTGTTGTTGTTGTTGTTGTTGTTGTTGTTGTTGTTGTTGTTGTTGTTGTTGTTGTTGTTGTTGTTGTTGTTGTTGTCACATTATTGCCACAATGCTTGGCAATGCTTAATGTACCGAATGCGAACGTGATTTTGACAACATCTGCTGGATGTGATAAAAGCTTGGCATTGGTTTGGTTTTGATGTTGGCAATGCGGTGGCATGCAGCCAATAAGCAGTGCACAGAAAATCCTTAGAGAACAGTTATAAAAAGTGCAAAATTGCATTTAAAAGCTTTATGTTAATGAAAAAAAAAAATTGTTTAAGTTAAAAGTGTCATTTGTACATTTATTAGTAAAAAATGTATTTAATACACTTAACTTACTAACAAAAGTCGTAGAAGAACTTTTTTATGTGTCTTATATATAATTTTTACCAACACATTCTTTAAAAATTCTGCGAACTACATGCATTTCTAAGACATCCTTGATATCCTTTTGCAAAATACTTTGTCAAATGTTGTTTGCGTCATTATCTCTTGCTTGCACTACTACAACGAGTCTAGAAATGTGTTCCACTTACAAAGATGTTCTCTTTTCGCTAATACTAATAGGTTTTCAAGCAAGACACACACATTTCACAAAAACAAAAACAAAATAACAAAAAAAAAAAAAACAAATTGGCCATTTCAGCCCTTGAAAGGACTTTGACCGAGCTTCTTATGATCAATTGTGTTGTGTGTGTTATTAAATGTTTGCACACAATTGACCGAGAACTGGACCTACATGTTTTATGCCGACTCCGAACGGCTCATGTTCTCAAGAAGCTTTACATGGCATTGTTTACTCTCTGAGGTTTGCCATTGTCTGCAGAGAGGTGGTGACCGATCAGAAAAATTTTTAATTGAAAAAAACTTTTCACCGCGGCTGGGGATCGAACCCGGGCTCCGAACATGCTAGGCCACACACTGTACCTGCATGCCACGGTCACCACAAAAAACAAAATAACATAAAACATAAATATCAACGTCATCAAGGGACGACATAGATGAACAGCAACAGATGTTGCTGTCCTAGTTGTTATTTTTGCTGTTGTAGCAACAGCAGTGTCTTAAATAACTGTGAAGTGTAGATTGTATTGTTTGTTCTTTAGTAAATTATTTGCCTTAGTGTGACGCATGTTAGATAATGTTATATATTAATGCGTCAATTTCATTAAAACAAATTTACTAACACACAAATCTACTATTAATTAGGCTGTGAGATGAAATAAAAAAAAATTTATAAATTATTAATAAATCAGCTGCCACCAAAAATCAGCTGTTAAGATATTGATTGAATTGAATTTAATAAGTTAGTTCAGCATTTTTTGAGTAGGTTCTTTAACAAATTACGAAATGATTTAACTAAAGTAAATAAATTATTTTTTAAAATTTTTTGATAAATCATAGCAAATTAGCATAAACAACATAAATTTTTTTTAATTTTCAGGAATAGCAAGAAAATTATATATTTCAAATGGAATCCTTAAAAATATTGTAGAGGCATAACAAGAATTTTAATAAAACAGAAAAAAATATGAGTACTAAATTTTGACAGCCGATTGTGATAAACACGGTGAATGTTTTTATATTCAAAAGTAAAATTTTTTAAAATAAGTTTGTAAAATTTTTTAAATTTAAAGTAAATTTGAAGTAGAGCGTCACATCATTAAACAATATTAATATAATGAATACGTGGAATAAAATTTTAAACGAAAATATTTTTATCTTCCCTGCCCATTTTCCTGCTAAACGTATAACATTTGCTTGGAGCAAAATTTACTTTCTGTTGTCCTTGTTTCAATTCATGTTTTTGCCGAATTTATTTTTGATTTTTCTTTTGTCTTCTTAGCATTGATTTGTTAATGTTACAACACATGTTGCAGATAATGATGTCATGATGATGATGTCCTTGTTTGAATTAAGAATTAAATGAAGAATTATATTAACGAGTTTCCAGTCTATAAGACGCTAGTTCAATGACCTGAAATGGAGAGTTATTATATAATTGTTGTTATATTATTTTTTTATTATAAAATGATTTCTTAATACTTAAAAGTTAAACTTGAAACCACTTGAAACTTTGATCCAAAATCAATTTTACGCCACCTAACCCTTATAGACCTAACATTGTATGTTTTTATCCCTCAACTTAAGTCAAAAACAATTATGTCATATATAATTGAAAATGTGTAAAGAAAGAACTATTTAAATTCAATTCAATAATTCAACCCCAATAAGAGTCCTACTTGTGAGGATGTTATGAACTTTATAGTCATGAGTCAGAAAACATTTTTAATAAATGTATTTATTTTTAATATCATTATGGTTCAGAGGTAATTTTTCGTTAAAAAACTTTTTAATAGAATTTTTGTTGAACATTTCGTATTTGAACTTGCGACTTTCTTATCAATTATTATGTGAGCTTGAAACTTATGAGAGATTCATATCTATGAAAATATTAAAGTTATGGCAGAAAAAAATAAATAAACATAATGTTGAGTCAAAAGTTATTCTTTTCCATGAGTAGTACGTGCATTTTGCAGTCACGGAATATTCATTTTTTCAAAAATTTTTAAAAGTCACATGAAGAAATTTAAAAGATAAATGAAAACGTTTGTTGCGATAATGCTATTTATATGTTTATTTAAGATAGTATCGGCTTGTAGGGGGAAAACATTACTCCCAACTTCAGTTCAAATTAAATAGTACGAGTCGTATATAAAAAACCCTTCTTTGGTATACTTTATAGCATTTTTGAGGAAGTTTTGTACTGTAAAATACATAACAATATTAAGTTATATGACATTATTTTAAACCAAAAGTATTGGAACGGACTTAATAAAGTCTAAGCCGAAAATATTACTGAGTGTTCTCAACATGCTATTATAATACTTCTAAAGCACACTTTAAAATGATAATTTATTTCCTTCGATGGGGGATGGGCGTGGTTTTTCATTTTTATTCTATTTCACATTTCATTCAAATAAAACACGTATGACAAAAATAATCATTTTCAGTTTTTGGTACGTCTGTGGGAATAGTTCGATATTGGAATAACTCGGCTCTAGTGGAAATCGAAGTTATTCGAGTAACTCGAAGTTTTTTGTGTTTTTGAATGCTTTTATTTACAAGTGGAAATGTTCAATAGGATTTGGTCTTAAGGTTTATAGCAGCATGATGTTTTTCTTCGATGGTAAAATCTGGTAAAATAGCAGGTTAGCGCTTAAATATGTTGTTCTCGCTTCCTGTTCGAGACATCCCGATTTTTCCACTTTTTAAAAATTTTTAAGGCTATATTTTTATGCATCGTGCGTACCGTAAATTTCTTACCTTTCTTTCTGTAAGTTCCGATAATTTTATCTCCCTTGGAAATTTGCAAAAAAATTTTCTTTGTCTATTTCTCTGTTTTTGAAATATCCTGTTTTTTCTAATTTTTAGAAAATTTTTAAATTTATGTGTTCATAAAGGATGTAAGGATTGTTATTTTTAAGCCTAGTTGGCTTCCCTTTCGAGTTATCCCAGCATTTTTTTTTCTCTTAGTGATTATGATTAAATTTCTACTGGGTATGTCTAATTGAGAGAGCTGAGAGAGAAGTTGAGAACATTTAAGAACTAGGCACAGGCATGATGATGTCACTTTTATTGAAGAAAAATGTGATAATCAACAATTTAACGTATCATCTAGTCTAGTGATGTTCAACTCAGCTCCTGCGAGCTTTCTGCACTTACGAGCTGACCGCGTGCACGGCGAGCTCGCTGTGTGTTTGTGTGTATGTTTTATTTGAACAAAAAACCCAGTCAGAATTTTATTTCAATGTAGTCAGCTGTTAGACAAAAAGCGTTCATATTGTTAAACTTTTTAGTTTAACAATAACATTTTTGCTAAAATATAGTTAATTTCAACTTATATATGTAAATATATAAGTCAATGCAAAAAGTTAACATATAATTTTGATTTTGATTTTGAAGTTTGATTATGTTAAGTTTAAGGCAGTTTAAGCATGCAAACAAGAAAAAGCATTATTTTTTAAATCTGCACGCAATTCAAATGCACAATAAATTAAATAAAGCATTATGCTTCATGTAAACGCCTATATAAGCATAAGTAATCAAATTCATGTACTCGGTTACAGTTAATATTTCTTGCTGGGATGTTTATGTGTATTTGCTTTCCTTACAGTGGAGCAATTTTAAGATTTGGTTGTTGAATTCGATACCAAGCAAGTACAGAGGAAATTTTGTTATTTCTCAGAAGTTCAGACCATGCAGCTGCGCAATAGATTTGGTTGAAATAAGTTCGATTTAATATTATTATTTTTATATGTAAAGTCAGTTTGAAGTGTGTTGACATAAGTGCGTAAGATAAAATTTTGCTAATTGAAATAAGTTTTAAATAAAATTGAAGTGAGTATATTGTTAAAATTTAAGTGTTAAGAGCGGCACGATTACGATTTCCGGGGCGCCGCGATTTGAATATGTTTTCTGGTAGAAAACAACAAAAAAACATGATTCGCCGAGCAAAAAATCGATAACTCTATTAGTTATCGAGTTATCGATTTTTTTTTAAAAAATTTTTTGTTAAAAGATCTGTTCGAAAAACATCTATATCTTTGTCGTTACTCAATGGATCTTTAAAATTAATATGTCATTTTAAAGGTCATTAAATGACCTTTCAAATATATTTGTTATAAATATCATTGCTATAATATTTTTAATTTTATAAGCGAATTTATTCCAAAGTTGAATTATTTAATAAAAAGAACCGTTATTTTCTAAAAAATTTACGTTATGAAGTTACTAAAAATATATTTTTTTTGAAAAGCTTACAGTTAGACCTTTTGTTTGACATATAAAAATATACATTTTTTATTTAATTTCACACTATATTACATAAAATTTTAACTTTCCAAGTGTTTTCTTTGTTAAAAAATCCGTTCACAAAATTTTCTATATCTTTGCCAATATCCAATGGATCTTAAAGATTGACATGCTATTCAAAAGGTAATTAAATGCCTTTTCAACGATATATAATACAAATATAATTTCAAAAATGTTTTTAAATTTATAAGCGAATATATATCAGATTTGAATTTTTTAATTAAAGGAACCGTTTTTTTTCTGCAAAATTTTCGTTTTTAAGGTACTAAAAATATATATTTTTTGATAAGCTGAAAGTTTTACCTTTTTTTCGATAGATAAAAATATTTATTTTTTTATTAACTGATCGACCAAAAAATACAAATTTTTTTCACTGACTCGAAAATCCCGTTAATTCATAAAAATATTGTATTGTAATGGCGATATTCGTAAATATGGTGTAAGAAAGAAAAACATCTAAGGTAAATATGAGTGAAATAAGCAATTTTCCGTACAAGGGCAAATCATTGTATCATAAAAAACACGACAAAAAGTCAAATAAATTATATATATTATATACCAATTGAAAGATAAATTTTCAAGCTTTAATAATTTACTCTTTATAATTCATAGTAATAACGGTAATTTTTGAGAAAATAACGGTTTTATGTAAGAAAATATATTTGTATTGCATAAAAATACCTATAAAATACAAAGTACTCAACAGATTTCATTAATTTAAAATTTTTCTAAAAGCCTTACATATAACCTTTTAAATTTTATCTTAATCATTAATATCGGTTATATATTAAGAATACTACAGCCGGTTTTCTTCATAGACCTTATAGCAAAAAAAACATTTTAAAAAATCGATAACTCGGAAACAAATCGATAACACAACATTTCCTTTGGCTATTCTTATTTTTATTAAGAGTACTCTTCGAATCCATCGTCAAATCGCGGCGCCCCGGAAATCGTAATCTCCCCTTAAGAGCACTTAATACATTTTTTACCAAGCATGTTACCTGCTATAATATAAGTTTTGCACTAATTTTATGAATCTGCAAAACTTTAAGCCGCATATTTTCGCTTTTGTCCACTGTGCAATGTCGTCGAATACAAAGTTACGTACACGCTTCTTTGTTATTGTTTTATGTGATGAGCTGCTGCTAGCACGAAGCTGGCAGCGCGAGCCGATAAGCTGAACATCACTAATCTAGTCACTTTGTACTTGTCAAAAGCGCTGCTCATGACCAATTTGAGCAATTTTCAAAATATATTCCATATTTTTGCTTGTATTGAAAATTCCATAGGAATTTTGTATTTAAAAGAATAATTTTTATCGAGTTAAATAATGATAAGTAATCATATGCATTAGTAATTAGATTATTTTTAATGTGAAATAATTGATTTAATATGATTCTTTTCCGTTTGGTTCAGTAATCAAGCGATTACGATTACAAATAATCAAATTATATTCACGATTACTTGAAATTACCAAATTAACTAAAAAGAATCAAAAGTAATCAACAAAAAAAGTACGATTATTTTTAAAGATTACTTTTTGAATCTTGAATCTTAAGAATTTTTGATTCTTAGGCTCAAATTCGTAAAATAATCAAAAAGAATCAAAAATAATCTTGAAATGTAATCTGACTATTTTTGTTGATTATTTTTGATTCTTTTTGATTAAATTCGTAGTTAAAAGAAATCGTGATTATAATTTGATTAGTTGTAATCGTAATTAAATACAAATCAGAAACTTGATACCAAGGATAATGTAATGATTATAATTCTTTTTGAAAAATAATCTAATTGATTACTAATCGTAATCGAAATTTAACAACTATGCTGACGACTAACGTATAAAATTGATTCGAACCATGGGTTCATACTGATCAAAAATTCAAAAATGTATGTACTTTTGCATGATTTTCGACTACATCTAAAAAAAAATTGGAATATTATTTGACGCTGAAGCAGCTGACATGAACTATAATAAACAGTATAATTTATATGGGTGGACGTTTAGAAACAAGCATATAAAAATAGAACGGCTTCGATGGCTTGATCATGTCGAGACAATAAATTACGACTCTCCAGTGAAAAATTATGTGGTTCGGTACCATGCGGCGGTCAACGACTACGAGGAAGATTGCATTTTAGTTGGAAAAGTCAGCTATTACTTAGATAACCTGACGATACTGGGAATTTCTAGCTGCCACAAGCCAGCAACTCCGCCTAGTGGTGATGATGGTAAGCCACTAGCCTGTCCCAAGCCAGTGAAAAGGAGGAGGGTTGTGTCATGCGTATTTGGACTACGGTTGAATTATGTATGTCACGTAAAAATATAGGTTGCCATGAGCCCTCGCTTTGAGATGCAAAATCATGGAAGTGAGACATAAAATCTGGCTATTGTACCTGCGTATCCGTAGCAAATGATATAAAACATACTGTTAGCACGGAGATAGTCAATAAACCTGGTTTAGCAACTAATAAATACTGGCATGAATAAAAATCTGATATTCTCAATGGGTGTAAGAGAATAAGTGATGATAAAAAAGAATGGTCATGATGAAGGTTCAAATGTGGAAGTGTACATATTATAATGGAGTGTTAACAAGTTGTATTGTCGTGGAGTATGATAATGGAGGTAAACAAGATTAATTCTTGTGGAGTATGATCTAGAAGCATAATAGACCATGTGTTCGAACATGCTATCATTGTGGTAATTATCATTGTTGTATGCTGGCTGATCAAGTTTTCTAATTTAATTTAGATAAAGCGATCAGTTTTGGAATAAAACAAGTGTTACAGTCAACAGGATTGGCTGTACTAGAGCACTTTATGTCTTGGATTTGTTTTTTCATTTTCAAGTCATAGCAAATACCCAAACTAGTACCTATCGGCATAGTATATCGGGATACAAGATAATCTTGCTTATCAAGTCATGTGTGCTAAAACTATCAATTCATATCTGGTTTTTGTTGGAAGCTATTCCAAGGTGGAAACCTTTTTGTCGGGGGATTATCGTGGGCTGGCCCCTCGGGGAGTTTCGTGCTGGCTGTGATAAGCTTAATGTCGCAAGCGAGACAACGAGTCAGCGTGGCGTTGCGTCTCAATACAACCAGGCTGGCATATCCTATGTACAAGAGATTTTAGGTCGGTCTCACTCCTTACCAATGGAGGTAGATGGAATTTAACCTCAAATTAAATGTCCACAAATTGGTACTATGATTGTCGGATTAGTAATGTTTTTACCCAAATGATAGAAGGCGCCTTATCAAAGTACGGTAAAAGTTTTGAAAACCTGATTTCCATAGGACACTGGTCATGCCCGGAAAATAATTAATTTTTATATGGCGATAATGGTGATCAAATTCTGCATGATATGATTGAAAAGAAGGGTTATTCAGTAGAAATCTTGGGTGCTGAGCTTATATTCTTAAAACCATTGGACTTGAGAAAGCAACTCCGAATAGAAGCAACTCGGCCCTATGATCCTGCACACCGACAGTTTCGATGGATGTGAGTCCTGAGAACGCGTCTGTTGAGAGTTGATTTCGATAGTCCATGACTCCTCGCCAAGGGGCAAGTAGAATAAGACCGAAAGGTAAGTGCCTACTATAAACAACTCGACTCTGCCACAAGCCAGCGCACGACATTTTGGGGCTTGCGCAAAATTTTAGATGAGGCCAAAACCGACCAACGATTGTAAGCATCAGTTAAGTAAAGTGAACATTGGTTTTCCTGTTTTGGGAAGGTTTTCGGAGCATAACTTGTCCCAAGACAGCCGATCAAGATTGCCTTGGTTATGTTGATCCCGTCCATCTGATCCTGCGAACTTATAGTGTTTGAAAGATCCTATCAAACATTTTACAGGTTACCGTTTTATAGTACTGGGGAGTTCCTGTAAAGATTTTGATAAGGTTCTGTTAAAGGTATGTATCATTTCTAGTTTACTGGTAGCTTGGCTCTGCTCCGGACCTTTTTTAAAGAATTAAAGAAAATAAGATACCATGAGCAGTCATAAATGTTTCTTGACTAGATTCTGGGTATGGTCCTTCTTGTGTTTTCAATGAACCCACATACATTTTTCCAAGATACTTGCTTTGCTATTCTTACTTCTCTATGTTATATACATGTAATGCCAACTGTTTTTGTACAAACTGTACCCCTTTATAGTTAATAATTAACTTTTTTAATAAATAAAAATATGAATTAAAAATAAATAGTTGTGTTTAAACTTTTTTTATAAAAAAAAGTATTTTTGTTGCTCCATAAAATTCAACATAGTTTACATCCAGCGTTTGCTTACTCTTCTTCTTGAAGTTAGTCAACTATATTTACACACTCCCTGTGCAAAAACCACAAGTAATTTTAACGTTATTGCCACAAAGCAGCAGCCTTAAAAAAACCTTGAAAATTTCCTCTGCCAGCAGCCTAAGATGTGTTGTTCTGTGGTTGTTGTCAACAATTAAGCACCCACAATAAATTCGCAAACAATGGTTTTCTTATGTTGTTGTTGTTGTTGTTATTCTAGTTGTTTTTATTGTTGTTGTTATTGTTGTAAACCAGCAAAATTCAATTTCTTTCAATAAATCAAAATACTGTCTATTGTGGTCAAATCTCCTTGGAATGCGCTTTGATTAATTTTTCGTCCTTAGAACAAGTGTAGAAGAAAAGCACAAAAAACCTAAACAAGAAAAAGCAAGAAGCTTGAAAAAGAAAACAACAAAAAATAAAGTCATCATGAAGAATTACCAAACATTTTCCAAGCATTACATAGCTGGAATTTAGGTTTATTTTTTACTTTTTTATGTGTTTTTTTTTTTATTTATTTTGGGTGCTGTTCATTGTTTCATTGTGTGGTTTGTGTTGTTTTTGTTTTGTTGTTTTTATTGCTGATGATTTACGAGTCGACCGTATGATATTCATTGTAGATAGATTCCTGCTCTTGATGGCTGCTGGCTGCTCGCTGGGCCTGTAGTTGTGGTTGCTGCAAGGAATCTAATCCAATAAAATATCAAATGATAGCAACAGTTTGACATTTAAAGGGGGGAATAAAACAGTGGGCCCAGCCCAACAATGGGCGTACGCACCACCAATGCCTTGAATAATAATGAGTAAGCTTTAAGCAGAAAGAAACAAAAGCCAAAACAAAAAAACTTTTAAAGCTTTGCCATTTCGATTAATGCTTGCAATGAAGGAACATAGAAATGAGAGTTGTCAGCAGAGAATAAATACATTTTTTTTATCGAGGTGACATTAAAAAATGTTTAATTGATGTCTGGCATGTAAGACTGGAATAAAGCCAAGCAAAGAGCACATGAAAATAACAAGCAAGCAGTCAATAATTAATCACTTTTTTATAGAGTTAAGC
The DNA here is from genome assembly GCA_958299015.1 of Tetanocera ferruginea. Lineage (NCBI taxonomy): Eukaryota > Metazoa > Arthropoda > Insecta > Diptera > Sciomyzidae > Tetanocera > Tetanocera ferruginea. Next base: position 4,813,733 of record OY282644.1, read on the forward strand.
GATAGATAATTATTTTGTTTATTTTTTGAGCTTAAATTTACCAACCATACTAGAAAATCTTATATTTAATTTAAAAGGGAAAAACTGATAAACGCGAAATTTGTTTAAAAAACAACTTATTTTCTTTTGCTGCAATTCAAAATACGACTCCTTGTTTTTTGCTCAGTCATTCTTATTTATGTCAACTCAATGACATCATCAGATTGCATATTTTTTGCATAGAGAAATAATAGCAAATATACTGTTAAGTACTTATCTTACAATAACAACAACAAACACAACAATGTTCACAAGTATGCAAATCGAAATTGCACACGCTGCGCTGCTACAACGTCAGGCAATCGCATTTAGCTAAGATGATCAAAGCAAGCAGCAACCAGTGCTGCCAAGTTTTACTTTATTATTTTTTGTTGTTTGTTTTTTTGCATTGTTTCAATTTTGCATAACTTTGACACTGTCAGTATATGTGTGTGTTAAATATTTTTGGTGTCAAGGATTTATGTCCTTGTGTACTATGCACTCAAATCTTAGTTGCACTCTCTAGTTAGTCTTCTGCTGCGAATTGTAACCCGAACAAAGACATTCAATGAACTCTCTAGCGGATGATGTTCATCCTGATTGACAGGATGTTCAATGAATGCTACAGGGATACATGGCTCTGTTTGACGTTGCTATTGAGTAGTCGGTCGATATCAAATCTCGTTATGAAAACACGAGATTTTAACATAACCTGCAGGATAAGATGACGTAATGACGTGACATGATGTGGGATGTTGTTGCTTTTGTACAGCATTTAGCAATATAGCGCATTTGCGCTTTTGTGTGGTTAACGGTCTTTTCTTTAAAAACATTTCCCAGAAATTGCATCTATAGAATGCAGCTTGTTTTCAGAAACAGCGTTCGATAAGCTTGCTTATGACTTGAAAATTAATTTAAGTACAAAATGGAAGAACAATTATCTACGGTTACATTTAACTTACTTGTTTAAATAATGATTATTGGGAACAATACTTCCAAATACATTTTTTTTCTTCCTTCATAAAATATATAAAAAATTTATCGTTTAAATTTTCGATATAAAAATATAAGTGGAAAAATTGATCAATATACTTATTTTATTCCTTAAAAGTTAAAAAAAAAAAACTTAAATTTTTCCATTCCATTCTATACCAACAACCTTCAAAGATCTAGTAAGAAATACTTATCCTGCAATACCCTAATGGTATTAGGGTATTTATTTATATATATTTATATATAATAATATAAGTATAATAATAATAAAAAATTATAAAAAAAACACGAGCATATGGACGTGTTTACTTTACAAGGATATATTAACTATGGAAAATTGTTTTTATATTAATTATTAAATTGTAATGTATTTTTATTTTAAAGCTTTTATGAAATTAGTTTTGAAGAGAAAATAAATAAGTAACGAATGGAACTTTTCTCAAATCTCTTCATTTCTGCAAATCAGTTCACTTTTTTATACTTTATAGCCATATTTCATTTTTTAAAGATGTTAACTGTGATTATTCTATCAGAAAAAACTTAAAAATCGTTAAAAAAAATTTTTAAATAATTTTGAGTCCGAAAAGACTCTTATTTATGAACCTTTTATGAGCGCACGCTATTATGAGTCCGAAAAGGCTCTTATTTATGAAGCTTTTACGAGCGTTCATTATTATGACTCCAAAAAGACTCTTTTTTATGAACCTTTTATGAGCGCACATTATAATGACTCCAAAAAGATTCTTATTTATGAAAGCTTTATGAGCGCACATTATTATCACTCTGAAAAGACTCTTATTTATGAACGTTTTATGAGCGCACGCTATTATGAGTCCGAAAAGGCTCTTATTTATGAAGCTTTTATGAGCGTTCATTATTATGACTCCAAAAAGACTCTTTTTTTATGAACCTTTTATGAGCGCTCATTATTATGACACCGAAAAGACTCTTATTTATGAACCTTTTATGAGCGCACATAATAATGACTCAGAAAAAGCTCATATTTATGATGGTTTTTAGAGCGCTCATTACTCTCAATCAGACACACCAATATAGTTCAGAGCAACTTTTTCGATAAACAGCTTTGTTTAATACGAAAAAGGTTATTTTCTTTTTGTTTTCTTAAAAGTCACAAAAAACTCTAAAATATGAATCTTATAAGACTCCGAAAACATTAATAATTCGGACTCTTAAAAAACACATATTTCTGACTCTTATTAGAGTCATATTTCGGACTCATATCTGTGTGCCCTTCCAGAGAGGGAAACACGCTCATATAAGACTCTTTTATGAAGATTTTATGAGGTCGTAAATTAGAGTCTTAAAAGACTCTTAAAGAACTCATAATGTTTGTTTATTATGGGTCATTAAAGCATCATAACTTTTGTTTTTTAAGAGTCATAAAAGACTCTTAAATATGACTCTAATAAGACTCCGAAAACACTCATAATTCTTACTCTTAAAACACACATATTTTGGACTCTTATAAGAGTCATATTTCGGACTCAGATCTGTGTGCCCTTCCAGGAAGGGAAACACGCTCTTATCGGAGTCTTTTATGGGCTCATTTTGAGCGCTCAGACTCATAAATATGAGTCTTCAAAGAGTCATAAAAGACTCATAATGTTTGCTGGGCTTATCTTATCTACTAATTAACTGTAGATTGTAAACATTTTATGAAAAATTCTGTGTCGAATTTAGTCCTTGCGTAATCATAATATATTAAAGGTTTTAATAAAATATGTATCGGATGCATGTCAAGAATTGAAAATTAATACAATATTTATTTGTCAATACAGGGTGTGTCATATTTTGGTTTTTTTTATCAATCTCTAAAGATCCGAACAACTTTTTTAATAATTACACTGCTTTACAAATAATTATTTTAGGTAAATACCACGAACGGCACACATATAAACAAGTTAATTTGTATCTCCAGAACACAAAAATCATAAAATTTTTTTTTCACTTACTTTTGTACTTTTGTACTTCTCGAGAGGTGATTTTATTAAAATTTACTTACAGCTGAAACTACTTATCCGGTAAGCTGTAGAATATAGCTTAAAACTTAATTAAATTGCCTTTCTATTGATATACTGATCGTATCGATCAGTATTTTAACTTCGGCGCAGTCGAAAATCATTTCTTACTATTTTTATGAACATACTTGATAACCCGACAGACGTTGTTCGGTTCCAAAAACGAATTTAATTTAATTTAAAATTTCTTAAATTTTCTCGAGATCCTCAAAAGTTTCTTTCAATTGAAAATTTGATTTTTATATATCAAGATAGTACAGTTAAAAACATTGTTGAAGATTAGAACCTGTGTATGCAATTGTTCAGTCGGTTACAGTACCAGTGCCACCGAGTACCAGTGCCAATTGTTCAGTCGGTTACAGTACCAGTGCATTCAGCATCGTTGCCCAAACCACAGTTGATTAAAGCGGGTCTTTCAGGAAAACGAAAGATAGATAGATAGAACGAAAAGATAGAAATGTGATCAAATAAAAAAATCCATTTTTTGACACAAGCTGAACTCAACGATTTGTGCCGAGATTTGTATTTGCCAAAATCAACATCGAAACTATTAGCATCACGATTGCAAGATATCAATAGATTGCACACGAAATCTAAAATTTCGGTTTGATAGCTTTAAAATTGCGGCTGGAATCGTGATCACAGACGGACATGGCTAATCGACTATACCTTCTACGCATCCTTATAGGCGTTACAAACGGAGTGACAAAATTAATATACCCCATTTACATTTTTTAAACGTAGCGGTATAAATATCAGGCACCGTACCGGTTATGGTTTGTATCAAAAAAGTCAAATATTAACTGTTATTTTTTAACTTTTCATTTTTCCGACAAAAAGAAAAGTTATTTTGTGCCTTATATTTTTTCGGGCAAACAGAACAGTTATTTTTTACTTTTATTTTATCGGTCAAAAATAACAGTTATTTTCTGAATTTTATTTTTTCGGTTAAAAATATCAGGCAATTTGTGTTTTTTCAAAGGCCATTTTACTGACTAAAAAATTATCGATACCATTATTTTGGTCTCATCGGTGATCAAGGTTTACATATGGTATCAATAGTTTTTTAATCGGACAAGCGGCTCTTAAAAAAGCACAAATTGCCTGATATTTTTGACAGAAAAAATAAAAGTCACAAAATAACTGTTATTTTTGACCGATAAAATAAAAGTCAAAGGTAACCGTTATTTTTGTCTGAAAAAATAAAAGGCAAAATATAACAGTTAATTTTTAACTTTTATAGAATCAGTCAAAAATTTAAAAGGCTCTAAATATTCGTAAAGCTGAGGCCATTTGTATCATAATGGTATACTTGAAAATGTCCTTCGACAATTTTTTCATTGTGTCTTTTTCATTCAAAAATTGTAAAATAACAGTTATTTTCGGTCCCTGATAAATATAGTACAAGCACTGAAATTGAAATTAAAATTTTTCTACAAAATTATTATTAAAAAATATATTTTTCATCCGGTTTTGGTCAAATTAGTCTTAAAAATGTTTGTAATTAAATACACTTTACTTGAAAAATATAAAATGTTCCTGATTTTAACTTTTTCTTAAAAAACAAGTTCCTTAAAAATGGAATTTTTTTTAAAAAACCATGAAAATTGCAAGAAATTTTAACTTTGACGAGTTATCACTTGAACATTTTTTATCCGATCGATACGATCAGTATATCAATAGAAGGGCAATTTAATTACGTTTTCAGCTATATTCTATTTATTTCTACCGGATAAGTAGTTTCAGCTGTAAGCAAATTTGAATAAAATCATCTCTCGAGAAGTAGGGGAAGAGTGGCATGAAAGAGCCAAGTTTTGAAAGAGCCATCTTGATTTACGCGGTAGTTTTCATACGAATGCTTCTTAAATTATAATTTTTAAGAAGCAATACTCGCCATATGGCACCTTCGAACATTTGACAGTTCACTGATAATAAACGACGATGGTGTATCGTATTTTGGATTTCTTCATCATTAAGTAAGTTTTTCAGAACATTTTATTTGTTTTGTGACGTCTTCACCTTTAAAACTTACAGTAATATTATTATACTATAATTTTATGGATATATTAGGCCTACCAATAACATATTTATTTTGCCGGAAAAATCTTGATTTCATACTAATTTTTGAGGTTATGTTTCTTTGGACAATATGTTTTGAAAGAGCTGGGTTGCGGTGGTATGAAAAAGCGTAAAGGAAGTTTAAATTATTTTTGTCAAAAATGTTTTTAAGTGTTTTAAACCTCTTATTTTGTTTTTGGAATAGGTCTTATTATTATAGATTTTCTTCAAAGCGATTTAATTTTTTTGCTAAAAATATTTTTAAGTTTTTTAACTATTTTTTGTTTTTAGTTTTGAATTTTTTTTTTTATTTAATTTGTTTTTGTAAAAACAATACTTTTTATAATAACAATTAATATTTTTAATAAAATATTCGTTATTTTTCGTGTTAAGTCTTGTAATAAGAAGATGGCTCTTTTAAAACTTTGGTTGGCTCTTTCAATGCCCATGTGTTATGAAAGAGCCGAATTTCATGTTTTTTATAAATGGCTACAGGTCCAAGAATATTGTTGATTTTGGAAAATATTTCATGGTATTACGTTCATAAATTAATGAGAAAATACTTTGGATACAAGAATTATAATTTTATTAATTATTTTTATATATTTTGTAACTTTTTTAAAACTGGCTCTTTCATGCCACCCTTCCCCTACAAAAGTACCGTTATCTTAAAAACACTACAAATGAAAAAAAATTTTATGATTTTTGTATTCTGGAGATCCAGACTAACTCGTCCATATATGTGGCGTTCTTGGTATTTCCCAGCTGTAAAGCAGTGTTATGAATGAGCAATTGAAAACATCTCCATGACTTTGGAGAGTGTAGAGCTGAATGCAATAGGTCTTAATATTATAGCACTTTGTAGGTACGGGCTGAACTTTTGCGGCTCTCCACAAAAAGATGAAAATATTTCTGTTCTGTCTGTTGGAGATGTTGAGAATATTGCGTAAAGATCGAGGCAGTGTAGAACTACTTGTAAAAGATATTGTGGTTAATATATTTTTAGAACCTCTCGTTAAAAATTATATCTGTTGCTTAGTAGGAGTTGAATTATAAAGAGAAGCGGTGCTTGTTTCACACTCGAGGCAAAGTGCATGCAGACATTTCTTTCTCTGTTTTCAATAACTGAGTAAAATATTGTGCACGATAAATTAATTTTTACTTTGTATACAATTAAAATCATATTGAAACAAATCTGATTTCTTTAACCCTATGTAAGATTTAACAAGATATGCGACAGGAATGAGACTCGAAAATTTTTCGAAAAAATAAGACGCCTGGCCGATGGTTTTAAGACCGGAGCCTCTTCCTGCAAGGATGAGAATGGGAATCTAGTGACAGATATCCAGAGTACACTGATGCTATGGAGGGAACACTTCTCTAGTCTTTTAAATGGCGACGCTGACAACAATCCCGCCAGTGGAGATGATATCCCGGAAACCCCAATCATGGATGACAGCGTTGAAGTTCCGCTGCCCGACTATAACGAGGTCTTAACAGCTATAGCTCGGCTTAAAAACAACAAAGCCGCAGGAGCCGATGGTCTACCGGCTGAGCTGTTTAAGACCGGTGGCGAAGCTCTGTTTAAATGCATTCACAGACTTCTATGCAGAATATGGTCGGAAGAATGCATTCCAGATGATTGGAACCTCAGTGTGCTCTGCCCAATCCACAAGAAAGGCGATCCCACCATTTGCGCCAACTACCGTGGGATTAGCCTTCTAAATATCGCATATAAGGTCCTGTCGAGCGTATTGTGTGAAAGACTGAAGCCCATCGTCAACCAACTGATTGGACCTTATCAGTGTGGCTTCAGACCTGGAAAGTCCACCATTGACCAGATCTTCACGCTCCGACAAATCTTGGAAAAGACCCTCGAAAAACAAATCGACACGCACCATCTCTTTGTCGATTTCAAAGCCGCCTTCGACAGTCCAATAAGGAGTCACCTTTACTCCATCATGTCTGAATTTGGTATTCCTGCCAAGCTAATACGTCTTTGCAGGATGACACTGTACAACACCAGCAGCGCAGTGAAAATCGGGAAGGACCTCTCCCTTCCGTTCGATACCAAGCGAGGTTTCAGACAAGGTGATTCCTTATCGTGCGACTTCTTTAATATAGTAATGGAGAAGATCATCCGAGCTGCTGACCTGAGACGCAGCGGCACAATTTTCTATAAGAGCGTTATGCTGCTGGCGTATGCTGATGATATTGACATCATTGGCCAAAATACGCGCGAAGTCAGTGCAGCATTCTCCAGGCTAGAAAAAGAGTCGAGTCGAATGGGTCTTGTAGTGAACGTAGATAAAACGAAGTATCTCGTGTCAACAAACAAACAGTCCCAGCGTCTTGGAAACCACGTCACTGTTGACAACACCTCCTTTGAGGTAGTGAAGGACTTTGTTTACCTGGGATCCAGTATTAACTCTTCCAACGATATCAGTATTGAGATTAAACGAAGGATAACTCTTGCCAACAGGTGTTACTTTGGGCTCAGTAGGCAATTGAGAAGCAGAGCTCTCTCTCGACGAACAAAACTGACGCTCTATAAGTCAATAATCATGCCCGTCCTACTATACGCATCACAAACCTGGACGTTGAGCAGCTCTGATGAAAGGACTTTGGGAGCGTTCGAGAGAAAAATCCTTCGCAAGATCTATGGTCCAATCTGCGTCAATGGCGAGTACCGAATACGATGGAACCACGAGTTGTATGAGCTATATGCCGACATCGATATAGTCAAGCGTATTAAAATAGAGCGGCTTCGCTGGCTAGGTCATGTCGAGAGAATGAACGACGAAGCTCCAGCGAAAAAAATATTGGATTCGGTACCCAGCGGTGGCCAACGCAGACGAGGAAGACCGCATCTCCGTTGGAAAGACCAGGCATTGGATAACCTGACGACGCTTGGAATTTCCAACTGGCGCCAGCAAGCGCACGACAAAAGAGGCTGGCGCAAATTCTTAGACCAGGCCAAAACCGACCAACGGTTGTAAGCGCCATCTAAGTAAGTAAGTAAGATATCCTAAAACATTCTTAATACTAAGAGTTCCTTTTTGAAAATTGTTTATTAAACAGAACACGTGCCAATCAGACTAAATTTTTTTTTTTTTTTTGTTTTACTTGACAACCAAAAATCTAAGACAACCTTTCAAGTATTTATCTAAAGTTGTGGATTTTTTTCAAGCGAAATAAGTGCTGCAGACAACTCTTAGCTCTTGAAGGCTATCCACACAAAAATATTCAATAACATGCATACATTTTATGTTATCGTGTTTTTTTTTTATGCCGTATAGCCTTTGCTTATACAGTTATACTGCAAATAAAAATAAAAAAAAATAGAAATAATAAAAAATACCACCCACACTTAAACTCGAGGAAGTAGGTACTCAAAGATTCAATTCAAACTTTTGTAATATTAAATATTGCGTTTTTGTCTTGAATACGAATTGTTTTTTGTTGCAGTATTGAAACTTCAGAATAGCTGAAAAAACAAGCAAAATGGAAGGGCAATAAATGCGCAAAAAAGTTTGTTTAAAAAACAGGCGAGTTCAGCTGAGGCAAAAAAGTTTAAATTGGTGTGGCGAAAATTTCAATGTCGCACATTGAGCATAAATTTAGCATGATTGCGGCTTAGTTTTGGTTCAACTTTTGAGCAACTATTGACCGGCATTAGAGCTAAGTTATACGCAATGGAGCATGTTGCGGTCAGACATAACTAGAATAAAGCAAACCAATTGAAAACATTTGAATGTGTTAAAAGTAATAAATTGTATAAAATTGTATGGGAACAGCTGTTTGTGATAATGTGTGTCATAAACAAGGAACGTGCTTTTTAAAAGCTGCTAATGTGGCGTGTTGCTATAAATTTTTATTATTATATATTCTTATAAGCATTAAGGTATTTTTTTTTTATTTTTTGTTTTTTGAGTGCTATTTTTTGCAGGCAGCCTGTAAAAAAAAAAACTGCTGCTAATCGGCTTATTTGTAACGCCCTATAACGCCTCTCTAAGCACAGCCAGCAAGCCTGGCTAACATCTATTTTAGAAGCTCTATTTAAGTAACTGCGTCTTGGTGATGGTGATTGTTTTTGATTTGATTGTTTCTTTCTTTATTGGATTCACCTGCTTGACCAACCATTAAATTGCCAGATTATTGTTTGAAGCTGAAGAGTAGGAAAAAGAAGCAAGCAGCATCGTCTATGTAAGTATGCGTTAGTGTGAGAATTTGTAGAATTTTTTGAAGAGCCTTATTTTTGTTACAACTTTATTTATTGACCCTTATGTTGTACGCGCAATGAAGTTTGTTGTTCTATTCTAGTAATTTCTGCAGCTTTTTTTTTCGCCCCCAACCAAAATCCTTTTAAAATATTTATTAAAACTCTGCAATTCACTTAAATTTCACTTTTTCATTTTCATTTTCATTAAAATAGCCTTAAGAAGGGGTAGAACTTGTCAGCCATAAAATAATTTAAAGCTTTAAGCTTTGTGTAGAGAATACTTAAAATTCGTCTCTAGCACATGGCCAACAGCTGGCAGTTGCTTTTGGTAAATGAATTACTTCGTGTTGAGTGCACTTCTTGGTAGCAATCGAAGTAAATAGTTCAAACAGCCAAACAGCAACAATGTTCAACTTTGAACTCAAGTACTAATGTTTCAAATAAATTACGCGATATTAATTCCAGGTAATTAGACACAAGGCTACAGACATAAAGAAGTGTCTTTTGGACTGTAGTATTGGTGCTAGCAGCTACCTCTTCTATTAACGGCAGCAGCGGCATATTTGTGCTATGATATCATGCGGAGTTTGCTTTGAAAACAAGCAAATTAACGTTTGCTAGCATTGTTTTTCAGCCGAGCAATCAAAGCACAGACACGCTTAAAGCAAGTTCTAGAGCTTTTGCTTGTTTGTACTTGCCACAAAGCTTCTTATGGCAGATTGTTTACTGCCCAGCAGGCATCTTTCAACTGCTGTTCTAGAGTAGCTGGCTGAAAGCAGGCAGTGGTATCGTGGCTGTCTAGTTTTTGTTCGCCAGCAAAAATAATAAAGTCGAGCTTTCACTTTTAATAGACTTTTAGATACAAGCTTCTTATGCCTGTTTTTGTTGTTGTTGTCTCTTAAAATGAATAGCCATGTTTAGTTTGTTAATGAGCGGTCTACACAAAATATTTATTATACATTTTTTTAAACAACCAACCATAATGATTCCAATATAATTTCCTTGTTAGATAAATCACCAGAAATACTAGAGGCAGAAAAAGCTTAAAGTGTTTTATTTTTTCTTACCAACATAATCAAAGCAATTTTTTTGTTTTTGTACCACTGCCTATTTTTGCTATTTGCTGTGTTATTTCTAATAAAATGCGTTTTATATAGAAAATAAAAAAACAAAATCTTATAAAAGTTTTTATCACAAAATTTGATGCAATAAAGATTGGTTTCGTGAAAAATGCCTAAAATTCGTCACCCAAAACCAACAACTAACTGCAGCATCATTATTTAAAATACAATTTTTTGTTTTTTTTTTTTTTTTTTTTGTTGCCTGCTTAATTAAGAAAATATATGAGCTCACATTTACACAATATTCGTGCCTCTAGCTAAATTGAGCTATTTCTATAAAGTTTTTAGACATATAAAGAATGTTTTTGGGTTTTTATGTGGGTGGAACGAAAATGAATTTGGCAACACGAAGGTACATGGAAGAAAAAAAAAACATTATTAAAGCATTTAGTTTTTGATACAAGGAAGCTACAGTGTTGGCCAGAGAAATAGCAGAATTAGAATAGAATAGCATAGCAGAATAGCATAGGAGAATAGAATAGCAGAATAGCATTCACTTTTTTGCCACATGATGAGAAAATTTTACCTCAAGCGAAAAAATTGTTGTTGTTCAAAAAAAAGAAAAAATACTTTAAGGAGGGACATGACATTGGGCGTTTTTTGAAATTTTTTTATAATTTTGTATTTTAGTAGTTTTTTGTATTTTGTATATTCTTAAGATTCTAAGAAAAAAATTTCATGGAAAAATTCTTACGGGTTCCAAAGTTACAGGATAAGTGATTCTTTTTCAAACTTTTTTTTTGTCATTGCTTATGAAGTCAATATTTTTTTCGAAAAAACACACTTTTAAATTTGGAACATCACCAAAAATTGAAAAAAAGTGTTTGTAAAAAAAGCTCCTATCATACGATAACCAATTTTGTTAAGATTTAAAAAAGTCATTTTTTTTCCAGATCGGACATTTTTTGCGACACCCAGTGCTGCAACCATGAAGCCCCGTTTTTTTCTCTGCCACCAGTTTGGAGCTCTATAAAATAATGTTGGAGTGAAAAATATACCCTGCAAACATTTGGAAGACAATTAGAAGATAAGATCATTTGGCGACGCGCTAGCCATTCGCCTAAGGGATCTTTGGAAGATGGATCGCTTTTCGATCGCCGAAGCGATGAATGCGCGATTCTCCAAAATTTTCAAAATCTTCCTTCGCTCATTCCGGTGATCGCTGGAAGATGGATCGCTTTTTGATCGCCTAAACGATGAATGCGTGATTGTCAAAAAATGTTCAAAATCTTCCTTCGCTCATTCTGGCGATCGTTAGAAGATGGAACGCTTTTCGATCGCCCAAGGGATGAATGCGCGATTCAAAAAATTTTCAAAATCTTCCTTCGCTCATTCTGGCGATCGTTGGAAGATGGCTTTTTAAAAAGCTTTCCAAATCTATCATTGAAATATGGAGCAGGCTCTGAAAAATCGTTTAAAAAAATCAAAAAATTTTACTTGTCAGCAACATCATGGAACTGCTTGTTCAAACTTGCAACAAATTGAAACTTTGCAGCAAATCGCAGACGACCTCTAAAAGCGAGGTCTTGGCCACTTGACATGTCTTGTCAGCAAATCACTTGAGACACCTTCTGCCGATTCGTGAGCGAATTCCTGGCGAATCGCTTAATACTCTTCTCGGCGATTCGTTGGCGAATCTTCCCGGCGAATCGCTTAAGACTCCTCTCGGTGAATTGTTCGCGACTCTTTCTAGCGAATCGCCTAAGCCTCATCTAGGCGATTCGTCGGCGAATCTTCCCGGCGAATTGCTTTTATGGCCACAGCTGCTTACATTCGTCGATACCCGTAAGACTCTCAGAAGAGTTCGCCGGCGATTGTTTTATCTTCCAAGCGATTCGTTGGGGATTCTCAGGCTATTGAAAATGTTTGCAGGGTATTTTTTTGAATTTTTTTTCTTGTAATTTGTTCAATTCTCTACAATAATAATAAAAAAAAATTGGAAAAATGTTCGTTTTTGACTGAGTTATGAACTTTTAAAAAAAGTCTTTTCACTTTTAAATTTTTAAAAAACACTTTTCATAGGAACCTCATACGAAAGGTTTTGTTTAGACTATAGGAGTCTACTCAGTCCAACTAACAATTCAACTTCTAACAAGCTATTGCGAGCATCATGCGTAGGTTGATGCATAATATTGGTCAATGTTAAAATAATTATACATTTCCCCCAATAATTCGATGGACGGCATACTTTGGCTGATTTTGAGTTAATGGTCACTTGTTCCCATGATTTCCTGCCAGCCTGGCTGTGGGAGAACATAAAAATGTCTCAGTTTAAGACTACGTTTTTGATAATCATGAATCATAACCTCCCTTATTGCTATCATGACGGCTTGAAAACTCTATAGATCGCCTTAAGGCAACCGATACCCCTACCTCCTTTGAGTAGACCCCGTAACATACATTCTCATTTAGTTTTGATACGTCGGTGTAGAAATATAGACTCCCTCGCTTCTGTGATACATCGCGTTTCCAGTATGACCTGGCAGGGATTAGCTGACGAGGTAAAAAATATAAATAAAAATAAAATTTATAAAAATTTATAATATTTCGCAAACACATTTTATTCGTTAATATACTTTTTGTATTTTTTTTTTTTTTATTTTTACATTTGGTCAATTTTTTCTCTTTAACGTTACATTCGAAAAGCATATTTTTGCCAATATTTTGAAAATATTCCGTGAAACCAACAAAACTTTTATTTTTATATGAAAAAAGGTTCTAAGAATTGCATTTTATGAGAACAAACTTTTCTTCTAACTTTTGTTGTTCTGTAGTTTTATGTGGTATTAAACGTTACATTCTTCGGAAGTGAGTTTCTAGGTAGGTCTGAATTTTTAAAAAACCTATCAAAATGGGCAAAATACTGAAAAGAAGTAAAGAATATTAATAAATTTATTACTTTTTTTATTATTGCATTGAGCTTGCTGTGATAAAAAAACAAGCTTCGATACAATCCGTTCAAATATGGACATCTCCCAAAAAAGGTCCAGCAAAAGTGAAGAAAAACATTAAAATAAAGCACTCTAACAGCTTTTAACTTAATTTTTTTTTTCTATTTTGGTAAGTATTACTGCTATGTAACTTGAATTAAACTTATTATGATGTATTTTTATTAAAATTTATAATGAACATCTGTACTGTATTTTACTACTGTTGGAAAAATTTGACGCGTCCATGATGTCGCGTCCGTATTCGTGCTATATATATTTAAAAAAAGGGAAGAGATAATTCTAATATTTCATAAGTCTACGAAGAATAGTTATCCTTTGACCTCCATTAACATGTATATTATATATAACAAAAAAAATTCTCAAAATTATCTAAATTTTGCATATTTCTATACGAGCTTAAAAAACTTATGTTTTTTGTCGCGTCCGTTCCATTGAATGATGGCTTATTAATTTGTACTAATTTGTACTAAATTTCGCCAATATTTTTATAAAATGAAGACCTCTTTCACCACGTTAGAAAGCTTAAAATACATATTGGCTCATTTTGTTTCTTTCTTGTTTTTCGAGCAATTAAAACCGTGCGAATGTCGCGTCCGTGCCACTGGGAGATGCCCATATGATATCCACTAGGCTTATCTATTATATACTCATTGACGTATTCCAATACCAAGCATGTGTTTCGATTTATTCTGGAAGTATCCATCGTTAAAGTGCTTCGAAAGCACTTCTTGCAAAGCAAGTATACAAGCTCGCTAATATGAAATTTTGTTTTGAAGCAATTTCTTCCAAGTAAAATTGAGAGAATAATTTTTTTTAATTTTTTTTAATTTTTTTTTGCTCACGTGTTCAAAGCTTTTCTCAGCTTAACCTCAAAGTATTAAGAGAGCCTTAATAGAAGCACTCAAAACAAGCTCGCTCCGAAAAATTGGAAACTTGCCTTCACAAGGAAGGGAGAAGAACTTTTGCTCACATGTTCAGAGAAATTCCTTTTCAGGTTCTTCTCAAGTACGCCTCACAAGTATTTAAGAAATGAATCCGAAGTAATGACCTCACTGGTACTGGTACTGGTATCAAATTAAATGAACCAAAACATTAGATCAAATGACTACCTCCATCATTTCAAATATTATATTTTTTACAATTTCAAGATAGCCTATAAAGCCAAGAAGCATTTTTTGGCTCTGATTTAACACGCCACTGTTTCAATTTGTATTTGAAAATTTCATCATTAATATCGCTTAACTAAATATAAATAAATTTTCATTCAATGACTCTTACCTGCTTCCTATGCAATGAAGGAAGCATTCTAATCAAATGAAATTGAGAAATGAAATTTTCAGAATTGCGGTTAAGAGAAACTTTATCAATTTTATGTTATTCATTTTAACAGCCCACAAGTTTTTACAACCACATAATTAAATTTTACTAGTTGATGTAACAGCAAAAGCCAAAATTAGCCATCTGGAAAAATTCTCAAAATATATTTATATACATACATATGTATGTATGTATGTATGTATGTATGTATGTATGTATGTATGTATGTATGTATGTTTGAATATATATATGTAAACATGATGTCAATGTTTGATGAAAATTTCAGGTATGCGCTAAATTAAGCTCAAACAACCGCACGAATTGACGTTGAATGTGTTTCGTTCGTTGGATCACAGAGTTTTGATGTGGGCTGGTGTTGCTGCTTGTCATATAGCTACTTTAGATGAAAGACGTTGCTGGTGATGATGATGATGATGACGATGATGTTGGCAAAGATGATGACATTATAACAAGCAGTCAGTTGGTATCACTAATAATCACACCTGTTGACAAGCTTAGCTGACTAACGCCAAGTGTGCACAAATTAACTTAAATAGTGTTAGACAGCAAGACGAGAATTTCAATCAAAGGCAGAATTAATATCAAAGTTTTAAGGCAGGCTAGCTTAGTCTGAAATTTTCAGACTTAGTTATGTTTAACCTAGGCTGCAATTCAAGTGCTATCATATATTTATTTATAAAAAATAATATTAACATTAAAATCTTATACTTTGCAATTCTGTTTAAAGCCTTGCCTTTGCTTTATATGCAACTTAATTATTTTATTTATCGTTTATTTAATGTAACTTAATTATAGCTCTTATGCTCTACCACAAGCAACAACAACATATACATAAGTAAACACTTAATTTGTGGTGCAAACCTTTCAACATCATACCTAGATACCCTTTATCGCAGTTGTATTTGTATTACATCTGACAACATTTTCAATTACAATTAACTATAGTAACAAGACATACATACATGCATGCATGCCTACATGTGTAGTAAATGTGAAATATTCTGCACAAAACTTGAAGCATCTCACATTCCAAAATTAATAATAATACATGTGTATTTCTGGTGTGTGGGCAGCTTTAATTGATTTTGACAGAAGAAGTAGTTACTGGTTTTTAAAAGTAGTAGTAGTAAAATAATATACAGTTACAAGCTATACAAAATAAATTTGATTGTTGAAATAGTTTATGAAGAGAATATAATTATAGTTATTATTCATAGCTAAACTGTTCTTTAAGAATTCTAATAAGTTCAATTGAAGTGTCATTAACTCTAGCAACAAAACAATAAAATTAAAAAAAATTCTTCAAAAATGTGTAAAAATAATAAGAAATCGTAATGTTAGACACAAAAAGAAAATATTTATATAATTACAGTTAACATCGTTATGTTATTTTTATGAGGAACCTTAATTTGGGAGAGTTTAACTGATATTTTCAAGGTAAACATATAAAAACCATTCAGTTTCTATTCACTGAGACTTGGTTATCACAAGAAATCTTAAAAAAAGGAAAAACTTAGAAATTCCTTAAAATGATAAATTAAGGTTTCAGAAAAAAGGCAACCCTTTTTTTTGTGTAGACCGACCCGTCATAACAATCAAAGAATGTATTGATGTTTGTCACAAAATACTGAAAGTAGTTCACGATTTCTATAATAATTTTATAATTGAGGAGTTTACATTCAAATCCAGATAAGTCACAGGAAAAAACATTTTAGTTAGAAATGCCATTGTAAAGCTAATGTTACAATCTATCAATCCATAAAAATATCGATCCTTTGATAAAAATGTTAAAAATCTTAGAGAAAAATACATTAAAAAATCTCCTTTTCAATCAAAAGCATACAAAGTCCATTGTAAATTTTCAATCAAAACCACATAAGTCCAAGCAAGTTTTCATTAGTGTAGTTTTCATTCAAATTTTAAAAACTTTTTTATGCCAGAACGTTAGTATAAGTAATAAATTTAACATTTTAGCAGAATTGGGTATGCTTTCTGTAAAAAATATAAAGTTAATACAAAAAATATTTTTTTTATTAAAAAGGACCTTCAGGAGAATCAAAATTACTTCAGCGGTTTTCCTCCGATTTGAAAAAAAAATATGCAGAAATCATTTTAATGAGTTCCTCTAACTTTTGAGACCTTGAACGGCGGATTTTTAATTTAATTTTTAACTTTCAAAACCAGACAAGTCCAAATTTGAAATACAAAATTGAGAATACGAAATTTGTTTGCACTATGAGTCCACACTATCTATTCGTGTGGAGCATAATTTTGCATAATTGGTTTGTTTATAAAAAATGTCTCACAAAATTTAGTTTTTTTCGTTTTTTTCGATTTGCCATCATTTAATCTGCGAGACTTTTGAAGGTTTTGATATAAAGTCCTCAATTATAATAATTTTTGCAAATTTTTTTTTTTGTAAAGGTCAAAAAAAAATTAGTTTTTTTGGAAGAATTTTCGAATTTCAAGCATAAGCTGATCAATAACAGTCATTTTTTTCTTAGTCTTTGAATATTTTTTTCGAATAATAAATGTTCAGAATTAACTTTAATGTACAAATGTACAGAAATTTTGGCAATTTATTTGGTCATTTGGGAAACATAATTTTAATTTTTTTTGTGAAATTTCCATAAACTTTTTAAAAAACGCTTTTTGTAAAGTAAATTAAGATTACAGTTAAACCATTTCCAAAAATTTTAAAAAAATCTCAAAAATGCTCTACCCCATAAGCTTTCAAAAATGCTTGGCCAACAACAATTGTTTTGGGATTCGCTTATTATGTACCTGTACATGAGATTCATGTCCTTTTGCCACTTATCTCATAAACAGTTCTTGTTCTTCTCGTATTTGCACGAGTTTTAAGAATTTTATTCACAAAAATTATGAATGCTTCATGTTCCCCTTTTATTTTTGCATGGCTTTTATGATATTTTTTTATTAGTTCATGTGTCTTCAACACGCACTTTATGAACTTTAAGCATTAGGCTTATGAAATATTCATGTACTCGTGTATTTTTTCTTTTATGCATTTTGTGCATTGATATAATGAATTGTTCATGTGACTCATGTATTTAGGTATTTTTGGGATTTATTTGAAACAAGCCTAATAAATGACAATTTTTTAACTTTGTAGGTAAGTTGCACAGCTCGAGAAGCATACAAAAGCATTTATATGATTATAAAAAAATATTTTGTTTTCAAATGGTGCATCTGGGTAACGGCTGAGATTTGCTCTTCTGTTAATCTGAAAGCTAAAAACTTAGAAACCAATTAATCGTCATGAGTTTAGCTATAGACCGAACCAAAAATAAGGAATGTTACAATTTTTTGACAAAATTGGGCGTCTCTGAAGTTCGAAAATAAAGAACAGGTGGTGACCGTGGCATGCAGGTTAAGTGTGTGGCTTAGCATGCTCGGAGCCCGGGTTCGATCCCCAGCCGTGGCGAAAAGTTTTTTTCAATAAAAAATTTTTCTGATCGGTCACCACCTCTCTGCAGACAATGGCAAACCTCAGAGAGTAAACAATGCCATGTAAAGCTTCTTGAGAACATGAACTTTAGCCGTTCGGAGTCGGCATAAAACATGTAGGTCCAGTTCTCGGTCAATTGTTTGCAAACATTTAATAACACAGACAACACAATTGATCATAAGAAGCTCGGTCAAAGTCCTTTCAAGGGCTGAAATGGCCAATTTATTTTTATTTTTTTATTATTTTTCAAAAAGTCCCAGTTTCAATTTTTGGGGTAAAAAAGTGGATGTATTTGAAGGACTGTATTTCTGTTGTTTGATTAAGTATAAAAATAATGTTATTTTTATATATAATGTTTGTTTATAAATAACTCTTTAATTGAAAATATTTTTGTGTTTGCATCAATAGTAAGTTATGGTTACACAGCGCGTAAAAGTTGAGGTCGCGAACATGAGGTCTCTTGCAGTTTGCACAATATCTCCTCTACAGGTAGACTGAAACAAAAAAGACAAAAATAAAAAAAAAGAAACATTTTTATTTTGTGCGAAAACCAACAAAAAGTTCAAATTTAAAAAAAAAAAAAAATATGCCGCATTAATTAAAAACAACTCAAGTTTTCGTGCACGAAATTGGACCTTATAAACTAAAAAAAAAACATATTTTCTATTTTACTTTTTTGGTTATTATTAAATTTTAAATGAAATATTTTTATATTTCCATAAAAATTATTAAAAAAAAATAAAACAAGATTTGAGTTAATCGGACAAATACTTTTTTAATTAGAGTGTAAGACGTTTCAAAAATATGTCATTTCGATAAAAACGTGTTTGAAGATGACGCGTTCCCATTCACATAGCATTTACTGCACATAAAAACTTAAATATCTTTTATAATTATAAAATAATTTTTTTCTGAAATTTATTTACACACTCTTAAGATATTTTCTAAAAAAAAAAATTAAATAAAAAAAAATCGAAAATCATTCAAAAACAATTGAAACTTGACCTTAAATAAAAAGTTATCAAGACAAACAATTTGTTTAGTTCCGGCTATAGCCTCTGATGTACTGTATAGCTGTAAAATTTGATATAATTTGGATGAATATTTTTTTTTATACCACAGCGCGGAAACAAGTAGTTTAGAGAAGAATAAAGTTTTCGACAAATCTGTACGATAGGACTTATTTTTTTAACTCATTACTTATTTTTTAGAGATCGACATCGAGTTTTTGAGGTCTTAAAATGCACCGCACCGCACCTACTTTTGCCATCAAATTATATGCATTTTTTTAAATTTTCACATTTTTTAATCACCATTTTGTTGAAAATCTTAAAGTTTGAAAGCATCGATGCCCATGTCTCATATCTTAAGTGTACATTAAGCGGTTAGAGATAGTCAGATTCATGAAAAAATTAGAATATTTAATAATTTTTTTTTTCCAGTAAACATGACATTATTACACAATGTTTCGAATTGACTTCACGAAAATTTGAAAAAAAAAATTAATAATTTTTAAAGTTATGGCTGTTTGTGCTAATCCAGTTCCAACAGAAGTTCCTTGTGGTGAACATCACAAATCCTCGGAAATTCATCTATAATCAATCGTACAATAATAAAAATTTGATTGATAAGTAATGTAATGCCTGATTGAAACTTTTTTAAAAAAAAAAATAACAAAATGGTGACCACAGAAAATTTTCTCCAGATTTTCGGGAAAAAACCAACAGTTAATTGTTAACCGAAAAATCTAAATTAAAAAAAATATCCTTCGATCTGGCTTTATTTTCTTATGTTTTCCTGTATAAATTTCAGCTGTATAAATTTCATTGAAATCTACAGAGCGGTTTTCGAGCTACAGTGGTCACCAGTTCAAAAAACATAGTTTTGAGAATTTTAAATTTCTTAAGCGCTCTGAAGCGTCCGAGGATCCTTTGTTAAGTGTCGAATAACTCGAAAAGTATTTGTCACTTCAAATTATCAGCGAATAATTTAAAAATAATATACTTTAAGAAAAATTCTAACTGCCCCTATCCCCTTAACAGAATTTATTTTAGATTTTTCAAATCTCAGATATTCTATCCTTTAGAAGAACCTAGAGGATAGACCTTCTTCCTTAGTGCGTCATATTTTTTATTATGGCGAAAAAATTACGCCACAAAAAAACTTTTAACTAAATACTTCATTTTAAATACGATGGAAATTCACTCGAGAATATAATATTTGAAAATTATAAAAAAATTTTATATATTTTTATCGAAAAAGCGCCGATTCTGAAAAAACTTTTAGTTCCACATTTTGAGTAATAAAGGCTTATAATTCTTTTCCAAGCCGATCTGTTATTTTTCGATCTGACTTAAAACTCATAAGTACCGTATCAAACCCTGAATAGTTTCACACTTTCAGCTCATAATTACCAATTTGAATTTTTTTAATCTTTTTTTAAGACTCGTATGGAGAGACTTCTGAAAGTACTTAAAGAGGGAGATACGTTTAGACAGGGGGAAATAAGTCGTGTTTAATGAATTTTTTTTTCAAGTTATACCAAGATATAACAAAAAAAAAAACACAAATGGTTCCTGTCTTGACTTTGCACTTTGTTTTGATTTTGTGTCCTGACTTAAAGAGTACAGCTTAAAGTAGCGACATACTTGTTACTTTTGATTTGAACTCGTACTCAATGTTTTCTTCTACCAAAAATCGCCTACTCAAAACGCCATATAAAAAATTTTCCACTTTAAAAACACTTTGAACTGTGCCACTAAAAAAATTTGCTTATATAAGCTAAGAAAAAACGGGTATATGTATAAGAAATATTTTTTAAACATGTATTATTTAAATTAACAGAAAAAAAAATTAAAGATGCTTGAAATTTCAAATGTAGTTTTCTTAGAAAAATTTTGTTATGAAATAAGCAAACATTTTTAGGAAAGCATAAATTTTTACTTTTCTGATTTTCTCTTATATGTGTGTAGAAACAAGAGATTTTAATATCTGAATTTTGATATCCATCTTTAATATTTGTTAAAGTTCGGCATTTAATGCCGAAAGCTTTATTATGAATTAATTTCAAGGAATTGATATTCTTCGAAAAATCTCGTTGCTCACACTAAAATTTATTTAAATTTGACCTTTATAAAAATATAAATGAATTAATTGCATGTTGCGGAACTATACAAATTTCCATAAACATATACTTGAGTATGGATGAAGACCAACTGTGCATAAAGCTTTCTTTATTGTATGAGCAGAACATTTGCTGCTTACACGCAATACTTTGCACGCTTTGTTGTTCAATTCCTGTTCAATAACTCACAGAATAAATGCCTCGTTTTATCTATCTTGCCTCAATCTAAGTGTTATAAAATGCCACATAAACAACATTTTGGCAAGCAACTTATTATCTGCCAGCATTTCAGTCAATACTGTTCAACGACATCAAGGTGTTAATTTGTAACTTTCATCACTCTCGAAATACACTTCAGCAGCGCATTTGTATTGTTTGCAGCAGCAGCGCACAAGGTTGTTGTGTTGATTTTGAACACAAACTTGATCATCTTTCAAGAGTTGGTTTACTTAAGCGTTGCTACGTGAGCGTGCGTAAATTTTGCTGTTCGTGTGGTTATGCCTAGCGTGTCTGCTGCTTGAATGTGTGCGTGCGCTTGATTGTTGCTGAAGCATACAGTACTCGTATAAGATATTTTTATGTTGTTGTTTTGCGGTTTCATAATATTTGAATTACATGTGAGCATAACATGGAATTTGTTGCAACGCTAAACCAACACAAGCTAAGTAAAACCATGTCTTGTGCATATGTTGCGTGTCGTAAAGGTTCGCACAATTCGTCTACTTGTGTTTGTGTGAGTATGTGTGTGTAGAGCAACCAACAGCAAGCAACAGCTAAAGTGAGACACACATTCCGCCAACTTCAACAAGCTGCTTGTGGGTGCAAAGGTCGAGGTTCACTCAAGAGACTCACGTAGCTACACTCACACATAAACACAACGAAACCGACTGACACAATGTTGTTTGCTTGCGGCCTGAAAAAGCTCTTTGTTGCTTTTATTCGTTGCATTTACTTTTAGTTGTTGTTTTTTTTTTTGTTGTTTTTGCTGTTGTTGCTACTCTTGTTTCATTATCTACACGCAGCATAATTGCTGCACGCACGGGACAAGACAACGTTGTATGCGGCAATTTTTGCTGTTTGTTTTTCAGCTCTTTTTGGCTTCGCTCTTTGGGGTCGAGCTAATTAGTTTTAGTGTCGTTGTCAAGAACTTCACGGTGTACAGCTTGTGGTTGTTGAGTACCTGCGTGTTTCAATCTTCAACTCTTAATGACTTATATTAAGAGCTGAGTACTCCGATTGCATTAAATAAAAGCAAGCGTAAATAAGCGCAAGTAATAGACGTATGCCTGCCAATTTTCAAGCAATTATAATTTTCGTAAATTTTCTGCAACTTCACATAAACTCATTTTGAACTTCTTGTAAAAAGGAGCTTTTGAACATTTGTTAAACCAAAATTGAAAATTTAATTTAAAACTTAGCAAGTGGCTTAATTAAAGTTTTTGCTGCTTGTAAAAGCATTTTTAATTGTGTTCTGCTTGGCACATAAAGGCATTAGTGTTGACACCATAAGCGGTAACTTCATCAGGCCAAAGCTGCAATTCTTTGGGCTCAGGACAAACAGGTGAGAACTTATTTTCAAATTTAAGTCCTACAAGGCGAAAATCTTATCAATGAATTGCAATGCTCAAATATTTCCCCTTTAATGAGAATTCGCCGCAAAGCTCTGTGTATTCAGCTAAAGCTTAGGCAGGCAGCCAGAGCCAGAATTTAACCTACAATCATGTGAGAGCTTTTACGTTGGAGCAAAGCGAGCTGTGAGAAGCAACTGGATGCGGCTACAATTCTGCGAATAGCGGTGAAATATTTTTTTATTTCTTAACAGGTGTGCCAAATAATATGTGTGCTTATGTGGTCTTATGTTTCTGTCAAAAAAGATGTAAAATATAATTAAAATTGTTTTAAATTTTATTTCAATTCCAAACGTACGTAATTATATGTTACTCATACGCCTCGATTAAACTTTAAGTTAATAATACTCATACGCACTGTTGTTTACTTTAGCAACTATTTTACTTTGGCACTATAAAGCTTCCAAGTTGGCCAGTTTTTCGAAACGTACAGCTTATATATAACGTATTTATAGAACATGACTGCAGAACATGACTGAATATCTTTTTCTTGTTGGCTTAAAGATAATTAAATTCAAAAGAATTTTTAAAATAACTGTAAAAATTAATCTAAAATTAAGTGAAAATGTATATATCTTATACCGAGATACGAAATTTATTACTGTCTAGGTGGGACATGAAAACTAAGCCATCAGCTCCTGGATGTAATTGAGTAAGTCGAGCCTTTTTCCAAAGACTTGGCGCGTCACTTTTGGTGGCAGTCAGATCTTCAACTGTTAAATTTTTTCGATCTTTCTACATTTGGGTCATTGCAGAGACTCGTGTAGGTAACTTTCCCTCCAAAGATGCCGAAATCCGAATTACTGACTGAAATCTGAATTGAGACAGTTATCTGGTAGTTCCATTGGTGCTTGTTCACCTAGCGTTGGCATCAATGCTTCACCAATTAGAAAATGCTCGGGAGTAAATATTATCGGAATAACAAAGATGTGATTTAAAAATTGCACCGATTTCTTTAAATAGGGTTTGAATTGTTTCGATGGTGGGAGCAGACGTGTTCCCATAACTCAGATGATGTTTTACAGCCATGGCTGCAGCTTCCTAAAGACCTTCGTGATAAGGTGCCAATGGAGTTATGAAATGCCACTGAGTCTGTCGTATTGATAGTTGGTCGAAGAGATCTGATGTCTGCCAGGACTGAAGCTTCCGGTTTCTAAATTCCCTTTCTGCCCTTACAAAATTCTTCTCATTATTACTCCAAATATGCAGATAATGTCCATAGCGCGAAGTAAAATGAATAAGTTTCATTAGAAACGCATAATTGTTAAGTCTTAAATGAATTGAAAGTGAACCGCCTTAGATACCACACAAACAAAGGCAGCTATGTATCCTTTTAAGACGCCATTTGCATTCCGTTGATTTGGTCTTGCAGGTTTCCGTCGATTTGGCCTATATATCTTACATTAAATAATCCAGGTCAAATTTGATCAGATGATATTTCCGAAAACAATTGACTCTACATATTTCAGGTATTCATTTTCGTAGAGATAAAAAATGTAAGAGTATCCCTTGAAAATATTTCCGTTTGGAATATAGTTGAAGTATTGCTCATTGAATGAGTTTTTTTAACAATTGGGAACACACATTTGAACTATTGTTTCTGCGTTAAGACCCAGTTTATATCCAACAGTATAACTTCCAAAACTCTTATCTTACCAGTCCTGTTTTATATGGACAGGAATACTGAACGTTTTACACGCAAAGCAAAGTTTCTTGACGAATTTTGTGAAAAAATTCTCCTTCAGATATTTGGTACTGTATGTAAGGAAGGAATAAACATGAACTCTATGAGCTGTTTAAAGATGTGGACGTAGTACGGAAGGCATAAATCCGACGACTACATTAATCACGGTCTCGCTCATATCAAGCGTCAACGCTCACATCAAGTCTTCAAATAACAACCATCTGCTTCAAGTAGACAAAAACCGTACCTCCGGTTTAGAGATCTATTGAGGCGGATACCATAAAATTTGAATCTAAAAAGTTCAGTCTTTCCAACAGAAAGCAATGCAGCCGTCACTTTAATGGTTGAAAGCAAGCATTCAGTCTTAGGTTTTCTAGGCAAGGGTTGTAAGAAATTAAGTATACCATATGTGTGATCCAAGGTCAGCATTTATCTGAACATTTGTTTCGAGGATAAATTCAATTCACCTTCATTGGTAAGAGCGAGAACTATCTAAAATCTCTTGCATATAGGATATGCCAGCCTGGTTGTACTGAGACGCAACGCCACGACGTCTAGCTTGCGACATAAAGCTTACCACAGCCAGCACGAAGCTCCCCGAAGGGCCAGCGCACGATAATCCTCGGGCAAAAGGGTTTCCACCTTGGAATGAGCACTTAACAAAACTGGAAATTAATTAAATGGTTTTGACTCACATGACTTGATAAGCAAGCTTATAATAGTATCCCAGTATTAAATACTGCTAGATACTTTTTGGGTAATTTTAATGACACTCAGAATCTCTCCATTTTGGAGACTTATAAGCATACCGTAGTCCAAATACGCATGCCACAACCCTCCTCCTTTTCACTGGCTTACCATCATCACCACTAGGCGGAGTTTTGTTCTAGTGGCCGTCAGAGCATTACTGCTCAATCGTCTGTGTTGATCATTAGATCTTCAGCCCAGTTAGTTGTCCGTCATGAGTTAAGAGGGACTGCCGTTGATTGCACTCGTGTTGCGTGGGTTCCTGCGCTCGGTGTTTCGTGTCCGTTCTAGCTCAATTATGATTTTCGCAGCTGCTATCTTGAAGCAGCCTTGCCCGGTAAAAATTTGTGTAACGTACTGGTCCAGCACACAATCTTTGGGGCTAACCCATATTTATACATCAGGAATAAGAGCAAATGTCCATCTCCAATTTTATGATTCGACACTGGGAGATGATATGCCGTCTCTCGTCGATCTTTGATTTTATAGATTTGCTGGAGTTCGCATTGCCGCTATCACTCCGTTTGCCTCGTCTGAAACCATGCGGAACGCACTGACATCCCTTAATGCGCTGAGACGCTATGTAGCCCGAAACCCAATGTGTAGGACGCTTTTTGTGTGACATCTGCACACACTGGTGCTGCGTAAAGTATGATGGAGCACGTAATTCTTGCTAGGAGTTTCCACCTGCTGGACATACTTACTTAGGTGGCCATGACAACCCGTGGTCGGGTTACAACCTGCTGAACATTGGTCCGCCTATATTCGCCAAGATGCGTCATATCACACCGTTAACTCTCGACGCTTTATCGCTGGCTGCCAGAAGGTACCTGTTCGAGGAATAATCTTCAAAGATTGTATTATCCTTATGTTGACTTTAAAATTACCTGATCTGTAATCAAACATTTCCTCCATCCTGAGTCCACTGTGACGTGAATCTATTTCATTGTCTCAGTAATTTCTATTCATACCATTCTTTACGGGTTGCTGAACATACTGACTGCTGTTCGTTGCACGACTGTTTGGCCAGCAGACCAAGTATCTGATAAGTAAAAGCAGTGGATTATATCCAAGGTGCAATTTTTATATTTTGAAGGTCCCATTTTTAAACATGAATTCGTTGACAGCCACATAAAACACGCGTTTCTTCACCAACAGTATTGTTCAAGTAAGTGTTCTCAAGAAGCTCAGACTTGAAGTAACCAAATCATCTGCATATACTTGTTTTCAAATTTTATAATTTCTGCTGAAAGAATCTAAAAATTTTATTCAGAAAATTTTTATTAATAGTTAATATAAATTAACTTAATTTTTCAACGTCATATATAAAACATTTTAAAACTATTTAGTAGAATTAAGTTTGTTTCTTAAACTGCTGGAGTAAATTACATGATAAACTTTATAGCAAGTTTGTAAGCAATTGATTTTTTTAGAATGTAAATCTTTAAACACTTAAAAACACAAAATATCTTTCACACTTTGCCCTTGAACTTGTGGTATTTCTTGTGGTCCTTGACAAGCAGCTCATACACCTGACGCGCTGCCTCATTCGAGCAGCGCAGTATAAAGCGTCCAGCACGATGATCGCAGATACCAATCAAATCGTAGCAAATATTTTCAATGTGAGTTTTAATCTAAAGCAGAAATAAAATAATTAAAAGAAAAATCAAAAGTTTAGATATGTTTTTCAAGCAAACCTTGGGATATAAAGTTGTTGGGCGCTTATTGGAAACCATTAGGTTGATGGCAAATGTCAGCACAAAAGGCGCCACACGCTTAACCTCAAGACTATGCGTGGCAATTATGTGCATCATTGCCTCTAGCTTCAGAGCAAGTTCAGCCAAATCATCAAGCTCTTCACTATTGAGAGTCGTATCTTTCTGACGCTCACTTTTGTACCAGACAATGGATTGCAGCAGATCTTTGAAGATATGCGTAAATTGCGGCACACGATCCATGAGCAATAAATGGCGATGCTTAAGCAAAGCTGTGCAGAGCTCACTCATTGCTAGGTGCAGAGAATTGAAAAGCTTAACATTAGTATCGCTGAGTGTAAATTTCTTAATATTAATGTCCATAAGAAAGGCGAGCATATCGTCCAGAGTGTCTGAGGAAATGGGCACCTAAGAAAAGTGAGTATTAGACATAGTGTGAGCTAAATCAATTGAGTACAAAAACTACCATTTTGTTTTCCACAATAGCTTGTTGGCAAGCTAAAACATTCAGCACCTGCGCGGTGTCGATAAACTGAAAATGTTCATCCTTCTGCAGACGCAAGACAATTTCGAAGGTAATCAGCTTGAATTGCTCGTTGAAAATCTGTGTAAGGAGGCAAGAATAAAAGCATCAATATTCGGTAATCAACTTTTTCATCTCTACTTACGGCGCCTTTAATGGTGCTAAAAGGACATTTGGCTATGAGTGTCAGCAAATGCGTTAAGTTTGTAAAATTTTCCGGTTTAACTAGACCACATATCTCCTTAAATGTCAGCAGTAAGTCCTCATTGGTTTTATTGCCTATGACCAGTTTTATAACGGCCTCGGTATTCTTTTCATTCAACTTGTGTGGCTTGTCATCAGCTTTCAGCTGTTGCCAATAACCATTGAGCACAAACTCAATTTCATCCTGATCAAAGTGCAGAGCTTGACGATTATTTAAGGCTACGGTAATGAGCTTGATGGCGTGCATGTTGTTATAATCCATCTGTAACAAAAAAAAAAACACAAATAATTATAAATTGCATAATTTAATAACATTGTTACAGTAGAACCTACCGAGTAACCTATGTAAATCTTGCAGATTCTTCTAAAATTTTCATCGAGTGCGCTGCTTTGCGCTTCGGCGCCTTGCTTGCTGCCCAGCTTCGACTTGACATAGGCTGCAAAACCAGGCAAAGTCTTTTCAACGAAACGTTTATCTTTCTTCGAGCTTCTGCCCTCGACTTGCGCAAAGAATGCGTTGACATGCTTGGCATAAATCAGCAACACCTCATCCAGATGTTTACGCAGACGCTTAGCACTAGGTCCATTTAAGGCTGCAAGTGTCTCAATTGTAATGAGTGCAAGTTTTATATGATTATCATCTAGCTTTTCGTCTTGCTGTGCAGCTTTAAGTATTTCCACCAAGGCACTCAGAAAACGTTCGGCGCCCTTTTCATCATTCTTCATCGAGGCATAGATTAATTCGTAGAACTCCCAAGCAGCATCGATGGGTAATAGCTGCAACATATCTTCGGCCGAGAAGTATTTGAATATCTGTATTTGTTGGCCAAAGTGCAGCATATCAGTTAGTATTTCGAAAGCTAGCGTTGCCTGCTCATCCTGCTGCGCTGCTTTTAAATCACGATATAGCGCTAAATGCAGAGCAAACAGTACGCCCTTCAGCTGCCGACGACAATAACCGAGAGGCAGCTGCTTTAATGCACTCAACAAAAGCTGCACTTTTTCCAGCGGCAGTTTTTTGAGCGTATATGGCGCAATTTTTGACTTAATTACATCCGCCACCAACGCAACACGTTTATCTTGAGCTGCATCTGCCTCTACCTTCAGCTCTTCAAACTCTATGGAGCCTAATAGAGACTTTTTGCTTGCAGCTGCAAAACTGCTGGACAGCTGCTCATAGAGTGCCAGGCAGAGCAGCTCAAAGAATTCCAAGTCCTCGCTATAGCACTGCAGTTGAGCGTCATCAAAGCTGTTTGCGTTGGTTATCAGACGCACTATTTCCAGCTTTTCCTCGCGTTTAAGACTACGCAATAACCATTTTGAGCTCGGCGCTTGCAGCAGCAGCTGCAGCTGCTCCAGATCGTTGCCTAAGGGCGCGAGCAGAATTTTATGCAAATTAAGCGGCTTCTTGCGACTGGCAAAGAGCAGTCGTGCCTGGGAACGCTGCAGCAGCAGACGATTAAAATTAAACTTGCAGCTGGTCTTGCCAAAGTTTATGACACGCTGTTGCAACAACGTCCACTCATCATCGGTGAGAAAGTTGTGTATGTGTTTGGCTTGTTCTTGACAGTCGGCGGCATCAGCAAGACGATCTGAGCGATAGTACCAGATAAGCAGCTGAAAGTGTGCAGCGTAATAGCAGCACTCCAAAAAGGCATTCATGGTGCGTTTGTTGTGCGAACGACTCAGCAGAAAACGTGCAAATTCAGCCAGAACCTCAAATGTTTGTTTGCGTTGCTCTGCTATGTCTGGCCAAAACTTGTCTGACTGCTCCGCCAGCTTAGAGCCAGCAAAATATTGACAAAGCAATGCAGCAATAAAGTCCAGTTCGAAGACAAAGTTTTCGCTTAGCTCCTGCTGAGGAACGGCTACTTGTAGCTTTTCCTTGAGACTAAAGATCAAGGACTTCCAGATGATCAGTGAGGGTTTGGACATAAGGCTGACGATAAGCTTGGAAAAATCGACACCAACGCTGGCCCAAGGCCAAGCAGCTGCCAGTTGGGGAAAGCTTTGCAGCTGAGCCGAACAAATGGCAGGCGTTGGTTTTGTTGAAGTGCCAGCTGCATGGAACTCTTTGAATATGATATGCAGATAACGTGTAGTGTCATCAGGCGATGCTTGATTGTCACTTTTTGATAGCTTGCGTTGCTTTTGTGGCGTGGTGTTGTTTAACTAAAAGCCGAATAAAATATGATGGTTTAAACTGCAATTTGAGACTCAAGATTGTATAACACTTACCTCCGCCGACTCATCCTGCAGCTTGCGTTTGCCCTTTGCTGTCACCACGCTGCCAGGTAGCTGATAATTATTCAACCATGTGTTCAGAGTTTTCAAAAGATTAACCACAAACTTCTCGGTGCGACTGAGTTTGCGAAACATATCAATCAGCAGCTTGAGATACTCTTCGAACAACTCCTGTTCATGCAACGTGCGCTTCTCAGCCACTATCATCCAGGTGGTGAGATGAAAAATATTCTCCAGTATCAAAGGATTAAGACGCAGTGTAGAGCACAAAAGCTGCAGCACCAGCTGCAAATGTTGATCCTTGAACATTTCCACATAACGATAAATCATGTTGCCCAGAAAAGTTAAAGCAGAATTCTTGTCGCTGATCTCAAAGTTCAGGTTGACATCATGTTTGCGAAACATTTCCAGCGTATGGGCAGCTATGGTCAGCAATAAAGCTGGATCCTGCTGGCACTGTTGCTCCAGCAGCTCTTTGGATATGAATACAAGCAGTGCCTTTTGGAACTTTTCGACACCGCGTTGATTAACGATGGCGCACTCAAGTGTTAGCAATCTCACATGCATGGGCAGCTGCATGATGCGCTCTAAAATCTCATGCTCATCAAAATCCTCGCAGAGCAGCTTCTCTAAAGCAAGCAGCTCATGGAAGAAACGCAAGTCGTGCTGCTGCAATACCAGCAGAACCTGCACCAGCGGTTGTAGCAATTCTGTTGTATAGTGCTGCCGAAACAATTGTAGATCACCTACTCTTTTAGCGCTGCCACTTAGCGAGTTCATGATTTGCTGAAAGAACGAAGATTCATGTGCAGGCAGAAAGCGTGCATCTTGTATAGCCCACAAGTATTGTTCAAAACAGCGCAGCAGCTGCGCAAATAATTTCAAATACAGCTTATAGTCGAAGCGCAAGAGATCTTGCACGATTTCAAAATCCAGCAATTGCAGTAGTAACTCGGCCGGTAAGCGTGATGTGGGTGTTTGCCAGCTGCTAGACCACTGCAGCAGCATCTGCACAAACTCCAGCTTAACCTCATTGGCTATGAGACCCGGCTGACACTTTAGCTGCAAGAGTTCTGTAAGCTCCGTGCGTTGAACTGTGTCTTCCACGCGGCCCAGCTGCGCACCTTGTTTTGCCAGCCATTTTAGCACGAGCTCATATTTGCTGGACAATGTAAACTCAGCAGACTTCCAGGCTTTCAGAGCAAACTGCAGATTTTCCGTGAAAGACTTTTCCGGTCGCTGCAGCCAGCGCGTGAATTCTGTGGAGGATAAAACAGGCATGCCGTCAGATTTTATAGAGTTGATGTTATTATTTTTATGCTTACCTGCTTCGGTGGACATTTTGGCAGTAAACGTTTAAATAACTTGTGCTTTACATTAATTTCTTTTCAATTTTAGTAACAACGCGTTTATTTAGAAAAACTGCTGCCTAGTTAAATTGTAAACAAACTACAGCTGCACGTGTAGCTGAGCTGTCAAAATAACGAAGCTATGTTCAGTGTGCAAAAGTGGATGCTAAGTGAGGTTGATGTATTAACTAGGCGAGTTTTGGTGGCGATAAGGCAGTGTTTGAAAGAAGTTGCCACTTTATATAAGTGAATATAAGTTTGATTGGTACAGGGTGTTACAACAGAGAAAACAGAGCCAATGTGGTGTTGGAGTTATGTTATTAAGAATTTTTTATTTATATTGAAGTTGAAAGCATGTTAAAAATATTAATTTTGATAAAAAGATTTTAAAATTATATGTTAAGAAAATTTTTATAAAAATTTCAAATTTTGATAATTTATTTTTTATAGGAAAACCTATTAATATTAGTTCATTGTAATATCTTTTCTATAAGAAAAATTTCGCTTCTGTATCGTTTTTTATTTGTTTTAAATTTTTTGTTTTTCATAATTTTACATATTTTACTTTTAATCAGCCAAATAATGAACAATTTTTTCCTAGAAATTTTATTTTCATTTTAGGATAGCACATAAGGACTTCACAATTTTTTTCATCACTTTTATTAATATTGACGGTTGATGAACAAATTTGTATAAAAATTTTCTTTATCTTAAAAACAGGAACTTTCTTTTACAATTCCGAGGGAATAGTTTTTCATGATCATTTTTCCAAATGAATTTATTTTCTTCAATCTTTTTTATTATTATTTATTATTTATCTTCATAATTTAAGATCAACAAAAACTACCATCTTCAACATGTCAATCCACAAAGTTTCAAAAGCTAGGCCATTTCGCCAGGTGGAAATATCAAAATCACCTTCATGAACTGTTTTTTTTTATTTTTCTTGACGCACTTAAATATATTTTCCATTAAACAAAAAACCAAGAATTCCAAAAGCCCTTCCCTGTGCAAAAATGTACCTTGAAGTCACAGCTCATAAATAAATCGCGATAAATATTTGCTATATTGAACCAATACCAAAAAAAACATATACTTGTTAAACGCATTGAATGAGCGATTTATATTGTACAACAACAACTCAAAACAACAATTATGTGAATGTAAATAATAAATATTAAGTCAAAATGCGAAAAAACAGACGAAAACATAATAAAATAACAATAACATTTTGGCAAAAATTAAAAAATAACAAAAGTAATAAAAGATCGCGTTGATCTTTCCAGGTGTCGCAGCTACACAAATTTTTCTTTAAATGTAAAAAATTATACAAGATTTTAATATATGATGTTAATATAAAATTTTTATGAAGAATTTTCCAAGAATTCTTTAACGTGAGCAGATATTAATGTTATCGTTCATTCCGTGCAAACCTGTCACAATTCAAAAATATAACTTTCGAAAAATTCCATTTTTACAGTTCATATCGCGAAGAATTGAAAAAGATGATGCTTTAAAAATTAAAAAAGGAATGATTGATCATGAAATAATATATATTAAAGCTTCGGTTTTTTATTTGAAAAAGGTGATTCGCAGATTAACACTTCTTCATTGTCATCTCTAAAATACTAAGTTTTTTGGTGCACGAAATTAACGACATTTTTCAATATTTTAAGGAATTTTAAACAATCTTGAGTTATGTTCAATCGAAAATGCAATTTTGGGCGAAACTTAAATCAAATATTCGCTCGGACACTAATCTTGACCTTGTTGAACTTTTACTTGCTAGAAAAAGTTTTGTATGCTATGGGATTCGTATAAAGAAACCAATTGCATGAGATTTTTTTAAATTCTCTTTTCAAGTTTCATCTTCAAATTACATGATGATACTGTGTGGAAGAGACTTTGTTGTCAAAATTCAGCCACCAACGAAAATATGAAAGCATAATGTCAAAAAAATTTTTGAAATCACAGCCCGAGAGACTTTTTTAGCACCGTCTTAAAGCACCTTATTAAAAAAATTGACAATTTTACAAAATTTAAAAAAATTTTCGAAATATGAGAAATAGAAATATTAGAGCTATGTTGATTTTATAGACTTTGTTATGACTTTTTAGCTGAACTTTTTATAATAGCTTATTTTGAATAGAAACACTTTGTTAATTCTGAATATGATATATTCAGAAAAAATAGAAAACTATTTTAATAACGATATCTTTTAGACTCTTTGATCGTCAAATATGAACAAAAACGGACCAAGTTTTAAGTTATTCCAAAAGGACTCAGTACTGGTTCGACTACAATACCCTTACATTAATCAGACTGATGGTTTTTGCGGGTTGCAATTGTTACCGTAAGCCAGTTTTGCCAGAAGAGGCATTTTCTCCGTTTTTCGACCTGAAAGTTGAAATGAGGAGAACAGGAGACTCAAAATCCACAGAAAGCCAAAACACAAAATCGCGAGCTAAAAGAAAAAAACCTTAAAAACAGAATTCCAAAAATTAAAATCCCTTAAGTCAAATTACCTAAATTAAAATTGTCCCTATTTTAAACCTAATCTACGCGAATTTCACACAAAGCATGGGATTTTGTGTTAGGTTTTTAATTATGGGGATTTTAATTTTTGGGATTTTAATTATCAATATGACTTCTTGGGAAATCTAGTGTTTATTAATTGGCAACACTTTCAATTCCACAATGAATAGTTCTAGTCAGCCATTTTGTTACAGAATAAAACTGGTTCTTTTTAAATTAAATTCTACGGTAACTTGAAGAACAGATTCGTACAAAACAAGGAAAAATTAACGTATGACGTTTTACCATCGTAAACTTCGCAACTGACATAAAATTTGGGGATAAAAACGAACCATGACACATTTTGAGCTAATGTTTTTGTGCCTTCGATAGCAGGTGCAGCTATGAGGAAAAATATTAGTGGTCCTCGTGAAGGCTAGAGACTTCTCACATATCCGTATTTACGCAATTTTGTATAAGCCATTTAATGAACATACCCTACAAGTTGCGAGTATATAAATCAGCTGTTGCAGTACAAAATACCAATACGAGATTTACATACAAAGTTTACGAACTGAAAATGCAATGCAATTTTGCGAGCACCTCGTCAACTTTTTTCTATAGAAAAAGAGAAGAGCTTGCGATGTTTTCGTGGTATTCGAGGCATTTACGAGCTCTCATGAGGACCACTATTAACAAATAAAAATTATGCCAAATTGTTCTACGTCTTTTGTGCTAGCTCAAAACTATCTCTAATCGCACTAGAAATAATCTAGTTTGTTTTTAAAAGAATTGTTTTCAATTGCCTACAAATTGTCAAAAATCTCAGAAGTACGAAAAAAGGGTATTTTCTGATTTTTTTTTTTTTTCAAAGAGATTCCAATTTATTTAGACAAAAATTTAGACACGCGTCAACCTTTAGGAATTATATAAATATATTAAACTATTGCTGGATTAACTTTCAATTGGTTATCTCTTTCACCCAAAGACAAAATAGTTTTCGTTATGTTTTGATTGACTTCGAGGTGAGTTTTGAAAATTTGAACTGAAATCCTTAAAATTAAATGTTTTTGATGATAATGGGTCGTCGTTTGAAATGGGTTAATGCCGAGATAGTGATAAAAAGCTGTAGTAGCTGAACTCTTTTGTTATTGCATGAATATCTTAATGAAATTTGTTTCATTTGTTGGAAATAATTGCTGCTAACAAATCATGAAGTTTAATTTCATGATTATATTAAAATATTTTGCCTAGTAAAACAATTACTTTTACTAAAAAAATTAAAAGAAAATGGATAAAATTCTTTGCAGTCTATATAAGCTGTGTTTTTTATCAAGCGAGAAGTTCAAAAACGACCGCTTATCATATGTATACTCGCTTAAATAACACAGGAAACTGTTACTCGCTTAAAAGTTTGCCGACCAAACGAAAAAAAATGCTTCCAAGTTATGTTTCAATAATTGTATAAATTTCCTACAAAGGTGGCAACTATATCTGATTGATAGTCAATAGTGATGTATGAAATGAACATTTTTTGTACCAAATACTTTTCACGAAATACTCATAATTTGCTTTAGATCAATATTTCAATAAAAATACATAATAATTTAACAGGTAAGATAAACAAAATTTATCAAATATACTCATTATGTAAAACTATGTTGTTTGCTTAAGCTTTTAGCACTGAAAATCTTTTGAGTATCGGGTTTGTTTTCAGAACCGAGTCTCCAATGCTTAAAATCTGAAAATTTATGCATCACTAATTGTCAGAACTTTGATATATAAAATAAATTTGTCAAAAATTGTTTACAAAAATTTGATCAGAACATAAACAACGTTTTTGACTTTTCAGAAAATGCTTCCAAGTTTTAAAAAAATTCTTAAGCGAGTAAGCAGTCGTTTTTTGACTACTCGCTTGGTAAAAAACACAGCTATTATTCAAGCGTAGAATAATATTATTTTTTAAATATTTTAGTTTCTTCTTAAAATATTTCATTAACACATTTCATTCTTGTGCTCATACCTTTAAAAAATTGCAAGTGTGATAATTTTTAAATGCAACACTGGCAGCACTTTTCAACGTTGTTCTTTCGAAGCCATTTAATTATACGTTATGAAAAAGTGCAACAAATTAAAGACAGCGATAATTTGCATTTTAAGCGAACTCAATAAATGTAAAAATAGTTGTTATATATTTTAAAAGATAACGGGTTTGCGTAAAAGGAAGTTTTGTGACATCAACATCCAAAAAATTATTATGCAAATGCACCAAGAACAAATTTATTTTTGGCAAATCTCAGCTGCTTTAAAAGTTTCCTGTTCGTAAAAATGGATTTTTTGTTCTTCAAACTAAGAATGAGCCACCACATAAAAAACAAGCTTAATGAAACTTACAAGAAAAATGAGAAAACTATCCCCAAAACTAATGACGACTACCAAAAATAAAAAACTAACAATAATTTATGGTTATGCAAATGTTCGAAGCCTAAATTGGGTTGGTGCTTCTATCCAGATGCTGATCGATATCTTGAAAAGATATAAAGCTGATATACCTGCAATCCAAGAAAAGCGATGGTAGGAACTGTGTTACTCAACAAACATCCTTTGATATCTACTACAGCGGCCATGCGGAGAAGCAAAAGTTTGTATGTGGATTTGTAGTTAGCAAGAGAATCATATGCTGAGAGTCACACCTGTAAACGAACGACGTTTTATAAAACGCTTTAAGGCAAAATTCTTTAACATTAGACCAAGTCCAATATGTTCTCACGCTCCCACAGAACACATACGATGTTACCAAAGAAATTTTTTCGAGTGCACTGAAGAAGCATATAAGCGCTGCCCGCCACGACATACAAACCGTGCTTAGAAACTTCAACGCCAAGGTGGGCAAGGAAAACAAATTTGGTCCAACAGTCGGAAAGTTCAACTTCCACGACAATACATCCGAAAGGGAATGAGGCTGATTGATAACCTTCACGACAACACATCCGATAGGGAATGAGGCTGATTGACATCGTCGCTGCACAAAACATGATCGTTAGTAGCACTAGATTCCAGCAACTTGAAATTCATAAGGCCACTTGGCTGTCTCCTGGTCAAAAAACGCGCAACCAAATTAATCACGTTTTGATTGACGAAAGGCACTCGTCCAGTGTACTAGACGTACGCACAATCCGTGGTGATAACATAGTCTCGGATCATTATTATCTTGTCACATTTTTTTTTCGAAAAATAGGACGCTTTGCATATGGGCATTTCCACAGAAAGGTCTACCGGAACCGAAAAAAAAAATATTAAATAATCAAATATTTTTTTTGTTATTATTTAAAAAAAATGCTTGAATTTTTAAAATTTACTGCATTTAAAACTTATTTCAGTTTTTCTTCTGGGAAAATTGGCCTTATATCTGAGAAATATGTTTTTCTTGCTTTTAGCTGCTTTTAAGGACTTTTTCTCTTAAGTATTTTTCGTTTATTTATTAACGTTTTGTTTGCACTCTTCTTATATAATCCATCTATAAACTACAAATTAACAATAAAAAATAAAAAAATACCAAACAAAGTACGATTAACGGTAAATTTTTTATATTGCTTTAATTACTATTCAAATGTCGCGTTCTTGTACCTAAATCATCATTTGTTATCAGAACTTCGTGATCGTTCTAAGCAAGTGTCTGAAAATTGTAACTTAAATCAAATTTGGTCGCCTCACTATAAAAAAAAGTTACTGCAGGTAAAAATCATACTAAACATTTAATATTGATCATCAAAATGTGTCGCGTTCGCGATCATGCGCCGTTTTTTTAATACACTTTGTATGGGAAGTATGGAAAGTTTTCATTCGATTTCTCTGAATTTTGAACTATGTGTTAATAGTTCAAATTAAAGCTAATGTGATAATTCTCAAATCATTGGATTGATTTTTTAATCGATTTTTAAGAAATTTTCCATTTTGCGAACGTCAATTTGTATGGGAGGTATACGTGGTTTTCATCCTATTTGACTTATTTTCGTACATGATCTCTATTTTTACGATATAAGCTTAAATATCGAATTTCATTACGATAACATAATAATAACGGCTGAAATTATGTCAACTGATAGGGGGACATACAAAAACAGGGACGGACATGGTTATATCAACTTAGATGGTATTGCTGCAGGATAATGTATGCACTTTTATAAATCGGCCACGGCTCCTTATGATCGTAAAAAACGTCGTCATAAAGTAAATAACCACATACGCAGTACGGGTGGGGTTACAATAATAAATCATAATTTTTCTCACTAGCCTCATATGTATTTTTTTTTTTTTATAAATATTACTAATATAAGACACATAAATAATATATACGATGTTTTTGGTAGGTAATTCAATATTTAGATGAAATTACTTTAACTAATTCTTATTACAAACGTGATGAGAAAAAATGTCGCGTGCTAGATGTCGCGTTCGCGATCAGGCTTAAGCTCAATAAAAAAACAGCTGATGGAAATATGTCAAAATGACAACTTTTTCTTGAAAGCCACATTAATCTGTTTTAATTTACAATTTACCGCTGTAAAATATTATGTTGCGATTCGCAGATATCTGCATTTTTCTAGATGCAGCCGAAAACGAGTTCCATTTTTTGTCGCGTTCGCGATGCCATGTTTATTGCTAATATTTTTAAAACATAAAATCTAAAGAACCTGACTTTTTTTTCTAAATATAGTGCAAATAAAATGCTATCTAAAACTTGAAAAAAAAGAAAATTTGTTTTGAGTTTTCTTTATTATTTTGCTCCTCAAAGACGTACGAATGTCGCGTTCGCGACTATGGAAATGCCCATATGGGTTTTAAGAATGTGCCTCTTGCTGCGAATCTAGTGACAGCTATCCAAATTATACTGATGGAAGAAACACTTCTCTAGTCTTTTAAATGACAACGCTAATAATCCCGACAATAGAAAATGAGAGGCAGAAAAACGTGAATGTGAGAAAATTGTGATGAATGACGGCAGGAATTACTGCTTGGAATTTCTAACTCGTGCCCAGCAACATCACGACTAAAGAGGCTGGCGCAAATTCGTATATAAGGCCAAAATCGACCAACGGTCGTAAACGACAGCTAAGTAAGTAAGTAAGTAATTTGTATAGATAGTATATTCTAACTCAAAATTCTCTTATTAATTGCAAAGGTTAAAACTGAGGTCAGATAAATTGATGTTCTGGAGAAAAGCAATAATTATGCTGAACATTATTACTAAATATCTCAAGGATATACGATAAATATTCTGTGTAATGATATAATGATATACGATATTTATGCTTCAATTATGAGAAAAAATAAGGCAAAAAAACAGGTCCTTTACGTGATATCAGGAATTTAAGGCGACCTTTTACCATGGCCTTAAATTTTTAAGGTATCATTCTAGTCTAGGAGTATAAATTCTAGGTTTTAAATTAGATAAAAACCAAACTAAGAATATTTTTAACAACCGTTTTTGATGTTAAAAAAATTTTGAGGGTTGAAAAATAAGAAGCTTAAAGTATGGGGTGAAAAAAGGAACGTTCTTCTTGTCATGATTCCAACCCTTCTAGTGATCTGAAAAAAGAAAACAGATTCTTAATAAGTAAGAATTTTGCTATGGTCTGAACTACGAAAATTAAAATAAAACAGTTTTTTTTAACAATATG
Organism: Tetanocera ferruginea; assembly: GCA_958299015.1. Lineage (NCBI taxonomy): Eukaryota > Metazoa > Arthropoda > Insecta > Diptera > Sciomyzidae > Tetanocera > Tetanocera ferruginea. The sequence goes on from OY282644.1 coordinate 4,853,355, forward strand.
GTGGTTGTTCAAAAAATGTTTTTTTGCTCTTTTTTCAAACTTTTGAATTTTTCAAATATAGTAAAAAATATATTATTTACATAATAATAATTCCAATCACACTCACACAATTTCAAGTTAATTGGTTTTCTAGAACTTGAGAAATCACGTCAGACGTCAAAAAATGTCAGGTCAATTTTTTATTTTTAAAACCTATATATAAATAGGCGTAGAGAAAACCGTTAAGAACCATTTTCTCACGTGTTTCTCAACCGATTTTTATAATTTTTTTTTAAATGAATCAGAGAGCGGAAAAGGAGTGCATCGATATTTTTTAAAGATTTTTTTGCCGAATTTGTATGATTAAAATTTGTTGATCACATTAATTTTGTATCGAATCAACAGAGAATGTATGTGAAAAGGTTGAATTTCGGCCACTGTCGAACTCTAGTATCAATAAATATCTCATAAAAACAACTATTGGTAAAAATATTCCTGTTTTTTTTATCGAATTTAAGAAACCACAATTATTTATACTCCTAGACTAGCCAAAACACATCATTAAAAATATTGTATTTCTATAAAAATATATGAAATTTTCTTTCAAAAAACAAACTATTTTCTGTTAAACGATTCTCACAGAATTTAAGTTGTACTTGACTTCGATGTCGATAGTCCGACTTACATCTGAGTCATACAGACAGTGATGTTTAAATAACCAAATGCAGTTTATGATTTTATGCAACACATCAGCTAAATGCAACATTGATTGCCTTAATGGAAATTTTTAAATTAATCCGCAAAATATTTGAACTCATAGAAAGCGCACTTTAATGCCGGACGTATGAGTGATATTTATTTATTTATTTATCCAATTTCCTCGCACACGCCCTTTCTAAACAAACACAATGCAAACAAAAGCAAAACAAATACACAAAAACGCATCAACTGCATCTTGCGTGCGTGCGCACGTGTTTTTCTTTTGTTTTGTTTTTTTATCGAACTGTTTACATGCCGCTTAAAATTGCTGCTGCTATTTATGTTTTGTTGTTTTTCTACATCAACCGATGCCCCAAACCTCTGCAATGTCTTCTTTAGAATCAAGCGAAAAGGTAAATAAAACTTTATCCAAACGCAAAGATGGCCAACTAATTGTGTGAGAGCAGCTAAGAAAGAGCAACAACAGCAAACTTAAACGCTAGAAGCAGTCATTGTTTGGCTGTTGTTGTTATTGCTGTAACTGTGCTTGCTCTGGCTTTGGCTATAGCTACCAAGCAGCTATAAACAACACAACAGAGCGCAGCAGCAACAAACTGAGCAACATTTTTATTTTAGACCAACAACGAACAGACGAGTCTCAGACCTCAACGAGCCGCATATTTCAGTTAGTTTCGCACGAAACGCTGAAGTGACGAGATACAAAAGCGGCAAATAACGGTTTCGAAGAAAAAAATACCAAGAAAATTTAAATTTTATAATATAATAAATTATATTATAAGGAAAACTTATAATAGAACATATATAAAAACAAAACAAAATACTAAAAAGTTTAAAATGCTTAACGTTAAATAACGGAAAAGTGTTTTATTAATTTAATAATAAAAAAACTTAAACAGAAAAATTAATAAAAATTTGATTATTAAAATAAAATAAAATAAAACAATTAAATTTTAAATAAATTCTTCAGAACAAAGAACTTAACAAAAACAAGTGCAAAATTCTTTTACAAATTTTATTAAAGTTCTGCATTGCCAGCTGTTTGTATGCGGCTTTAGAACCTGTGCATATAACTGCATCTCTGAGATACAATCAGTGTGTGAAAATAACATTCAGCGGAGTAAAAATTAAAACGTTTCTTAAGGCAAACCGGAAACTTCAGACAACAGACAACAACGTGCATTGCTGTTGTTGTTGCTTAGTGCTGGCCAAAAACACTTAAAATAAACTGCATGAATAATAAATAAAAATCGAGTTGATTATAAAAAAACAAAACAGAAAGAAATAAAAAAAAAAAATTCATTCAATAACTGTGCGCGCAACGTACGTAGCTACGTACGAATATCTGCTGGATATTCTGAGTAGAGTTGTTGTTAGTGTAACAATATTTATAACAGTGTACGTCAGACAGGCACATCTGACTGAGTGGATGATACACTTATTTTTAACTTAAAAAAAGTGTTGCTGGTGTTTATTTATAAAAAAAAAGGTTGCAAACATCAAGTTTATTTTTTTTTTTTTTCTCAAACAAAGTTTGCAGCAAAAATTTGACTATTTTTTAGCTGGTTGTCTGAAATTTGCACTAAAAAATTTTGATATTCACAAAACTTTGGTGCCATTGGGTGAGTTGAATATATTTTTATTTTTAATATATGCTTGGATTTAGCTAGGTGTTTTTTTAGCTTAACAAGATATGAAGAAAAGTCAACATCTTTTCTGATTCATCTATAAGTATATTTATGATTAACGCAAATGTTGAGGATTAAGTTAGAATATGAATTTTTAATCTCTTAAAGATGTTAAAAATAACTTTTTTTCAAGTATACAGCTTGAGCTAAGACAAATATATCGATATGTGTCATTTTTTAGGGAAAAGTCCATTTTCAATATTTTTTTCAAAATTGCAATTTCAATGTTGGTAGGTTCAAGTCTTAAGTAGCCAATGGACTCGTTATGTCAAATATATTCCTTTTAATTTTTTTTTTTTTTTTTAGAATTTTTAAAGACGAATTTTGTAAAGAAAAATTTTGAGAAGGGTACTTTATGAAGGGGAGTTTTCAAAAGGAGATTTTTGTGAGAGGGAAATTTTGTAAAGGAGTATTTTAAAAAAGGTTAATTCTGAAAAGAGGAATTTTGTTAAAACAATTTTGTTTAAGAGTACTTTTGACCTCAACCTCTTTATTTTATCTACTAAAACGTAGTTACTTCCAATTTTCATAAAATTTAAAAATAAATAATTTTTTTTAAATTTAATTTAATATTTGAATTTTTAATTTTTTTTAATGTATGCATTTTTATTTTGGATGATGAATTTTTCCCCAAAGCTTTTTTTGGTCCAATTTTTAATTGTTTTAGTTTATTTTTTTTTTTTTTGTGTATGTTAACATTTCTGGTGAAATATCGAATTTTTCGCCAAAGATTTTTTGATCCTAAATATATTTTATTCTCTGATTTTAAGGTGGGAGGAAATTTGCTTTGAAATTTAAGAAAATTTTTTAGATAGAATATTAGATAGATATTTTTTAAAGAAAGATTTTTAGTCACATACACTGAACCAAAAAAGAGTGAACAGAATTCATGAATTTTGGTCCAGTAACCATTTACGTGAATCACGTGAACTATTCGCAATATCAATGTTCAAAATACACAAAAAACAAAACACAAGAACATGAATATTATATAACTACTTTTCACTAAATCCATAGAGTACTGCACGCATCCCTTGTATGCGTACATGAATTTTAATAAATTTTTTACTTTTAACGTGTGAACTATTCTTGCTGCCCTTGTATTTGAGCTTTATGAAATATTAACTCTCGTTCTACCTTGATATCATGAATAGTTCATGTGACTCATGTTATTGGTTACTGGACCAAAATTCAAGAAGATCATACAAAAATTCATAATTATTGTGTACTTTTTTGGTCCAGTGTACAAAGAAAAAACAATTAAATTTTGATCAGTTTTTCCCTTAATACTTTCATAAATATTCTAATATAGTAGGTGTCAAAAAATTATGAGGACGTTACACACTCTCGCCAAAAGATTTTTTTATGCTATGCAAAATTCCGTAAGACTTCCAAGACCAAAACTAATAACAAATTTCAGTGAATTGCTCTTGGAAAACATTTTTTGAAATTCATTCCCAGGTTTTTATTATAAAATGGCGTCAATAGCCGTGCTTGCTTAGTGTGTGGCGTGTGAGCCAAAGAACTATGAAAGCCCGAGTTCAATTCTCACTTTCGGCAGAAAGTTTTTTTTTTGAGGTCATCGTTTTGGGACTTAGGTTTTATGGAACTTAGTCCCAAAATTATGAGTTATACTGTGACATTAAATCATAAAAAAAAATAATATTTATTCATAGCTACTGCATAATTTTCAAATCGACTTCAAATGCTGAAATTTTTGCATTGAAAGTTTTTTAAAAATGTACAACAGGCTGCAAAGTTTATTTCGACATACTGTGCTGCCACCTGTTGTTTGCATTTAACGCTTTAAAACTCATGTGTGATTCATCCCAACATCATTCGAACAACTCTGCTTTTGTTGTTATGCTGAGGCAATAAAAAAGTTGTTTGCTTTAATAGTTATGTTATTGTTGTTGTCTGTACATCATATGTGTGGGTTGGTTTTTTTTTATTGTTTTTGTTTTGCAAGGATAATTGAATTAAGCACATAAAACACTGAGTGAATGTGGCCAAGGTTGCTGACTGCAGAGGTGCGTCGAGTGCAATATGCCAGGGTTTTCACTTGGTCGTTGTCAGTGTGATGCGTTGTTATGTGATATTTGTTGTTGTTGGCTTTATCCTTTTATCTGCAATTGGGTCGCCGAGGATAATTCATGCATACATGTTAGCATGAGTGTGTTAGCAAGTTTCAAGGTTGATGTCGTAGTGATTAAGCTTTTAGCTGTGGTTAATTGGAAAAGTTAATTTAGAATTTAATATGGTTTTTAGAAACTTCTCTTGTTTTAGACCGACTGATATGATCACTGTGTATTGTTTTGTTGTTCGTCAGGGATATTAAACTTAAAATGCTATCATATTAAATTTTTAATTTTGAAGCGTTTTTTTGGCTGCTGAAAATTAATTAGAAAAATATTTTATGATCTATCGAATATGTACATTTTATATTGATAAGGTTTTTTATGCGAAATTTGTTACGAAGGCATGTCTTTTATATCGAAGGATATTAAAAAATATTTTGAAGAACTTGCTGGAACTTCTGAGAGCTCTAGAATCTTCACAACGTTTTCATAACTATGCAATTTCATCATCAAGCATCTTCAAGGTCAAGCTTCAGACAAATTTAGAAATGGAAGTGTTTTTGAATTTTTTTTAAGAGTTCAAATAAAGTAAAATCCATAGATACAAGCATAGATCAAAAACAGCGCAGAATCATTAAAATATCATCGGTTGAATAATTGCTGCTATTTGCTTTTACTTGTTTGTAAAACAATATTTATTTTTTTTTTTAGCACATGTTCTAGTTTTCAAAATATTGCACGCAAATTCATTTTTGACAGTCAAATAAATAAAACGCATTTTGTATGCGAAGGAATTTTCAATTTAAAAATGACAGAAAAAAGGCTTAAAATAAAAGAAAATATATTGAAGTGATGAAAATAGCTTTTAGTGAGTTGTTTACAAGAAAAGAAAACAAAACCAAGCAAACATTCTGCACAAACATTTGAAGATGTACAAAAATAATTTAAAGATCACAAGAGAGTCTAACGTCATATGAAGTTATTAAAAATTTCAGTAATTTTTGTTCCCCAGCCGCGGCGAAAAGTTTTTTTCAATAAAAAATTTTTTCTGATCGGTTACCACCTCTCTGCAGACAATGGCAAACCTCAGAGAGTAAACAATGCCATGTAAAGCTTCTTGAGAACATAAACTTTAGCCGTTCGGAGTCGGCATAAAACATGTAGGTCCAGTTCTCGGTCAATTGTGTGCAAACATTTAATAACACACACAACACAATTGATCATAAGAAGCTCGGTCAAAGTCCTTTCAAGGGCTGAAATGGCCAATTTGTTTTTTGTTTTTGTTTTTTTTTTTTAATTTTTGTATCATTTAAAATTTTTAACGCTTTAAGAGTATTTCAAGAGCGCTGATCTCAAATATCTTCAAGAACTGAAGGATATGTTCAATCAATTTTCTGATAACTCTCTTTTATAATGAAAATTCACTGCTCTAAAAAAGTTCCATATTTCAAAAAGTACCTGTAAGAAAAGAATCGCTAAAAATGTTATCGTTTTAGACGAATATGTTTGGTTTAAAAACTAAAAAAAATTTTACCACCAGTGCATATAAAAATTTTGTTAAATGTTTGAGCACAAATTCATCGGGATTTTCATTTCATACAAACTAATCCACTAAAATTTGGTTTTGTGGCACATTTAAACAATAATTTTGAATAAGTTTTCACTTATTTCTGGTGTTGAAATTGGATTTTGAGCTTTAGTGTATTCAGAGACTTTAAGTAGAATTTTCAGATAAAAAATTTTGTGGAACATTTAAATCCGTTATATTCCTTTGTTAACGTTATAACGTTAACGCATGATCTGGACGGCCAATTCACATCACCGCTACGAGAAATAACACGGTTCGGGAATTTGCGACGCAAAAAGTCAAAATTGAGGCGAGTTTTGTGTGGTGTAGCGCTATCCTGTTGAAACCACATATCGTCCAGACCCTGTGTTTCAAATGCCGGTACAAAATAGGTCGCGGAATTATCCAATTATTGCTAAATTTGAAAACGTTTAACCCAGATTTTACAACTCTAACGTTTATTTTCATTTTCTAAAATAGTTTAAAAATAGTTTCCAAGTGCCTTGAACATACACATATTAAGATCAAGCTTAGCCGATCTTGCTGGCGTTTGAGTTTAGTAATCTACTATCTAGGGTTCAATTGCTTAGAATCTCTATTCTCAGGATGCGAACCTATGTCATCTGGATGTCGGTTTAGCGCACCACCACTGCGATATTGATAACGATAAGTTAATTATATACAAAATTTTTGTTAGGCAGTTGAGTTGTTAAATGTGGTTAACAAGTTGAAATTTAACAATAATTTTGGAAGGTTTTTATGAAAAATATTATCTAATATGATTATAAATTTTTCTCTCATTAAAAAAATTTAAATTCATCTAAGCAATTGATACATAACGTTATGGATGTTGCCTCCCTGTGCCTTTTCTAGCCCAGATAAGATCCAAGATATTGTTTAATACTTTTTTTAATTTTTATTAAAAAAGTATGACGACATTACTATAACATAATTCCGTAAAATGTGAGTGCGGAACGCTTGATTTTTTTTATAAATTTCAAAGCATATTTTTAGGCATTTTTTGTTTTGCGATTTATTGAAACTTCAAAAACTTTTTATTATTTTTTTTTTCATTTTGAAACTTTCAGTTTTACAAAAAATTTTTAAACTTATTTTGTCGTATCTACTTAGGTTTCCGTTTTTACTTTAAGGTATTTTATAAAAATTTGAAACTAAAATTTTTTATTTGAACAGTTTCATATCGAATATGCGACCATCGCTGATTTCTAATTTAGCTTTAAGAAAGTCAATACAGAATGTTTTTGAGTTGATTCAAACCGGGCCGTCATTTTTGACGGTAGAGAACTAGTATTTCCATAAAAATTAAAAAAAAAAAATTGTTGTGTCGTCAGGTTTCGAACAATTAAACAATGTATTATACAATTCAAAGCTTTACACGCTCGACCAATGAGGTAAATTATAGAATCCATTGTAGAGCTATTACGGTAAAGCCATTTTGACTAAAGTTAATATGTTAACATGTTCGTTGCTGTTTCAAAAACGTTTTGTTTTATTTAAGTATTTCAAAATACATGTGCATTTTCTTTTTTGAAAGGCGTAGAATATTTGTTCACATTAATTTTGCAAAACTTTTTTAAAATATGCGTTTTACATATTTTTGTTTTCACAGCTTGGAGAAAAAATGGGCCAAAATCAAGCCCAACGCGTTCGTAACTGAAATCAGTTCAATAAACGTCAAAACTAACTCAAAGCATGCTATTCACGTGCACAATTTATGCCAGAAATTGGGCTAGCGATTTTTTTTATAAACATGTCAATTTTTGCTATATACGTGTAATCTTGGGCTTGTTTGTACAAAATTAATTTTGTTGTTGTTGTTTATGCACATAAAAAGTATGAGCAACTGAACGATGTAATTCTCAATTGGTTATAGTTTCTGTTAGTGTAAAAGTGTATAAAAGTGCAGCACTGCGGCAGTGGCGGTGATTTTAGAAATAGGGCTAACCTCGGCAGTACTGGTTACAAGTAATGGTATCTGATAGCTCTTCTGAGAGTACTTTTTAAGACTTGAGAGTACCTTTTGTTAATCTATATATAAATAAGCGTTAAGAACAATTTTTTCTCGTGTTTCTCAACCGATTTTGACAATTGTTTTTTAAATGATAATATTTTGTATCTAAAATTATAAAAAAGCAAACAAAAATTTCGAATTTCGACCACAGGCGATACTAGTATTATTAAATAAGCTTTTGTTTTGTTGCTGAGGCACTAGGCACTAAATTTGTGAGGTTCGACAAAAAATTAGTTTTGAAAAAAACAAATTTGGGGTGGCGTGGTGTTAAGTTGTGCCGCATCAATGTTAAAGCTTGGTGGGAAGTGGACAAATTAGACGAAAACCTTCATAACTTCCCAAGTGTTGCCCCTAGAGGGGTGAAATGTTGGACCGACCCCAATAAATTTGTTTCTCCGAAATTTTTCAATAACATACCTGCCCCAATCTCCTGGTTTTTTCTTTCCAACATTTTATCGCATCATATCTACCTTATATTTACAATCTTGAAAGGGGCACCTATACATGTCTTTTTTTAAAAAAACTTTTTTTTCTAAAATTGGCTTCCATCGCTCCCAGAGTGCATTTCAAAAGGCTGAAATGAGAGACCGACCCAAATTAACTTTTCTTCTCCAAATTTGTATCGAGCATACAGCATACCTGTCGTAAATAAGAAATAAGAAATTTTTTAATTATAATTGTAAGACAATTTTAATCAAATTCATTTCTTTTTGTCATAAATTGGATATGTATTTCTTTCGATTTTCGACGACGACTTGAAGCAAAAAGATTCTTTCCTAATGTTACGCCTCTTTTTGTGGCATCGTTGACAACGTGTAGATTAAGCAATATTTCTTGCGCTTGTTGGTAATCTTCACGCTCAGTCCAGGTTTCTGCATTGGTAGAGTGGTGACCGTGGCATGCAGGTTAAGTGTGTGGCTTGGCATGCTCGGAGCCCGGGTTCGATCCCCAGCCGCGGCGAAAAGTTTTTTCAATAAAAAATTTTTCTGATCGGTCACCACCTCTCTGCAGACAATGGTAAACCTCAGAGAGTAAGTAATGCCATGTAAAGCTTCTTGAGAACATGAACTTTAGCCGTTCGGAGTCGGCATAAAACATGTAGGTCCAGTTCTCGGTCAATTGTGTGCAAACATTTAATAACACACACAACACAATTGATCATAAGAAGCTCGGTCAAAGTCCTTTCAAGGGCTGAAATGGCCAATTTGTTTTTTGTTTTGTTTTAGCAATCAAATAAGTTGAAAATCTGAAGTCTGCAAACCTGTTGCTATCTCAGGAATGATGTAATGGCTGAAATCTTTTTGTAATTCCTGATTCAGTTTCTCCGATGACAATTGAATATTTTTTACAGCTCTTTTAAGCCAACAATGTTTACTGGACGAACACGTACTTGATTTCCGTTGCTGTCGATATCCTCGCTATCATCTTCCTCGTCTTCTTCGTTGACATCAACGACATTATCTGCCTATATAACTTCTATCATCTCGCTCTGTTCATCGTCAGACGATTCCTCCATCTGAAAATTCATCTGAAAGTTTTTTGATCACATCATCCAAATAAATACTGTTAAGGCGGTCTTCTCATTCAAAACCCGTTTTTTGGACCCTTTTTAAAAAAATTCTTATTTGAAAACGCAAAGAATAATTGAAAACTTTTTTTATTTATTGTATTACAAAAGTTTCAAAGTAAATAAAAAAATTTTTTTGCCTCGATACGTGGGCTGTTCAAAAAGTAATGAGACTTCAAAGTTGGTGGTGAAAAAGAGGTGTCGTCACGGCGGCCACGATTCCGGGTCTCCGGAGCGTCTGAAATGAAAAAAAAAACGGGGTTATAATCAGTATAGATGTAATTCTCGGGTGAACCTCAAGCTTAATTTTGTGATTTTTTTTGACAAAATGGCGGCCATTCAAAAAAAAAAATTCAATTTCGGGCTTTTTTTTGTAGTTTAGTGTAAAAAAAAATGGTAAAAAATTTTTTAAAATTATGATCGAGGTTCACCCGAGAATAGTGCCAATTCTGCGTCGATTCCACTTCGTTTCATGAAAATCGGTTCAGTTGAACTGGAGATATCATGGCCGCCAGTTCGAAAAACGTGGTTTCGAGATAAACGCGTTTAAAGTTTGAAATAGCTCATTTTGACGAAGACCTTGCTTCACAAAAAAGGCTGTATCTTCTAAAGTATTTCGAATTTCTAAAAATCCTTTTAGGGGCATATTCACAACTACCCAAGCTATAAATAAATGCAAAAAAGAAACAGTTTCGATAGTATCGTAAGTGTTTACGTAGAATTCCGTTTAAGTTGTAACTTCTTCTACTTTTTCTCTTTGGTCCGATTGTTTTGTCTATTTTGCACGTATTTTTTATTGATCTTCCGAAAATTAAAAAATAAATTAATAACACTCAATTATGGACTACTTATCGAGGCCAATACAAAGAAAAAAATAAAAAGTAAGTATGATTAAATGAGCAAGCAAACAGAAACAAGCAAAATTTCAAATTTTCTCGATCATTTTGTTAAGTTTGACAGGTTGAGTTCATTGACTTAGTTGAAAAGAAGGCGAAGCAAATGCACTTTCCATTGGTGCCACTTTCGTCTCTGCGCGATATATAGTTTGCGAGCTACAGTCAGTTTAACTACTACCTTCAAAATAAAATTAAGACCCCGATTTTTAAAAAATCGTATGGTTACTATATTTCACGCTGAGCACATGTCCTTTCCTCTCGTCTCTGTCTAATATGTAGTTTACTAGCTACACTTTCTGTTCGATGTATAGTTTGCAAACTACACTCGCTAGTGCTAGTGGGATGTGGAATCCAAATTAATTTGCATTAAAAACAAAAATTAAAATTTTACACCATCTATTGGGTAAAAGCATAAAAAGAAATATGATTCAACTCGTTTTTTTCATAAGAGTTAAATCTAACCGGATCACAGACCCATTTCGTTAAATTTGACCGATTGAGTTCATTGACTGAGTTGAAAAGAGGTTCATGAACTCTGGTTTCAAAATAGTATACTAGAACAGTAGTGCATACATAAACCCAATGCTTACAGTGCTGCCAAACCGAACCGAATCAGTTCGTGCAAAACCAAAGCATACAAGCATAAACAACGAAAGAAAAACAAAGAAAGCAGCAAGCACATAAGCAGCTGATGATTGATTTTCTGATATAAAAACATGCATTTTTCTTCTTATATTTTACTATTTTGTGACTTTAATATAATAGTGACAAAATCCATTAGAATCCAATTAGATATTCATTCAGCGCAGGATATATCTGATATTTAAGTATATATATTATCTTTGAATGAAGAGTATTAAATCTCAATATTTAGAACAAAATCTTTATCATGCAAGACTTTTACTTTTTTGATATTAGTGTATCCGAAAGTACTTTTTTTTGGGCTAGAAGGAGTTGGGGACTTTCGAAAATCGAAAGAAGGTAAAAAAGTGGATATCCACTAAAAATATCATCCCTGCTGCTTACTGCCACTGCTGCTACGAAAGTTTCACCATTGAACAACATTATTCCTAAAATAACAGCTGATCACTGCCACTGCCACTGATGCTGCCACTGCCACATTGTAATTCAACTAAATAAATTATATTTTCTGTCCGAATTCGATGAAATATAGCTAATTTGGACAATGAAAATATAATTTTTATTTTGCATGTTATTTTTATTTGTTTTTTATTTGTTTATTGCTATGCGTTTTAATATTTTTTGTATATTCTTTTTTATTTATTTTAAAACATTGCTCACATACATGATATAATTACTCCAAGGTAGTATTGACGTTTCTGTAGGAAACGGACTTTTGTCAAAAAATATAACAAGAAAGAGAGCGCTCACAATCCGTCATTGTATACAATTAATTTTCACTGGTCACATTCAGCATACCTAACAGTTGCCAACTGCTAAGTCAAAACTTGATGCACATAAATATGAAGTTGCGCATTAAAATGCATTTAAAAATAGAAAATTTTTAATTTGTCGGTAAAATTTCCATTCATATTTGATACAAAGCTTGATATTTCATAAACTTGACCATTTTTCTGAAACTTAAATTCCGATAATAGCGCTCCCCGATGTGTTGCTGTCACAACAGTTGACACAGCTAAATATGGCCAACGAATATAACAACGAACAGCTGTTTTTGACAAGAGTTCGTTTACTTGTAGCTGAGAGAATCAACATTTGTCAATACTACCTGGTAAAATTATTCTATCATGGCTCACATACATTATAGAATAATTTTACCAATATCAAATATCAAAATATCAAATATATTTTACAAATATCAAATACGAATGGAAATTTTATCGAAAAATTAAAAATTTTCTATTTTTAAATGCATTTTAATGCGCAACTTCATATTTATGTGCATCAAGTTTTGACTTAGCAGTTGGCAACTGTTGGGTACGCTGAATGTGACCAGTGAAAATTAATTGTGTGCATTGACAGATTGTGAGCGCTCTCTTTCTTGTTGTATTTTTTGTCCGTTTCCAACAGAAACGTCAATACTACCTTGGAGTAATTATATCATGGCTCACATATGACATATTTTGATAAACAATTTCAAAATTCCTAAGATTGGACATATTTACTTTTTTTTACTAACAATCCATAACTGGCATTCATTGGACACAAATGAGCATGTTTTTTTGTTTTTATGAACAATACCAAAATGACAAATTGGGCACAAGTGAGCATATTCATTTTTTTATAAATGATCCCAACATCAGGTAGATTATGAACAAATGGGCGAGTTAATTTTTTTAAAAACAATCACATTAGGGCTTGATATCAAGAACATTATGGCTGAGCTCAGAATCCCTTCCAAAATTAATTGGCTTGGAATTGTTTTCAGCTCAAATTTCTCTCCGTGAGTGAGTGGACTACCCCTCTTTCCCCACAGAAAGTCCTGAGATGAATGACTTTGCTAACAGTTAAGTAATAAAATCCATAATATTACTGTGCCTGTTATTTTGCTGTTATGGCGATCAGTTGCACTTTACTACGAATTCCATGATATGATGTTATAATATCCAGAACATATCAGAAATGACATTCGTAGCATTCGTAGACATTTGCTTAGCTTATTAAATAAAAATATGCATAATTTTCACTAAAAAAATATTAAGCACGGTATTAAAAAGGTCTCACACTTAAAACCATAATAAATTTACTAAGCAAAAGCTTAACTAAAGCTGAATTATAATTTCAATGAACTTTAAAAAAAACCCTGCAATCGTTACAAATTTACCTTGACTGTTAAATTCCATGCTATTTCCTTAATAATTTCAGTTTATGCATTAAAATGAAAAACAAAAATTCTCATATTTTCTGACTTACTTATAATATATTTCGAGCTATAGCTTGAAAATTGTACTGTATTAAATCCAATTAAATTCATAAAATTTCAACTTTGACTCAAGGTTATGAACCGAAAAACAAACAGAAAATATATACAAAAAAAAAAATAATGCTTAAACATTACTTTGAGTGCAAATATTTAATTAAATGTAGACTTCTTTTGCAGTAACATCTACAGAGACTTACGACTTACGACTTACGCTGTTCCTTGGGGAGGCAGCAGCAACGTAATAACAATCATTTGACTCGAATATCCGACGCCTCTAAGCGCGTTAATTGCCGATTTTAATGCATTTGCCGAGTTCAAACTACAGAGCTACACTTAAATGTTGACTCTTTTCGTGTTGTTGTTGTTGTTGTTGTTGTTGTTGTTCAAATTCGTTTCGAATTTCCTCTATCAAACATTTGCAGTCATGTGCTGCGCAAATTTTTGTGCTTTGCTGCTGCCACTCACGCTATGTAAGCCATGCGCCACACCAATACTTAAGCAAATGCGCAATTTTCACACTCCCCTTAGCCATAGCGTGCTGCATGATGTCCTGGCTGACTAGCTGACTGGCTGGCTGACTGCTTTCATTGCTGCAGCGCAATTTATTGATTGATAGTATAGATTGCTTTGCAACGCCATCAACGATTTGGTTAACTTCATTTCTTCAATTTTGTTTTTATTTCGTTTTAGTTCATTTATAGAATAAAATACAAAAAAAAAAAATTCAATTTATCAACACATTCATGCCGTCGACATATGAACATCCGCTGCCAAGTTGTTTTTTGTATACTTTGTTTTCTTACTCAGCCATTCAAGTGAGCCAAAGTTAGTTTAAGCCCAACATATTGGCCATTATTTTGCATATCAATGGCTGCCTTTTGGCTTGTGCGATGCTGAGTAACTGGAGCAGCTCAGCCAAGCAGGCAAGCATGTCATTCATTGTCCAAGTATTGTCGCCTGGTGCTGTTCTGATGCTATACAAACTGTTATGAATGTAGCTCCTGCCACATAATACAGCGCAGTTTTTGAATTGATTATATTCAGCAACTCAACTCATAAGGTTTCAAGGCTTATGTTGAGTTCTCTTCATTAGTTATTCTTTTTTAACCAAACCAACTGCTTTGTTGCTTATCCCCAAGGATGTTAGGCTACAAGCTGTTTAATTATATTTAGTAACAATGTTAAGGTTAGCTTAATAAAATAGATGCTTTATGGACATTTATTAATATTTTTAGACAAGCTGTTTGTGACAAGTCATTAAAAAAAGAAAATGTCATTGTGGCAAAAAGAAAAATAGGAAATTAATTAGCTTATAAAAAATATATAAGCAATAAATATGTTTGAAGCTGCAAAAAAAAATTAATTAATTTCAAAAATATCTACAAGCTATAAATATGATTGAAGTAAATGTACTGAGAAAACAAAGCCATAAAAATACGATTTACGATTTCGTGTTGCATGCGACACAATGTCGATGTTGACTCAGTGCTGCTTGGGTCATGGATATGCATGTTGTTTTAACTGTTCGCTGGCTTGGACTGGTAACCCAATTAAGGGTATAGAGGTAATCGATAGTCATATATTTTCTGTTCACGCTCAAAAGTGAAGTCATTCAACTAATTGCTGGAGTATAAAAATGACATTCTTTATGGCAGTTCTAAGAAGATTAAAAAGATGTGGGGTCGTTTTTACAAATTTTTGCAAGGACATGCAACGTTTTTGGTTAATACTTTAGGGTATACAGCCTTTAATACTCATCGTTCAAAGATAATATATATGCTGAAATATCAGATATATTGCGAAGTTAACGAATATGTTGTAATTTTTGATTTTGTTCACTATTTTATTAAAATCACAAAATAACAAATCTATAAAGAAAAATGTACATATTGATACAAGAAAATCAATAATTAGCTTTTTTTTGCGAACTGACATTGGTTTTCTACTCATTTTTTTTTTTAATAGTTATTTTACTCCAATACAGCTAAGCTCTTGATATAACTTCATTTTTAATATTATCCCAATCAGATTAACAAGCTTGGAATAAGCCTAAAACAAGCTATAAAACGTTAGCTTTAAACTAGGATTATTTTTGAATTTACTATTGTAAAAAGCTTACAATTAATTGTAGAATAAGCAAATACGAATCCTTGGATCTGAGGATAATTTTACAATTGGATGTCAGTGTTTATATAATTGAGCTTATCCAAGTGTTTTTTAACAATTGGAAATAAGTGTTTACATAAGCTTTATCGAAGTGTTCAACACTCGCGCTAGCAAAAAATTGTATTCCGTGACTCAGTCACGATAACAGCCTGATAAACAGCCCAGTTCAATTCTCAAGCAGACCTGGATTACTTAGTTTTGATTTTTTATGGTTACTAACATTTTATAGAAGCACATATTGTATGAAAAATTCCATATCATTAAAAGATTCTGTATCTGCCATATCAGAGATCGAACCAACGAACGATCGCATAACAGTCAAACGCGCTAACGCTGTGCCGAAAGTCTTAAAACTAATGTGCGAACAAAATTAAAAAAAAATACATTTATTTACTATATATATGAGAGCATCGCAACTTTGAACAGTTGTAAAACTATTAACTTTATTAACTAACGTTAATAGTCTTTCATCATTTCAAAAATGGCTGGTTAAAAAAAAATTCTTAGTTATTTTTATTAACCGACTTCAAAAAGGAGGAGGTTCCCAAGTTGGTTGGTTTCTCTGTTTTTTTTTTTTTTTTTTTTGTGAATGTATGTACATCGATTACTCTTACAGTACTTGCCCGATTGCCGCAATTTTTTGTCAACATATAGAGAATATCAACACGGAGGTGCCCGTCTATGAAAGTGGGCGGTATTAGGCAAAGAGGCGTGTCTCTATAAGAAAAACACTGTATTTCAGTAAATATTGACACTAGGGTAATAAAATTCACAGTAAAATTACAAGAGCAGGCACAAATATTAAAAATAACGATCACTTAAGTGGGCGTGATTCTAAAAAAGGGTGTGGCAATACTGTAAAAACTCTGTATCTCAAATAAAATTGACACCAGAGTACTGAAATTAAATGCAGAGGTAGGCACAATTATTAAAAACTACTATAAAAAAAGTGGGAGTTATTCGACAATGGGGTGTGGCAATATAGGACAATTACTGTATCACAAATAATATTGACACTAGGGTACAGAAATTTACTACAGTGGTTGGCACAATAACAACATTTTTTTGTAAAAAAATGGGCGTTATTGGAAAAAGAGGTGTGGCAATAATTAAAAAACACTGTATCTCGAATACTACTGACACTAGCATACTAAAATTAGTACAGAAGTAGGCACAAGTATAACAAGTTACTGCCAATAATGTGGGCGTGATGCGATAAATGGGCGTGTCACTTTAAGGAAAACATTGTATCTCAGTACATATTGACACTACAATACTGACATTTACAGCCAAAATGCATGGTTCGGTACAATTATAAAATATTACGGTCAATTAAGTCGACGTTATTCGACAAAAAGGTGTGGCAGTATTAGAAAAACTCTGTACAAAAGGTGAATTATTATAAAGTATGATCAATAAAGTACATAGGCGGGATTTGAAATAGGGCGTGACACTTTAATTAAAATTGTAAAAAGGCAGAAATTGGAAATAACTAACAAACCAGAAATAAGTAAAACTTAATTTTTAATAACAAAGTTTTATATTTGAAATTTTCCTCAATAATTCTTGCAAATATTTTAAAAAATTTAAAAGAGTAAAGAATAAGAATCGACAGAAAAAAAGCATTTTCAAAATTATGAGCTTAAATAATTGTGTTTACGTAGTTTACAAAATTTTCTAAAAAGGAAGAAATAAAAACTTTTTAACAAAAAAAAAACCTACTTCAAAATCACTTCAAAGTAAGAAATAATTTTAAATTACTTTTCCTATTAATCGCGGTAAAATTTTATAATTTATTTATTTACATTATTATATTGGAAATGTTATTATTTTAAGTTTTCCTTATTTGTTTTATTTTTATCATAAATATATTATTTTTTTTTATGTTTATAAATCATACGATATATCTTTATAAAAAAAGTAAAATCTCACGTAACACAAAACTCCACAAAAACTATACTCAGGTCTTGAAATTTTGCACATAACGTGCACATACACATACACATGCTGAATATGAAAACGGTCCCCCTACGTTCGGCAAAAAAAGTTTAAAATAGTTTTAAAAATAGTTCCACTGGATTAATCGAAATAATTATTGAGGCAGAGTTTTATAATTTTTTACGAGCTTACATTTTCTGACATTAAAGTGGTACATTATAATGGTACGAACTGAAATCTGGTTGTTATATAATAGAACGGTACTTGAGGTCAATGAGCTTTTAAGCAAAAAAAAAATCTTCCTTCTTGAGACAAAAGCTTTGATATATCATGCTTTAAGATCAGATCGTAGAAGTTATGAAGAGAAATGCAAATGGGTGAACCCTACGTTCGGTTAAACATGTAATTTTTTACAAAATTTCCTCTTAAAAATTATTTGTATTAGAATATGATGGGTATGTGGGGAATACATTTTTTCCTGTTAGATGGTAGGGTCTAATCTTCACAATAAAGACTTCGTGAATACCCCTAATCTATGTTTTAAAATATAATGTTATTTTTTAATTTGTTTTATAAAAATTAAAAAATATAAAAATTGTATAGTTCTATTTTATTTAACAGCTTATCAGAAAACCATTAAATTTGCAAAATTTGTAATCATTTTGTAATACTTTTTTAAGTTTGATTTCGTTCATCCCTGTTCACACAACATTATAGAATTGACAAAAAACTTGCACGTTTTGTTATCCTTCATTTTTCAATTTCCTGTATTTTAAGTAAATCTTTTCAATTTAATAATTTTCCTTCAATATAAGCCATATTTTCGTTACACGTGAAAGCTTATAGCCTTATTTTGTTAAACTCACACATACAATTTAATACATTTTGTAAACACACACAAGCCTCAAACCTACTTCACTTTGAGTTTTTTTTTTTTTTGGTTTGGTCTTATATCATGTGAAAATGGAATTGTCAAAAAAAAACCCAAAGTTTGGTGAGGTAACTGCGTTCGTGTCACAAAATAACAGTATTACTGTAAACATGAATATCGTAAGAACTGACATCTATCTATAACCTAAGATAGGCAATAAATTTTAGCAAATATAAAATATATCTCTTTAGTTTGTTTTGTGCTCATTTTGGCTTAACTTTGCGAAAATCCAATGAAATAAATTTCATTTATAAAATTAAGTTATTGAAAAGAATTACTCATTTTATTATCCTTGCAGACAGACATTTTCAACGTCGATTGCTGTCAATTGTGTTTGCCGCCAACCAGGACACGCACTCGTTTAAACATACACACATACACACTCGACTAACTACGCCACAACCACAAGCACTTAAGTCTTGCCACAAGCAGCAACAAACAATACTACACAACCCACACTCGAAGCCCATCAAGATCCTCAACAGCAAGAAATATGTCGACAGCCACCTGCTCACGTCTGCGCCCACTGGCTTCTACCTCAACACAGAGCACACGCAGCGCACCCAGCAGTGCATCCACAGTCGTTGCTGAAGCTTCGCTGTCACTAACACTTAACACGTTGGCACACAACAGTGGTGGTGGCAGTAGCATTGGCTCCAGCGAATCATCAGATCCACTTGAATCCGACTACAGCGAAGAAACCGAGGAGGAGGAAGAAGAGCAAAAACAGCAAAATCAACATCAGCAACGCTATCGGCGCACCGCTGTTGAAGAACAGGAAGAGGATGCTGACGATGATGATGATGACGATGAAGATGATGCGGCAGAAGAGGAACAGGAGGAAGATGATGCAGAGGAGGAAGTTGATGATGGCAATGAGACGGATGAGGATGACGACAGCGAGGAAAGCAGCAGCGTAGAGACAACAAAAGGAGTTCGAAAATATCATTTGGACGATTTTCAAATCATCAAAACAGTGGGTAAGTCAGGCGAATTAATTAAAAAACTTTCGAGTGATGAACGAGTAGTTAGTGATGAGTATGAGTTGATGATGAATGAATGAATGATGTTGAAAAATATTTGTAGGAAATCATTAGCTGAGCAAAGCTAACTGATTGCCTGAATGTTGTCGGTAGTTGCCGAATACCTGTGAGAGGATGTAACAGAAACACCGACAACAACAATCATCACCGGTTGTAGGCAAAAGTAAATTGAATTTTCAAGCTAATCACGGCAAGTTAATAAATAAAACGTTGCAAAATCAACAAAATATGCAGGCAAGTCTTTTCCTGCAATTCCAAGAAAATAACTTTTTAGTTTTAAACAGTTATCTGTTAACTCAATATCAATGAAATATTGACCTTTAGAAGTTTAATTTTCAAATCAGCGCGTTTCACACGCGCTGCAATTAGCTCCACCCTGAACTGTCAGTTTCATGAATGAATCAGGTTTTTTTATATGATTTTATTTTCATCAAGCATCCAGTTTAATAAGCATTTTACGTCTTAAGAGTTGCGCCCATATTTTAATTATCGACTGACGTCTTGCATTGTTGTTGCAAAACAAAAAAATGATATTTATACATTTACCAGCAACAGCGTTGCATTTTGCCACCTTATTTAATTATATTCGCTGCTTTAATAATGATCAGAACTTAATTAATATTTGACGTAATTGTTGATTGTATTTTAATACATCTCAATTACCCTGTAAAGCACTTTATTAAATTACATTGTTAAAAAAATGCTGATTTAATTGCACTTTGCATTCAATGATTTGTTTTTTATTTCCAAAGATAGCGAATCTTTACTAGAAAAAAAAAAATCAGCAATTAATTTTATGTTGTGAAGGGCAGGGAAATGTTTTTTTTTTTTGTTTTTAATAACTTAATTATAATTATTCAATTAATACAATTAAAACATAAAAAGTTCTCTGGTTAATAAAATATCCAAGTAACTTAATTAGACGCTGACATGCAAAAACATTCATAAAATAGTGAAGCTTTTTAAATATCATTATTCATTAGAGGTATTCATAAAAAAAAATATCTTATACTTGTTAGTTAGGATTTGTCGCAATTAAATATTAAGTAAAATATTAAGTTTTTTAAATTTAACTTCAATGTAATTTTCTCGAAAAAAGCCAATTTTTTTATAATATTTTATGATGTAGTTTTTTTTTCTATGGATAATTTCCTTTATTTCCGCTAAACATTGTATATTGCTCACAGCAGCTACTTTTCGTAAAAAATCGTTTTTCCCCCCTTAATGTTCTAAAAAATCCCCTAAACAATTACGTGGGCTTAAAAAGTGGGACTTTTGGGTTCCTTGCATTTTCATCGAATTCAAAATATTATTTGTAAACTAACAGATATGTCTATAGAACTGTAATGAATGTTTCAAAAATTGCGAGTATTTTAAAAAATTTAATTTTTTGTTTCTCATTTCTTGGAAAGAAAATGATATAAGAAAATTGTATGATATAAAAAACTTTGATTTATTTGGAAAATTTTAAGTAATTTGAGCTCAACGTGGAAATTGAGTAGATTTAGACCCTAGAGCCTATTTTTTATGCGTACTCGAGTGGACTAATGGGCTTCATATCATTCTCTACGAACTTCAGAAATAGAATTTTTTGAAAAATTTTAGTGACACTCCTTTTATGAAAAAAGTAGGCACTATTGAGGCACTCTAGTAGTATCCCAGCAAAAAAAGTGCTTCCAAAGAATTCAAAGTGGAAGGGAAAGTCGTCGAGAGCTCCATCCCTTCTTCTTTCATAGCCAAAAGGCATTCTTTTAACATATGCATGTCATTGGGAGGAATGTTTTCATAAGTCTTCTCTAGAAGTGCTTCTGGAATTATTCTATGGATGATTTGTTTGGGGCCTTCAATGAAAGGATTCTTCCAGAAAAACTTTAAGAAGACATTCCATGATTTAGAAGACATAGACAAAATAATTCTAAGCAAATATTTAAGCATTGCTTTGCACAAGCCAAGCCATGGAAGCATTCTTGGAAGCTTTTCAAAAAGCCTTTAAGAAGCTTATGAGAATGCCTACTGTTAGCAATTTTCGATAAAGCTGAGGAGAAGCAGAATTGAATTTTTAGAAGTTTGTATCAAAAATTTTGCTAGGATCGTTATTGACTGAATGTATTCAAGCAAACGACGCTGAGAAAACTCATATGATGACATGCGAACTGAAAAGAGAGTGCATTAAATAAAAAACGACTTAATTTTGGTAACATAAAAGTACGAGGTTGAGATGATGAAGAATAATAAACCAAAAATAAAAGAAGGAACAAATGAAGAACTGAGATGAGGATAAAGTTCAGGTACTCGCATGAGTGGGTTGGCCTCCAAGCAAAAATACAAAGTTTGATAACCCATCCCCCCCCCCCCCCCCTATTTAAAAGTTGACCTCGAGAGGATTCCGAAAACAAAAAATAATTTTTTATTTGACCACTGTCAGTACATGTCAGATCTTAAAAAATTATGTGTCGTTGAAAAAGACTTAACGGGCACTACATTATCTTTTTAGAACATTTTGACTTTTGAGGTCATATTCAACAAGCTTAGTAAGCCCCTTTAGCCCGATTTACTCCCACTTAAATTTATTTGTTTTCTCATAAGATTAAACTCCTTCAAATTTGTTTAATTTGTGTTCGAAATATTATTTATTAAGCATAAATAATTAAGTATTTGATATAATCCTTTTTTTTATAAAAAATTAACTTTTATTTTAGTCAATGAACAATTAAATAAAAACAAACTTGTAAAAGAAACGTCACATAATATTCAAGTTCAACAAAAAAAATTGTTAGCTTCATATTAATCCTCTCAAGGTCATCATTAAAATAGGGGGGTTTTTTAAACTTTTTTTTCGACCCACTCTTATGCACATATTTAGTATGGAATGTCACCTCCTTTACTTACTATTATTTTGTTTTTACTATTATATCTTGTACCATTATTTGTATTTAAATAATTGCATAAACTTGGTACACATCTTCACACGGACCCAAAGATATTTTTGAAGTCTGCCCACAGACAGGCCTACGAAAAAAATCTAAATCACTTTATAGAAGGTTGTATTTAAGCTACAGAAATAAAATTTGATATATATGTAAGCAAACAAAAATGGACGTGATACATATCCAAAATTTAAATCTTTATAAGGAGGTTTTTATTTGAAATTCTGAGATAAAATTTGTCATGTACGTATCTAACATTAAAATTGAGATGTGTATAAAAGTTTGAGGACATCCGCTTACCAACACGCCCACCTCCCACAAGAGCGAAAATCTGTAATGAGATTGATATTTGAGCTACAGGGATATGGGTGTCATCCATTCACCAAAGCGCCCAACTCCAAAACAACCCACAATAGTGAAAACTATATAATGATGTTGATATTTGAGGAAAAGAAATAAAACTTGGTATATTAATATGTTATATCAAAACTAATAACACCTAACTAACACCTCCCAAACAACCCACAGTACTTTTACCTGTATAAATCTTTAAAAAATATAAAGATTTAGTCATAGATGTCTCATATTTGCTGTTAAGTATTTAAAAGTATAGGTTTGTTAATATTAAAGTAGGTTTAGAGTATCCCATAGTCGAATTAGACCGACTTTAGAGTTTCCAACTTTTGAGCTTCCAAGTTTAGAAGTTGTTTTTTTTTTGTTTTTTTTTTATTTTTTTACATTATAAGTATGTGTACCAAATTCTATTGCTCCAGGGTAGTTTCTTTGGGGAACTATACCAGAAAAGCGGTTTCGGTTATATGGAGGTAGGACTTATAAGTTGACTGATATGGTTTCTTTTTGTATTTTTTTTGTTTTTGCTATAAAATAACTTTAAGTACCAAATTTTATTACTCCGGCATGATTTTTTGGGGAAATATACCAGATTACCGATTAAGGTAATATGGGGGGGAAGACTTATTAGTTGACCGATGTTGTTCAGTTTTATACTAAGTTTTATTTGCTATAAAATAACCATGTATACATATCAAATTCTATTGGTATAAAATAACTATTTGTACCAATTTTTATTACTCCGTATTTATATATGTATTTTTTGGGAAAATATAGCAAACTACCGACTTCTGTTATACGAATTTTTTTTTTCAAATTTTTTCATAACCACAGACTTATTTCCACAAAACTTCATGTTTCTACGGCAACTACTTCTAGTTTTGGCCAATCGCTATATGGAAGCGTTACACTGTGTTTGGTAAATACATAGCTGTTCAATAATGATAAGTAACTGTATTCATTAGGAATAAGATTTTTTTTCATAAAAATTTGAAATAATTGATTAAGTACGATTATTTTCTGTGAGGCTCAGTAATCAAACGATTACGATAACAAATAATCAAATTATAATCACGATTACTTGAAATTATGGAAATAATCAAAAAGAATCAAAAGTAATCTACAAAAAAAGGAGGATTATTTTTAAGGATTAATTTTGATTCTTTTTGATTATTTTAAGAATTTTTGATTCTCAGGCTCAAATTTTTAAAACAATCAAATAGAATCAAAAGTAATCTTTTAAAGTAATTACATTATTTTGTTGATTACTTTTGATTATACAGTGGTTCTCTAGTATAACCAACACCGATTTAATGAACTTCCAATACAACGAACCCTTTTTCGAATGCATTGGTAACTCTATATAACGAACATTTGAAAATAAAAGTATTCTATTTAACTAACATTTTGCTTTTTTAGGCATGCTTCGTTCGATTTTGTATTTTTCATGACATAAATTCATATGTATTGTTATTTTTTTCATGTATACTTATGTTCGTAGAAACTAATACACGTGTTATAATATGGTTGGGGAATGTATTAACTTTTTTCTATGATAAAAAACATGAAAAATGTGTTAACGATTTAATGAACTTTTCGATATACCGAACGACCCTGTATTATATCTTTCGTTATACTGGACCACCACTGTAATTTAAAGTAATCGTGATTATAATTTGATTATTTGTAATCGTAACCAATTACTAATCAGAAACTTGTTACTTTAAAATTATATAATGATTACAATTCTTTTTGAAAAATAATCTAATTGATTACTAATCGTAATCGAAATTTAACAGCTATGGGTAAATATAAAAAACATTCGTTTCTTAAAAAGAAAAAGAATTATACTGTGGAATAAAACTGTTTTAATATGTTTCATAAGTTTTGCATTATTTTGAGACAACGTTTGTATCTTTATATTAACAATATAAATAAGATAAGAAATCTGTTGGTAAAAAACTCGACTTTAAAGCTAAATTATAATATTGTAAAGGTATGATAATAATATATTTGCAAAAAATTAATGCTGCCGATAAAAATAGACTGAATTGTTACAATCTACCTTTTGTGCAGTCTGGAAAAAAAGGTGAACGAAACATTTTATCTTATTTTTTCACGACTTTATTATTGTGTTTATATTAAAGCTTTACAAAATAATAAAAAAATTAAAAAAAAACATTTAATATAAAAACAAAATTTATAAAAACGCCAACCCAACGAATGACATCTTAACACACAGTGGGCGCTGCAGAGTCTTTAATTGGCCTACATGACAATTAAGGTAAGAGAAATTTTATTAATTTTTATGTGAAAGTATAAAAATATTGTAACATTTTGTTAAAATGTGTAAAAAATATTTCAAAATGTAATTTTAATTTCGGCAACTCATTGCAGTACTTCTTAAACTGCGCTAGTCAAATGCAAATATTTTTTTTTTGTTTTTTGTTAATGGCACAAAATAAAAATTAAGCAAATTTTAATTTTAATTTGTCTATGCTTGTTGTTCATGTTGTTTTTGTTGTTGTTGTTCTTTTGACTTTGCTCACAAAACTTAATAAGCAACACATTGAAATATTTATTACTGCCGAGTGGGCAGTATTTGGCACACAACACATGAAACACACGCTAAAAACAGCGAAAAACTTTGTTTATAATTAGAATAAAAATTAAGAAAGTCAAAGAGAAGAAAAAACAAATACAAAAAAAAAAAACAAAAACAAAATCAAAAAGCAAAAATAAATATTCAATACTTCAGCAAACAAAATTTTTCATGGAAAATGTCGCTGAGACGGCAGACAGTATGACTTCAGCGCTCGCTATATTTTTATGATGTAGCTTTTATTTGTATTTTGTATAAATATTCAAAATTTATACAAAATTTGTTTTTTTGCGCTATTTAGTGCTTGCTGCAAATAACAATAAATTTGATAATCTGACGATCAGCTTAAGATATGAAAATCATATAAGTTAGTGGAATAATTTTGGCAAAAAAAAGAACAAATAAAAAATAGAAAGAAAAACCACAACAACTACCGCAATTTAGCAAAACTGCCGTGTATAAATTTTGACACGCAACGTCATTTTATTTTCAGCAATGCGACATTTTCATCAGAAAAGTCAAAAAAGCCGCTAGCCAATACTAACATATACAAAAGTATTTACCTATGACTTGCCATACTTTTGGGATAATTTTATTTTTATTTTTATTTTTAATTATTATTAATTTTTTTTTTTTTTAAATTTTGCTAAATCTAGCTTGTCACGTAAAATTTTCCATCACGGTAAACGTGGGCGCTGTTTATGAATTAAAGACTATAGCTGTTTTGCTGCTTTTATTATGATTAACATTAAGATCAACAAGAAAAAATAGAATCATTTTTCCATTGAAGTTGTCAAAAAAATTATTTTTTTTTTTCCCAGTGTGCTAGAAATGAAATCACACAAATATTTGATTTAAAAACATGCCACTTTTTTATAACTTCATATAAATCTCTTGCTGCAAATAATTAATTACAAACATTTTGCTACATTTTCAACATTTTACACGCAACTTGTGTAACTGTGGCGTTACTAAGAGTTGTCGGATTGAAGGTCAACAACCCACAAAATGTCAAAATGACAAACATGCAACACAAAACAAAAATGTTTTATTTATATTAAAAATTTATTTTATTTATATTAAAAATTATTTTTCTCTATTTATTTTTATTTTGCTGTGCGGTTCATAATTTTATTTTTTTTTATTTTTTATTTTTCTGTTGCTTGACTGAAGGTGTTTAAACTCAATTTCCATGAAAATTTCAATTAAATCAGCGCAGTCAGGCATAAAAATTGAAATATTTCTTATTCAGAAAATGTCGATTTTTTGTACAGTGATTAATGATCTTGATTTTGACAGATTATACCGCAATATTTCACATAAACCAAACCATGCACAAATAAAAAAGGTTAAAATAAAACACTTCAGTTTTATCTCAGCATCAGTTTTAGGAGTACAGCTCATAAAAGCTGTCTATAATAAATGTCAAGTCATCAAAAATCCAACTAAAGCTTAAAAGTAACTTTCTTTTTTTTTTTCTCTATACAAGGCCTTTTTGCCGCCGCCCCACCCAAATGCTAGACATTCCTTAATTTTATCCAGTTAAGAATTTTTATTTCATTGTTTTTCTATTAAAATTAAACCATTTACTTTGAGCATAACTCTGGCCATAGTCAGCGCCTAGCAATAGAGTTGGTGAGCATTTAAAGTTCACACTGAATAAGAACCTAGCTATGTAGCCAAGAAATGCATTTCAACTCTTGAGGGTTTGTTTGGCTTTTTGCCAAACACTTTGCCGGTCCACAAGAAGGCATAAAACTGCTTGAAATCTTTTTGTATGAATGAATGAAAATTTAACTGTAACAGTTATGGCGCACACACACAATTGCCATAGTTGTTGACCTTGTTCGCTGAGCGGTTCTGGCTTAAATGAGTCGCAGCTTGACTAAACTAGAGCAAGCATTGAAAATGAAAATCTATGGCAGTAACAAATGTATAGTTCATTGACTTGATGGTAGTAGACAAAAGGTTAAACTGTGCAAATATTTGTTTGCAAAAATTCTACACAAGTTGAAGCGGAAAATCAATTTAAAGTTTTATGGAATGAATTGCAAAGGATTTTGCAGTTGAGTGAATTAGAGAGATATAAATTTAATAATTGCAGTAAGCATACAATATTTTTATTTGCTTATAGTTACCAAATCACTGACTCGAGCGGGTAAAATGCTTTGTGAAATGAAAAATAATTTACTTATAAAATGTTGTTAGTTATTTCTGCTATATCATCATTATTATTTATTAAGTTCTTTATAGTTTTGGTTATTAACATGTCATATAAGCACATACTTTAAGGAAAAATTGCGTACCGTCAATCATTTATGTTATCTTCAACACTGCGATTCGAACCCCGACCCATCGCATAAGAGTCTAATGCTCTTACGTCGTGACGTACTTTTACTAGCTCATATTTGAACAAATGACAAACTATACTGAGGTTGGGTATATATTTTGTAATCAAACCATATTATGACTGAAATATATTAACTATATTCACTAAATTTACTCAGAAATTTGGATTCCATTGTTGGAAATGAAAAAAAAAAAAAAATAAAATAAAATTTATCTTCATCACTGCGAATCGTACCACAGATCCATTGCATTAGAGTCGAATACTCTAACGTCGTAACAAACATACCTCTGCTGCACCAAGGGAGAAAAAATGCAAATAGTCGATTATTTCAATTGTCAATAGATTTAACTGACATTAAGAAATTATAACCAAACTCTTTATTTATAATTCTTTTGATTCTAGTATCAAATAAGCTTAAGACCATTTCTGTTTAGATTTATCTAATGAACAAATCCATAACTAAGAATTTTTTCTTTCTTCCTTTAAGGCGTTAGGCCACTGTCAAACTTTCGAAAAATCAATAAATTTTTTGTGAATGGTCCCTTATGACCTCAAAAATGATGTCTCAAATGATGATGGCCGGCATAAAACTTCTAAGTACTTGATTTTTTTAATTTTAGTATTAGACCGCCTGGTTGGCACTTTTACTACTCAAAACTTCAAACGAGGGACGAAATATAACTGTTATTTTACAACATTCAAATGAAAAAGACATAATGAAAAAATTGTCGAAGAGCTTTTGAAAATATACCATTATGACACTTATGGCCTTAGCTTCAAGAATATTAAGTGCCTTTTAAGGTTTCGACTGATTCCATAAAAGTTAAAAATTAACTGTTATTTTGTGCCTTTGATTTTTTCAGTAAAAATAACGGTTACTTATTGACTTTTATTTTACCGGTCAAAAATAACAGTTATTTTCTGATTTTTATTTTTTCGGTCAAAAATAACAGGCAATTTATGTTTTTTTAAAGCCGCTTGACCAATTAAAAAACTATTGATACCATGTGAAAATGTGCGCACCGATGAGACGAAAATAATGGTATCAATAGTTTTTTAGTCAGTAAGACGAAAAATACAAATTGCCTGATATTTTTGATCGAAAAAATAAAATGCAGAAAATAACTGTTATTTTTGACCGATAAAATAAATGTCAAAAGTAACTGTTATATTTGAGTCGCACAAAACAACTTTTATTTATGTCGGAAAAAATAAAATTTTAAAAGATAACAGTTAATATGTGATTTTTACGATAAAAACCTTAACCAATACGGTCCCTGCTTCAAACGCGTTTACCTCAAAACTGCAGTTTTTAATTTTGCCGAAAACATAACTCAGACAATTTTCAACCGATTCACTTGAAACTTGGAAAATTTCCTGAAAAATATATTGAGTATAGAAATACATAGGATTTTTTTTTTTAATTGAATAGTTTATTTTACCCTAAACCTGAAAGGTGAGGGAATATTAACTTTGTGCAAACGTTTGTAACGCATAGAACGAAGCGAGTGCGGTATAGAAAAGTATATATATTCTTGATCAGCGCCATCTCGTGAGTCTAGCTATTCATGTCCGTCCGTCCGTCCGTCCGTCCGTCTGTGTGTTTGTACAAACACAAAGATGTCTTCGAAAAATGGAGATCATCCGCTCACGGGCAAACCCACCTCCCATACAACCCAAAAATTGAAAACACAATTAATAAGCGTCTGCTTAACTCACAGAGATTTAGCACGTATGTTTTTTATAACAAAACCAAAATTGTTTTGAAAAATGGAGATCATTCGCCAACGGACACGCCCACCTCCCATACAACGCAAAAATTTAAAACTGTATATATAAGCTAATAATTAACCTATAACAATAAAATTTGGTGGGTATGTGTTTTATATCAACACAAAAATGTCTTCAAAAAATGGGTGTCATCCACTCACGGACACGCCCACCTCCCATGCAACCCAAGCAATGAAAACGGAATAAATAAGCCTCTGTTTAGCCTTCAGAGATACAATTTGGCTGGTATGTTTTTTATGTCAAATCAAATATGGTTTTGAAAAATGGACGTCATCCGCCCACGGACACGCCTACCTCCCATACAACCCAAAAAGTTTAATACTCAATAAATTATGTTATGTTTGTCATAGAGAGATGAAATTTGGTATGTATGTATCTTATTTTAAAACTAAGGTATGTTCAAAAATTGGGAGTTATCCGTCCATGAATACGCCCAACTCCCATAGCGACAGCACAATAAAAGCATTTACTGTGAGCTACAGGAATACAATTTGGTGTGTGTAAATTTTTTATCAACATTTAAATGTATATAAAATATAGGCTTAATCCGCAAATTTGGGGCATTTGAGTTTGATTGGCGACCGTAACCCCGTGAGTCAACGAATCTAGCCAGACCCGAATTCGAAGTACCATCTGACACAGAAAGTTTTTTTTAATAGAAATACATTTTTTGATTAGCCATAACCTATCTGCAAACCTCTAGAATAAATAAAAAAATAAAAACAAATTGGCCATTTCAGCCCTTGAAAGGACTTTGACCGAGCTTCTTATGATTAATTGTGTTGTGTGTGTTATTAAATGTTTGCACACAATTGACCGAGAACTGGACCTACATGTTTTATGACGACTCAGAACGGCTAAAGTTCATGTTCTCAAGAAACTTTACATGGCATTATTTACTCTCTGAGGTTTGCCATTGTCTGCAGGAAGGTGGTGACCGATCAGAAAAATCTAAATTTCGATCCAGCTTAATGTATAGCTTCAATGCAATTAGCCTATTCTCTGTTAAAATACTCAATTATCATAAAACTCATCAAATCTACTAACAAACCACTAAACTAACGAAATGTTTATAAAGAAATTACGTGTTACTAAACAAAATAATAAATTAACTTGGCTGTAACGTCAGTTACCAAAGAATGCTGTAACGTAAGTAGTCGTCAACTGACCTCATTACAGTGTAATTTTACATTTTAGAACATAACACCCTTAGAATACAACTTAAACACCAGCACAACAACTATGTAGTGCAGGAGTAACAGGATTGTGTACAAGAGGTAACAAAAATATAACTATCATACTTTTTCGCAGTAACGTAAGTTACCAAATGCAAGTGCTCATAGTTACAACACAAAGCAACTGTACCCATGGATGAAAGAATACAAGGTTACGACTGTAACTGTAATAAATGATTCATGACTGTACCCATATGAGTGCAGACAGTCTAGCCCATCTTCCCAAGTATTATAAAAGCCAAAATTAGTTCCTTTGGTTCCGATGGTTTACTTTGGGTTCAACGATTTATTTTTCTTTTTGTTTAGAGAAAGCTTTCTTATAAAAATAATTTCTAAATGTTTTCAACTATCAACATGCAATTGCCAACTGTTTTGTTACAAGCTATACATATTTTTTCAGAATTCAATTCTGAATTGAAAATTCAGAATAAAAATGTATATGTAAATATTGACAAATTGTTGAGTAACCTTTTCGAACTTACTTTCTTTTTGAGTTTATTTTTGTTAACTGTTTTCTTCATATTAATGTTTTTCTTCGGTTTTTGTTGTTTTTTATATATATTGTTTTTAATTTTTTCTAAGAAACACGTGTTTTATTTAATTGTTTATTGCTTGGAAACAACTTTTTTTTCTCTATTTTCATATTTTGTCAACTTGTTTGTTTTGATCAACAAAAAACAAAATCTAATCCCTGCAGACTTTGTGATTCCGGCAACAGCTAAATTTTTATAATCACTAAAATTTAACATAAATTGATTTTCTAATGAGCAACATTAGTGAAAATCATGTATATTTCAAAACGAATCTGGTTAACAATATGTTTGCGCCAAATTTAAGCCAAAAATAATTAAAATCGTTTAAAACTTATTTTTATGACTTTTAATGTCACACAAGCCAACAAATAAGCATATATACTAAACAAAAAAAATAATATACAAATTATATAAAAAAAAAATTGAGCTAAATTCAACAAAAACATTGAAAAAAGCACACAATATTGCGTTTATAAACAAAGGATACATTATAAGCTAACAAAACTATGAAAGAAAAGTGAAGAATGAAGAGTGTAGAAAAACATTTCTTTGTCGTCAATATGATTTTATTTGTTTTGTTTTTATAATAATTTTTTTCGCATTTAATATACATACATAATAAAAAAAACAATGTTTTTCACGATTTAAGCAGCTTATATTTTCGCCTACTGGCATGTCAGAAATGTATTCATAAGAAAATGCTCAGCGAATATTTTCCAAATATTTTTTTTTTGTTTCTACTTCCAATTAATGCAATAACAAAATGTACATATAGCCATAAATTGTTTTTATAGCCATGTTTTTGTTTTGCAGCATTTGGCTTAAACACATTTTGACATGATATAAAATCAGGGAATCCCGCTTTAGGTGCACAAACAAAAGCATAGAGTATTTTTCTGCAAACAAAATATTTATAAATTCCAAACAAATGATTAACTTGTTGCAATTGTATAAGTTTTGGAAATTTTTTTATTGTATATTGGTTTTGTTTGGAATTTGTATTTAACTCACGGTTAAAACAATAAACAAAAGCCAAAAAAAATTACTCTAAATTTGTTTGAAAACAAGCGTTAATGTAAGCAATTATTTATTCAAGATAAGTCATGATCTAGATGAAATTGCCTACATTAACTCGCATAAATTGAAATTGTGTCGATCAGTTGCAAGGACAGGCAAACAAAACAAACATTTGCAATGATTTTTGAAAACAAAACAAATAAAATTTTAATAAACAAGAGATAAATAAAAATGTATGTTGAAAAGTAGCATTTTTATGATGAAGTAAATAAGTTGTTGTAACATTTTATGGAAAAAGAATGCCAAAAATTTAGGTTCGAAGTTTCTATCAAAAAAAAATTATTCGAAAATCAAATTTCTTGAAACATTTTTTGCTTAAGCCAATTGATAGAAGCTCAAAAATCGATATTCAGTACCGCAATTTATTCACAAATCAAAGATATGATTCAAAAATTATACCAAACCTATGAATTTGAACATGATCTGCATGAAACGCATTCATGAATTTTGTTTCAATAACCAATTACATGAGCCACATAAACTATTCATGATATCAATGTACAAAATAAACAAATGAAAAATATGAGAACATGCATATTTCATAAGCTTATTGCTCAAAGTTCATAAAGTGTGTGTACAAGATACATGAACAAATAGAAAATTGCAGAAATACAATGAAAACAAACAAGGGAGAAATGAATCATTCATCATTTTTGTGAAGGAAAAAATATAAGGCAAGCTTGAATCATTCATAATTTTTGTGAATAAAATTCTTGTACAAATACAAGGAGAACAAAAACAGCTTATGAGCTTAGTGACAAAAATGCATGAATCTCATCTAGATATACAAGAGAAACATGAATTACTTTATGATTTAAGTGATCGAAATTCTTATAATCCATATTCAAATACAAAAGCAGTAAGAAAAGTTCATGAGATAAGAGTCAAAATGCATGAAACTCATGTACTTATGTACTTATGTAATGAAATCGTGAACTACTTCATAGATTAAGTAAACAAAGTTCATACATCTTACATTCGTCGTGATATTTTATTTGACTGATGAAAATCTTCGCCATATTCGAAAAATCAGTTTTCAGTGTCTCAAAGTATTCGAAAATTAAATATCTTGACATACTTGTTGTTCAACTGAAATGATAGATATTTTTAATAATACGCAAAAAATTGATTTTCAGTGTCACAAAATAATCGAAAATCAAATTTTATTGCATGTATTTTTCTATAATCATATTCGAAAAATCGATTTTCAGTGTTACAATTTATTCGAAAATCAAATTATAGGCAATTTTTAAACCCAACTGCTTGAATTTATCACCGTTGCAAAATCAATTACCACAAAATATATGTTAAATATAGCTTTTGAGTTTCGAAAAATATTCGAAAATCTATTTTCATACCAACTGATTGAAATTATCACCGTTTGCAAAATCAATTTCAACAAAATATATGAAAAAAAAATATCTTTTCAGTTTCGAAAAATATTCGAAAATCAAATTTTTTGCCATATTTTTTTCGATTTTCAGCTATACTAAATAAGCAAAAATCATGTATCATTCCAAACTTCTTATTTTTGACCTCTGCTTAAAGAAGTCAAAGTAAATTTTGTCTTTCAGTATGAACTCATAAATTCAAATTCAGACATTTTTCTGCAAAACATTTCAAATTATCACGCAATCCAAAATTATTTATTGAAGTTGTTTTTTTTTTATTTGCTTACCAGTGAATAATATTTATATCATTAACACAAGAAAATATGTAAAATCTTATGCAAACAAGGTAAATGCAAATGTTTTGACTACAAATTGTTTTTTCTGGCTGTCTTAATGGTTTTCCTGCATTCACGTGAAAAACTCTTCCTGGAACTCTTATATTTACTACGTTGAGTTCAAAACAATAACAGACCGACCAACCACCTCCAATGTGCACTGATGAGTCAGAGCACTGCTCCAACTAACTGATAAGCAAAAGTTGTTGCCTTATATAATGTTGAAATTGTTTATTAGTCAATTAAAACATTTGCTAATATTTTTCTGTGTGTTGCGTACAAGTGAAATTTTCTTTCTTCTACATTTTTAATGTTTACAAACATTGATTGCGAAAAGCGAGCAGCAGCAACATGCTGCGCTCTAGTGTTGCCAAAACAACATTAACGCATGTTGACAGTTTTATGCATTTCATTTCAAATGAATTCATTTGGCAATTTTGTAGTTTTTTTGGTTATTTATTTTTTTTGCTTAACTTTAATGGCTGCATTAGTCAGCAATAAAAGAAAATATGAGATAATTTTCAATGGAAATTCAAAGCAATAATAATAATAATATTGGACATAAAATGAATGCTGTTTGGCCTTTTTTGCTACTAACAGAAAATGTGCTGCATTATTTCAGATGTATTTAATAAGGTTTACTACGACTCTTAACGTCATATTTGAACGTCATTAACCTTAAATGGCGCTAAGCTATGTTAAGACTTGACTGTGTTTAAAATGCAGCTCTCCGCTCAGTTGAATAGAAGCTTAAATAGTTTTGTATCCAGGCACGGATTTCTATCAAACAGCAATAAAAACTAATGCGTAGGGGCGCCGAATTTAGTGATATCGCATTGAAAAATGTTCTAATTGTCAAAAAAAGTTAGAAAATTAATTAAAAAAATGTATATCATTGTTGGGCATTTATCAGAATTGAAAAAAACTGGTGGATTTTAAAACAAAAGTTGAAAGAGTTTGAGCGAAAAAAGGTTGAACGAGACTTCTTTACTTTTCTATCATTGCTGGTTAAAATCTGAGAAATTTTTATAAGACCTACAAATTGTTTCAAAAATGTTTTCAAAGTAATTCAAAATTATTCAAATATCGCATTTTGTTTTACAAAAAATAAAGTTTTAAAAAATCTTTTAATTAATCCTATGCTTAAAATGTAATTAAAATATTTTAAAATCTTTTTAACGTAATTCAAAATTACTTAAATACAGCATTTACTTTTGCAAAAAGTAAAGTTTTAAAGAAATTTTTTTTTAATTGTTGACCACTAAGTTTTTTTATCCACAACAATAACAATTGTGTAAAAAATTTATAGGAGAAAATATATAATATATAAGAAAAAAGAGGCAAAGACTGACTTAAGCCCAGGGTGCGGAAAAAATTGCTCATGAACGATTAATAATAAAATATTTAAAATATTTAATAACACACACGACACAATTGATCATTAGAAGCTTGGTCAAAGTCCTTTCAAGGGCTGAAATGGTCAATTTGTTGTTGTTTTTTTTTTTTAAAAACACTTAGATCTTCCTATATTAAAAATCGTGCCATTTGAGGATTTGAAGTTATATGGAGTACTGGAGTATTGGGATACATGTATATTTAATGTGGCAGTAAACTTTTAGAACTTTCGTTTTTAACGGTGCAAAATATTGATTTTGAGTTCTTAGAGTTATATGGAACTCGATATTTATACCAGATCAAAAATTTTAGAGTCTGATGTTTTTTGTCGAAATTCTTTTGTATAAAAATTGCCCTTTTGTTTTAATATTACGGCATGATAAATACTAAAATATAATTTTTTTAGGATTTTGCGTAACAAGGGATATGAAAAAAGATTTAAGTAAAAATCATTGTAATTATTGTTCTTTGCTTTATAAATGGGTGCGCCTAGGAGCGCAAAAAAAAATAAAACCGGCACTGTTTGCAACTATCTTTGTAGTTTAACTAAGTTTCTTAAACAATTTCTTGATTAGGCATAGATGATAATGACTGCGTATAGCGAATGTGAAAAAGTGTGAAGTGTGGTAAAGTATTGGAATCTCTGCTTTTATAGT
The DNA here is from genome assembly GCA_958299015.1 of Tetanocera ferruginea. Taxonomy (NCBI): domain Eukaryota; kingdom Metazoa; phylum Arthropoda; class Insecta; order Diptera; family Sciomyzidae; genus Tetanocera; species Tetanocera ferruginea. The sequence goes on from OY282644.1 coordinate 4,889,505, forward strand.
AGAAATGACGCTAAGATCGATCTGCTAATTTTTGTAAATTATAGCATAAGGCAATTCTCTCACGCGAACTTCTTACATACACTCTTTCCATACACTCTATACTCAATTCTTAAAAAAATTATCTTGCAAAATTTTTCTGAAGAAATGCATAAAACATTTCAATTGTAATTACCTCTTAAGTAATTGCAAAAGAAAAAAAATTATTATCGATTTGTTGTAGCGGCAATGAAGAAATCTTTTGCAAAATATTTTTACAAGTCTTTTATAGCACTTGAAAGTGTTTATCGTACAAAAAAATGCTTGACTATAACTTGCTGGCAAGACTTGAAAATTACTCTGAAATACGTGCAGTGAAAATTTAATGAAAAATAGTTTTTCTCTTTTTATATATAGTACGTAAGTAGTCAATTAAATAAATTAACTGGAAAATGACAAATTATTATCGCCACACACTCCTCTGTGGCCATCTGCTCTTTGCTATCTTCTATCGTTTCGATTTACTATTTGTGTTGAGATCTCTTATGTTATGTTTTGTCTATTACTTTTTCGTATTTACACAGAACACAAGTTGTTTTCTACTCAGCAAAGTTTCACTTAATTCATAATAATTATACAATCAGCAGCACACAGCATTGCCAGCATAAAATTAATTAAGCAATTATAAGAAAATTTATTTGAAATGCTAATTTTAACATTTTCAATTGATTTGTGCTGTTAATTGTTTTAATTGATCAACTATACAAGCAATGCTGAGTTTATTAAACCCAGCTGTTGCTTTGCTTGCATTTTTCCCTCATTTAGCATTTAATTTTCTTGATGAACACACTGATTTCGTGACTTTTGGAAAATTCTTAAAAGCTAATTCTGCGCATCCGTTGAAAGTTCAATGCTTTCAAATTCTGCGAAATGAGTTCAATTGTTATTTAATATCGTCCAACGTCATGGTACACGTTATGGCATATCAATTTTTTTTTTTCATATTTAAAGCAAACCTTCAATTAATTTCCAAAAATTGAAAATCTTAAAAGCTGAAAACAGTTCAAGTACTTTTTCGCTTTAAATCGAAAATTCAAAAAGTGGCACAAGTTTCCAATGACTTTAATTAAAATGCAGTAAAATTTTAAAATTTTTGCAATTGAAACAATTGCTAAAGCCAAAACGTCTTTATGATAAATATAATAATTTTACTTTTGATGTCAGAGATCACTAAAAAATTGGCGCAAATTCCACTGCTGGCAAGCAAATAGCTTTCTCTGCTTTTTCTCAGAAGAAACTCTTTAAATTTAATATTTTTAATTGCATTTTTGAACAATCAGACAAAATAATTTTTTTAAAAATTTCATTTTTTAAATGACTTAAGCAAAAAGCAATTCTTTTGGTGAAAGTTTTAAAAAAAACTTGTTTTAAAAAAAATCTGATTAAAATTTAAAAAAAAAAATAAAAGTTTCGACTTTTGTCGCGGCAGTCAAGCGGTAGGCGGTTTTTACTGGCAACCCAGAGGTACCGGGTTCGAATTCTGGACAAGATATGGTCCAACACTTGAAACTTTCTTAAAATTTATCAATATTTACGGCTTTGGAGCCGGCCACGCACTGTGCGATGAGCGCCTATGAACACAAATTCGCTCAGAAAATTAAAACATGCTCTATTGTTAAGGAACGCACAGTGCAGTGATCCATACAAGTTTGCCGAAAAAATGTTGTATGATTTTGAACGATAGATGATGACAAAACAAGCAGCAAATTGTAAATCAAGGGTGGGTAAATTTTGATTGTCTGAATAGCTATGGGCTAATTTGCTTTTTTAGGAGGTAGTTTCACTAAAAACGTTCTTATGCCGAAATTTTTTGGTGTATAACTTTTTGCAAAGCTGTTTTGGAAAGATAAGTTCATGGTCTTTCCAATGATATGCAGCACTAGTAGAGATTTGTGTGAATATAAACCTTTTTTGCGGTCAAACTAGAAAATTTTGAAAAAAAAATATACACAAGTTTTTAGTTTAAACTCAATTTTGAATGTAAATTTGGTCCTAGGGAAAAATTCTTTAACTCTTTCAGTCACATTGTTTAATATATTGGACACAGACCATATAACTACTTCTTGAATTTGCATAAAATTGCGACGGAAAGGGGTTACTTAAAATTTATAATCAAAAATTGTATCAAACTCAGGCAATTCGTTGTCAAGAATGGACGAAGGTGCTTATTTAAAAGCAAGGTTCCAATAAAAACCGGCAAAATTTGGAAAAAATTATGAATTCTCAATTTATTCTAATAGTATGAATTCTAATAGTTTCTATATAAAAGTCAGTTCATGGTAAAACCCCCCAAAAAATATGCCTAGGCTCCCTAGATGGTACGCCGCACCAGTCTAGACCGAACCACTGATACAGAAATACATATACATGTATGCATTTTGTCTTCGCTCTAAGTTACTTTTACAGTGTGTAAAAAATAAAAAATCTTTTATATTTTTTTTGTTAGAATATTCTTTTTTAAGGTCTTAAAAATATCAAATATAAAAAAGTTATAACATATACTATATTCGTTCTTAGAAGAAAATCTAATCGCGTGTTTCTCGAGACAAGTTTTTTTCGAATCGGCTTCTAAGATATCCCCAGTTCTATTTGATACATTTCGATGAATCTTGATTCATTGTGATCTTTAAAGACTCTGTTAAAAGTCACGGTTATCTCAAACTGTAAAAAGGTACAAAATTTTTATTTTTTTTTTGTATAGCTTAAAATTCCGGTGAAAAAAGGCGTTTTTTGTAAATTTTTTTCAACGCATGCCATTTTTTGTTTTTTTATTTGCGTAGATTGAGTACTCGACTACAATTCTTTACTGAAGAATGCACTTTGATTTTTGTTTACTTTGAGGCGCTTTGAAAATGCTGGAGAGGAGAAGCCATTTAAAGCAATTTCTTTAGCAACTTTTTAAGCAACCGCGACTTTAGCTTGTTAAATTTAAGATATTTCTGTATCTTGTAACTTAAGGGTCTAAATATATATATTCAACTCAATTGAAATAAATAAGTGAACACTGTAATAGTATCTTAAAATATTTTAAATAAAAACTATAAAAATTATGTATGCGCAAAAACAAAGAAAAAATGCTCTGCGAGCTCGTGCAATGTATAATCTTTTCATATTAGTAGAAAATAAAAAGATTTATTGTCATTAAATTTTCATATTAAAATTCTTCAGAAAATCTATATTTCGTTTTCATACGGTTTCATACCGAGTATTATATATTCCTTAGTGTCCGTATATTTTTGTGGTTTGTAATAACAAAGCCGCCTTAAGTTTTGTAAAAATTTGCTGAGTAAATATAAGAATTATATATTTTTTCTTATTTGGTCCAGAAGAGCATACTTTAGACTGTTCTAATATTTTTTGTTGTATTAATAAGTTATTTATTAAAATAAAATCTTTCATATTTGTTAAAGAATACATTTAAAAAAATTTTCTCTCAAAACTATCATTTTTTTGGGTCAATTTGAACCGTCATAACCTTGTCTAGAGTGGCTTAGATAACAAAAATTGTTTTTTTAAGTCAATGGATACTTGTTAACACATTTCTACTTAAATATAAAAAAATTAGATTTCGATTTTTTCCGGCTAAGTTGATCAATCACTGCACTGTGCGACTTCGCTCAGTCGCTTATCGCTCATATCAGTGCGTGGCTGACCTCTTTGGAGTAGTTTAAAGAAGAGATAGTGAAATAAGATTGCTAAATAACTTTAATTGACTGAGGTAAAGACATAATACTTGCCTCAAATACAAATTCGCATGTTTATATAACACTCCACCGCATATAGAACATTCTATACACCGAAAAAAAAATGTATGTTAAACTAACAAAAAAAGTAGGCTAGCACAACGAAAAATTTCGTTATTTTTGATCCAACCTAGTTTTTTGTTATGGTAACAAATCTGATTTTGTTATTTTAACGTCATGAAAAGATAACAAAATAATATGTATTTCCAACCACATATTTTGTCGTTAAAACAAAATCTTAAAAAACTTAAATATAACAAAAACAGAGTTAAATTCAACGTAATTTTTTGTTAATTTAAGAAAGTAAAGCACATAGGTTTTAACATTAAAACATGTTAGGTAAACAAAAATATTGTAAGAGTAACGAAAGACTTTTGTTATCTAAACGCGAAAGTTTTGCTACATTAACAAAGAAATATTGTAACCTTAACAAAGCATTTTTTATATTTACAGAAACTTTTGTAACCTACACAAAGCTTTTTTGTTACTTCAATGAAAAATTTTGAGACGGTAACAAAGAAATTTTGTTGTATTAACAAAAAAATTAAGAGTCTTAACAAAGCATTTTTGTAAAATTTTGTTTTCGTACCCTTCCATTTAACAAAACTTTTTGTTAAATGTACTATGTCTTATTACTTACCTAGGAACCTTTATTTAACCCAAAAAACTGTTTTTAATCAAAATAATTTTAAGATTTTTTATTCAACTTAAACAATTTTATTGTCTTTCTTTGAGATCGAAAATTTCTTACAGTTAATATTTATGCAATTTCATAAACAATATTTATGAAAAACTTAAACAATTATATTGTCTTCTTTGAGACCGAAAAGCACTTCATACCTGCAGCAATGTCAGCAAAATTGTATTAATATGATTGTCGGTTGAAAACTGTATTTAAAGAAAAGCAGAACAGTGTTCGCAGTAAGCCAGAGTACCCTATTTAAACAAACAACAATCAGAATTATAATAAAGTTATGTTAAATAAATCAATTAAAAACTTACCAATTTTCTTTGCCAGTTAAACAACTTCTTTTCGAACGAAATTCTTTGACCTACGGGAATGTTCGGTATTTTTCCAAAGATTTCTTCCAAATGGATCAGCTTAATATATTTGAGTGCCTCCACGTCTATTTCACAAGCTGGCGACAAACAATAAGCATCACGAACAACAATTTATACAAGCTTTAATAATAAATATACTCACCAAGCAAAACAGTGAACAATTGATTTTGCTCCTTTATCTCACTAGAAGCTTCTCTTAATTCCGCACAACTTAGAAAATTTTCAAAAAATGTTTCCATTTCTTCAAGAAGCACAAACAAATTTTATAATTTTATAACACAACTTCTGCATACGACCGATGGAAATGTTATAACGAGCACAATTTTATCAACGACGCTAGCCTTAAAGTTCCGTTATATTACATTCTGATTTCGTTGAATTGAGAAAAATTTTTGTTGTGGTAACAACAATAATAAGACTGTTTTTGTTAAATTAACGAAAAGTTTTGTTAGGATTTGAAACAGATGTTGTAAATACTTTTCTGTGTTGGCTTAACAAAAATTTTTGTTAAATGAACCCCAAGTACACATTGTTTGCGAACAAAAATTTTTGTTGAATTTACAACCGACTGTGTTAAATAGAGTCACATTTATTTAACAAAGCGCTTTGTTAATTTCTGAGCTTAATTGGGGTTGCGTTAACAAAACTTTTGTCATCACTACAAATTTTTTTGTAATGTTTGAAAAATATTTTAACAAAATCAATTTTGTTGAGATAACAAAGTCATTTGTATTTTTGTATTTTTTTTGTAAAAAATTTTTGTTCTAGCAACAAAATATTCGTTATGTGTATGAAATTTTTGTTGTTTTAACGAAAAATTTGCCTATCAGTGCTAACAAAAATTTTTTGTTAAAAAATTCGTGATTATTTTTTTCGGTGTACTTGTTTCACTTGATTTCTCTTTCTCTCCTATTTATCTATCAGCCCATTTCCGAACCAAGGCAGATTTGACTTTATAGGTTTGACATCTGTAATCCTTGGTTCAAACCTAAAAAACCTTGCTTTGATCTTTAACATGTTGTTTAAAATTAACTTATTCACTTATCTCTTATATCCGATTACCTGAGCTTTTTGAAGAAATCATTGTTTTTAAAAGATTTCTTAACAACTTTATAAGCAGTAAAAAGCAGCACTTAAATGTTTTTACACAGTCTAATGAACTTTAAAAGCTGCCAAAAAAAAAGAAAAATGTTTCATGCTGACAAATTGTGACAAAAGCCTTTTGTTCAACTTGACAGGCTTCTAAAGAGTTTAAATTCACTGTGTTCGAAAACCATTTTAAAATATTGGAACGTTGGTGATCACTTAATGAATATCACAAAGCCACATGACGAACTGCATATGTTTAAAAATTTTGGTATTATAATAAAACAATGGCCATAAGTAACGCTGTGTCAAAAAATCATCATCAGAAGTAGATTGTCATTTCGGATGAATAGTAAAAACTAAGTAAAATTCTGCAACTTAGCGAGATGAAAATATGCGGGGATTCATCAGGACTTCTTTTCGATCAGAGGTATTTTTAACATACATTTTGGTTGAACATTCATTAACAATAAACTTCTTAAGCTAAAAAAAATTCCTAGCCACGAAAAGGTGTTCAAACTTACATAAAACACTTTAAAAATAACTTTCGCATAAAATATGCTGTCCCTCTCTCTTTCCTCTCTATCTCTTTCTCTCTAGATCTGTGGTAACATAATTCATAATAATTTTTTCCGATTCTTTTCAAGCTACCTTGAGTTAGTCTATCTGTTCACCTTTTGCGTTACTTTTCATTAATGACACGAAAACCTTGCAAAACTCTCTATGCGTGCAAAAATAAATTTTCCAAAAATAGACTTGAGTGTTTTTGAAATAATTCCAGGTCAACTCACTTAAACAACTTATTGTATGATCATTATGCATTTCAGTTTCAATAGTACGTTATAACAGTAAAAACTGACATTTATATGCTTGCGCACGTCTTTTTCAATATTTTTCCAATACTTACGATTCTTAAATTTTATGCCAAACACTCAAGTAGAACCTGCCTCACGTCATATCTTAGTAACGCCCGCCTGCCCCTGTCGGCTGCCATCACCTGGCAGCGGCAGCGGCAGCGGCAGCATCATGTACCAATGCGACGACCTTCGACAATGTTTACGCGCTTGTCAGCGTCAGTTTTTTAGGGCAAGACTATAAATAAATAGAACTTATCGAAAGTATGGCAACGCTCTATGAAAGATAACAGCAAAAAAAAACAAAAATAAACAAAAAATTTTTCGCCTTCAGCTGGAGAAGGCAACACTTAAAAAACTTATTTGTTGTTTGAAATGCGTGGAATTAAAAAAATTAAATTAATTTCAGATGAAAATCAAATTTAGAACAAAAATTAAACCACTTTCAAAGATTGATTATTAAAATTTGATGTTTTTCTATAATTTATTTGTTTGTTTTAGTTTTTTGTTTTAGTTACTAATTTTGTGTGTGGAAAACTTAATAAACTAATGTTTTTCAAAGCATTAAATTTGAGGGATGACGAAATTAAAACGCTTAAAAACACATACATTTCATTACAGTAGCGCAACAGACGCTGCGTTTTTAGGTCACTTTTATTATTAAATATTATGTTTTTCAGCAGAGTGTGCCTGTAGTTTTTCTATATTTTTATTTTTTATTTTTTGTTTTTCCTATAATTATTTTTGTGTCCATTGGTGTTTTTAATTTTTTCTTTTTTTTTTTTTGCTTAATTTTTCCTACATGCAGCATCCGTCAATTTCGGCAAACTGCCAAAAACTCATAATTACAAAAAAAAAAAAATCAAATAAATAAAAATAAAAAAACGAAAAAATATATAAATCCACGCCACTGCAAAAAAGTTTCGCACCATCAGCGTATTTCCTCTAATTAATTATCTGTTACTTTTATTTTCAACTTGTGTATTTTTATTGGCAAAATTATTAACGACTTCTAATTAAAGTATGGCAACACTGCCACAGGCTGCAATTTAGTGTTTACAATAAAAGCACTCAAAGTTTCAGTAACTAGTGTTTAGCAGTCTTACAACCAGAGCTGCTAGTCAAGGTATTTTATATGGCAGGGTTTTTTTTCAGGTGGACTACAATCGAAAGTCTGTGAAATATGAATATGAAACACTTTGTTCGTATTGCTTTTGTAAAGGTGGAATTGTGCATGTACTTATCTTATCGCATTCTTTGGCCGAAGTACATCACATCATGAAAACCCCTTAATTTTCTCATTATTTTAAGTTAAAAAATCAGGCCAAACCCATTCTGATCTTTATCTGTTTTCTCAGATAATCTGATATCAAAGATAGTGTTGAACCAACTCTACGGTTCCGTTGATTTTATGCGATATCTACGAGGGCTACGTTACAAGACACCAGACGGGTTACAGGAAGCGGATACTGAACAACCTCTATATAAAGTGGTTAGCCGCTTCTTAAAGATCCCGAAAAAGAATCGATTGACAAGCTTGGGTGTGGAAGGGCGTATCTTGACACTATCAAGACGAGACGAGGCTGCCTTAAAAGATTTCTGTCCGAAACTCCCTGTGTCCTCTTCAAGTAGACTCTAAACTTTAAGAGTCTCTACAAGACATGAAAGATGCAATGTGTGCAAAGGTTGGGCCCCAACACATTATAACCGCCCATTGAAAACCAAACTACTGATATCTACTCTAAGAGAGCAGACTGATATCTACTTAAATGCACATTCTTCGCAAGCCGGAAACTACTCCCGATTCATACCTATGAAAGAAAGGTTGGCCATCATGCATAATCAAGGAGAAATATAAACCTAATAACCCGATGTAGAAAAAGAACGATTATGCTAAAAATGCTTTCTACGCGAGCCTAGAGGACGTTTATGATCACTGCCCGGCCCACGACGTGAAAATAAGCCTTGGCGAATAGTTCAGTCTCCTTGAGGCCACTTCGAATAACGGTCTAAGACTGATCGACTTCGGCGCGAAACATTGTAGTACATAGTACCAATTTCAAGCACTTCGATATCCACAAGGCCACCTGGTTGTGCTCGGATCAAAAAACGAGAAACCAAATTGATCATGTTGTGATCGATGGAAGGTACGTTTCAAGCGTACTAGATGTGCGGTGATTTTGGCTAAGATCAATATCAATATTGACTCTTGTCACTATCTTGTTGTAGCCAAGATCCGCATGCGATTGTAGAATGCGAAGAATGTACCCACAGGTATACAACGAAAGCTAGAAGTCACTAAACTGCTATCAGTACAGGCCGCTGAGGCCTACTCCGCTCAACTCTCAGTTGACTCAACTTTGAACTCGACGACGCTGGCGGATTTTATTCGCACATACACCGCTCCATGCGGACAGCTGATGATGAATGATTGGTTTACGGGGTTCGCAACCTAGAAAAACTACCGCGAAAAGAGAACGGAAGAGAGGCACCTTTTCAGACGCTAAACAGAGAGCAAAAAAAGCGCGAACGTAAGAAAATAGCGGTGTACCAGAGCAAGAAGCATGCAAAAAATTGCTATCAAAAGGTTATGTGCCTAACCCGGGGATTCAAGCCCGCAGCATCCACTTGTAGAGATGAACATGGTGATCTGGTTACAGATAAGCAGTTCGCAATTAAATTATAGAGGCATCATTTTTCCAAACAGCACAAAAATTCCACCCTTCTAGAAATTCTTCCTAGTGCTGACGGCCTGGAAGCTGAATTTTTTAGAATCGCCGGGATGAATTTATAAGATACATGAATCAACTCATTACGGCAAATTAAAGCTAGTGCAAAACATGTATTATCCTATATTAAAGAAAGGAGATCCTGCACCAACTACCGAAGTATTCAGTCTTATTTCGATCGCATATGCGGTTATTTCAAGCGTATTATGTGAAAGGTTGAAGCCGCACATTACTGATTACCAAAATTACTGATTGAACCTTATCAGTGTGGCTTTCGTCCTGATAAATCTACAATAGATCAGATTTTTTACACTTCACCATTTGCGGTGAAAAACCCACTAAAATCAAATCAACACCTACTAGAGCGTTTAAGATGCTGCCGGTCTCCAAGTGACGGCACCACCACTCATCAAATGCAGGACATTTCTGACGGGTGGCAAGCTTAACATGAACACACCATAAATGTCAGATCGATCTGTCAAAGAATAGTGACGTTACAGTGTTCTTAATAAAGCCACTTTGAGTATTATTTTAAAAATGGATAAAGAAGACTTTCGTGCCTAGATTAGGCATTACCGTGGAATTCAAACGTAAAATATTGGATTGTAGAATTCAAAAAATATCGAATCAACATAACAGATGAACACGCCGGGGTGCATCAAAAGCAGTGACCACTCCAGAATGTATTGAAAAATTCACAATTTCGTATTGGACAATCCAAAAGTGAGAGTGCGTGAGAAAGCTACAGTCGTAGGCATATCAAGTGGGTCGGTGATTTCAATTTTATATGAACTTTTGGGTATGAGAATGCTTGACTGCAAGATGGGTGCCGCGTTCATTAGCAATCAATCAAAAACATTAACCTGTTCGCATTTCCAAACGGCCGGAAGGGTGTTGACGTCAGGTTTTTGGGATTCAAGTGGCATTTTGTTCATCGACTATTTGAGAAAAGGAAAAACAATCAAAAGTGACAATTACTGCAAATTATTGGACGGATTGAAGAGCAAGATAGCAAACAAATGGAGTCATTTATCGAAAAAAAAAAATCATATTTTTACAATATAATGCTACCATTTACAAATCGATCGAAACCATGGCCAAATTGCAGGAGTTACGCTTCAAACTGCTTTCTTATACTTCATATAACACATATTTGACCTCCAGCGACTATTATCTGTTCCCAGTCTTAAAATTGTGGCTCTTGGGAAGGAGATTTGTGACGAATGATCGGGTTGAATTGGAAACTGAAGTGTATTTGGGAGATCTTGAGAAAGCTTACTATTCAGAGGGCATTACAATTTTAGAAAATAGTTGGAATGACTGTATCGAGCTGAAAGGGAAGAATAAAAAATAATTTTGGGAAAAATTATGTTTTCTTTTTGTAAGGTCGGCAGCGTCGTGAACACCCGAGAATCATATTTTTGTTGGTTATAAAGCTACGTTCGATAGCCCGTTACGGGATTCTCTATACGCACCAATATCTGGGTTCGGTATACCTGCAAAGTTGATAAGACTCTATAGGATGACAATGAGCAATACATGCGGCTACGTCAAGGAAGGAAATGATATCTGCGAAACCTTTTATCTGGACGAGGTTTCAGATAAGACGGCTCGCAAGCATGTAATCTCTTCAATTTTATCATGGAGGGATTCTAGAAAACGTAGGTAGATTCTACCGCAATAGCATCCTTGAGTACACTGACGATATGGATATAATCGACCGAACCAAAAAAGATTTTTGGGTCGTAAACCAAAGGTCGACGGAAGCCCTTACCGCGCTTGGTGAAACATAGTAGATGAGGCGAATGGCGAGACCTGGGGCCTGTTTCTGTTAATTGAAAACAAATTTTACGTTTAACAAGTATTTCACTTGTATTTTTTGAGAAACAGGTCTCTGATGAAGTCGGTCGTAAACAAACCACTACTTGTCATGGTCACCTAAGTAAGTAAGTTTGTAAGTAGCCAAAAAGTTCTTTATACAGTATTTATTCGAATTTTATTCTATTCCGTTCTAGAATAAACAAAGTTTCCAATTTTTTTGTTTTTTTTTTTTTTTTTGTTACATTTCAGTTGGCCACTCGTACCTTCTCAGTCGAAGTCAATTAACGAATCTAACCTCATTGTTGTGTGCATTACAATAATTTATCGATTTGATTATTTGAATTTGGGGGGGGGCCAAACAAATTTTGAAAAGCATTTTAAACATTTAAATGTTTTATGATGCAATTTTGAAAATTTGCAAAATTTTTCTCGCAATAGAGCAAATATTTCTAACAACTAATAAATAAAAACATTTTGTTAATTGCATTTTAACAAATTAGCGTAGAGTACACTGCTAAACGTGCTGGCACTGAGGTATGCCTGGTGTAGTTATTCACATCATGGAAAAGAAGTTTAAGAGAAAAAAAAACAAAAAAAAATGAGAAAATAAAAATCTTGCAACTTACAGAAAATCAGCGAAAGGATGGATGATGAACGGACAAACGTAAATTCAAAACGTGTCTGCCAATACAAGTTTTTGCGGTTGTTTTAACGGTTGTTGTTGTTGTTGTAGTTGTTGTTGCTGTCAAGTGAAAAACTTGCCGCCACTTGCGCGAGTGAGTACTTGTAGAAAGTTGCCATATTATGTAAAAAATCACTTATCTTGCAGACATCGTCAGAAGTAAACATCTTTCTCTTTTATGCGTTTTTATGTTGTCTTTAGCCAGCTTCCTCCAGCCGCGCGTGCCAGCCTTGCCACAACTTCACTGTCACAAAGAACGGGTTTTTTTTTTTTTTTGTTTTCAACTATTGAAACCACAAATTATGTTGTTGTTATGTTTGTCAACAGTACTGGGCTAAAAGTCACGTTTTTGCTTTTATGTTATGACAGTTGCCAAAACAAAGATATTTTCAAGAGCTTTATTTTGGTTTTTCATTAAAAGAGCGTAAAAGATTTGTAAGCAAAGCTTGAAGCTATAAAAATGCGCCAAAATGAAAGTGAATGTGCTATTCACTTCAAACCGCTAACATTTAGACAATTATTTTGAAATAATTCTTATATAAAAAAAATAAAAAGCGTCAGTGAAAATGTTGCTTAATGCTGCTTGCTCTATTTTGGCTACCCTGAAATTGCTTTTTAAATTAAATCCGCACGATAATCATCCCAGCCACTGGCTGCCTCCATAGCTGTCCATCAATTTCAAAATTCTTCAAATGCAATCAACTAGTTCAGTTTTGCAACTTGCTTGCGTTCATTTTTATGACCGACATTATTGCAGCGTTTTGTTTGACGTTTTTGACACATTATAACAGTAATTTTTATGACGCGCCGCCGTAATGCTTGTTTTTTGGCGCACAAGCCAGTTTTGCGCTTGCAGACAGAGTTAATTATATGAACAAAAAGTTGAATGCAGTTCATCACGAAAACTAGACAAATTTAATATCCAAGCATTTGTCGAACGACCACAGCCCGGCTTTTGGCTCTGACTGGTTGTTCGTTCATTGACTTGGCTGTCAGTCATCATGTTTGGCAAAAAAGCCAGTTCCAACGTCAACTGAAAATTTTGCCAACGACGGTAAAACAAGTCTTGTATCGCTAAAAAGAACCAACGAAACTATTCAGTTAACATTGACAAATTAGTCAGTGTTTTAGATCAACAACTTCAGAATGACTTTACTTTTAGCCAAAAAAAAAAATTGATAACGCTTTAGTTAAATGAGCTCGAAGCGTGGGAAAATTGCTGTGCAAAAAGTTGTTTGGCTTTAAATTATGTTTTTGTTGTTGCTGCTTATAAACCATCATGCCAACAACTTGGCAACAGCAACAGAAATTTTGTCATTAACGTGCGTCAGAGCAATAATAACCAAAGTCAACAAACTACAGCGAATATATATAGATAGATTTTTGCCTTAATCAGAGTACTTTATTTAATTTACTTTATATGCAAAATATACACACCATAAATTCTTTTATCTTTATATATTTGGTTATAAATTCTTTTTTATCGTAGCCAATGTCAAATGTCGCTACTTCGTGTCTGTCAGCTAATCTACTGTAATGACGCCTTCAAGCGTCTTACACGACAAAGAATTATAAATGCAGTCATTTGAAAACATTGTAATGAAGATTTATAAATGGTTAAAAAACATGAAGAAATGGCTGCCTTCGATTTAAAGCAGCCAATCGTTAACGTTATCAAAAATATTTCAATTAAAAGTTCATTTTGGCAACTCTGTGAGAATTGCAAAAAATTTCGTTTTTAAAGCAATGTCGGTGAGGCTTGTGTTGCCAGATTTTTTTTCCCCAGTGCTACGGAACGAATGCGGAATTTATAAAAAAAAAAACGGGATTTTGAGAAATGTGACGGTACAAATGAATAAATTGAAAATAAGATAAAAAAAAAATTTCTTTCATATAAAAAAAAATATTAATCAAAGCACCATGTTTTCAGAAGGTACGGAGCATTCTATGCAAAACTGAATTCCATGAGTACATTTTCATAGCGAACACCTAAACTTAAGAATTGGTCAAAACAAGAAAAAACTGTTATATGTATGCTAAGCCGGATCGAAATTTAGATATCGCCGGACACCGACTCAAAAGTTAGAGGGACTCTTAAAAACTATTTCTGCATCATTTTTTTTTTTTTTGGATCGAAGAAATCCCCATGGAGCGGTTTTGGTGCTCCTTAACCCTGTTTTTGGCCAAAAAATCAAGTTTTTTACCTAAAACTTTTTTTTTTCTTCAGAAGGCATACCCAAGATAAGCAAAAAGTTAAGCAAAGGTTAAAAAAAATTTTGAAATTTGTTGTCCTTACAAACTCTTTTGAGACCCCTAAAAGTCTATTTTTCATCATTTTCGAAACATTTTGAGAATTTAGAAATTTAAAATTTTCCTCAAAAATCATTTGAGTGTTTCATCTTCTTTATGTCAATTTTTTATTTTATAAAAAACTATCGGATGTAACCCGGTGTTACTCGGGGTTGTTCCTCGAGCTCAGAAAATGACGATTTTAAAACTGCTCCCATTTTAACAATTTTTAAATTATCAATTAAATTTTTAAATTTTCATTTTTTGGGGTTTTGTCCTCTGCCTTCGTCGAAAGCGTTTAGTCAAATTTGCGGAAAACTATACCTGCCGGACATGATTACAAAAAAAATGACATCTTCAACGTCTCGATCTGACGTCTGGTTTCTGATGAAAATAAAAATTCGAGAAAAATTCCAATTTTAAAAAATCCTTTTGGGATCGATTCGATTTTTGGATTGTCTTCGTTCAACTTCGGTTTTGGTCGATACAGTTCGGTTGATTTTTGTTCATCTTTATATAGCTTCTGCTGGTATTCGTTAAACTTATTTTTTTTCGTTCGTCTTTGGTTCTTGACTTCGTTTGCCTTCGGCTCATTCCTTGATTTTTGTCGAAAGAACTTTTAAAAGCATTAGGATCTATTTCAATAACAGATACAAATGCTTACCAAGTTTCAACAAAATCGGTTCATCCTTTTTGACGTGAATGAGCCAGACATAGGAAATTGAATAAAGCGCCCTCTCATGGAAGTTTTCTGAAATTAAAATAGCCTCAATTCTGTTTTATTAGTTTATTTCATGTACCAAATTTTAGTAAAATCGGTCATTTAGGAGTTAATGACTCTTAACAATGCACTACTTTTAACGCCCTCTTGCGGAAGTCTTTGCAATTTTTATAGCCTATGTTTTATCTTGGGTGCTGTTGAACCTTTATACCAAATTTCATTGAAATCGGCCCAGTAGTTTTGGAGTTTACTTCATTCGTATGATTTGCACATCAATTTTAATATAATTAATTTACAAGCATTTAGTTGAAAACTATCGCATAAAGCCATCAACAGTGCAAACGCAAGCGTGACGCAAAGTATGGCTAAAGATTTTCTTTTAACAACGTTTTGACTGACCACACAACAAACAAACGAACTCAACGACGAACGAACGAACGAACGATCAATCAATGCATGCAATATTTTTTAATTTTAAATATTTTTCTTAAATATTGCATTCAGCTACGTGCGTTTATTTTCTCCTTGCAAACACTTGAAAGTGTTGTTGTGTATGACTGTGTTATTGGTGTTGTAATGAACATGCCATTTATTTATGATCGACCGACCAACAGCATCAATTTCTAACAATGTAATTTAGCGATTTGAGCAAGACTCAGCCAACAACAACACAACAACACAACAACAAAACCTAAATTTCCAACATTAAACACACGATATACAAAATAATTATCGATGTTGTGTGTTTGTGTGTGTGTGTGTGTGTGTGTGGGACTAATTAGCGCCGGAACGACAAAAGCGCAACGCCTCAAAAAATCATTTAAAAATTTATTTATATTTTTAGTGCTAGAAAACCATTCAAAGCACACCTAAAAATAAATTAAAAAAGCAAAGAAATAATATGGATTGGAACAGCTTTAAACAGTTTAAAATAATATAGAAAATTTAACACACAGCAACAGAATTGTTTCGCAAGCATTATTCTACAAAAATTAAAAAATTACACTTTTATGTGCACTCATTAGAAATAATTTAAATGATTTTTTTATAGCATAGTAATCGTTTAATAGCAAAATTGAAAATAAGCTAATTTCTGTATAAAAATTCTAAATTTTGAAAGATCTTAAAAGTTGAATTTCATTTTTAAAAGTACATCATGCAATTTTTCTCGCTACTTTTGCTCATACTTCGCGTCAGGGGCGTAGACACAAAAAAGTTTTGGGGACAGAAAAATGTTTGTTTATAAACTTATAAATTTATTTGACATTAACATTGACATTATTTGAATTAAAAATTCTTTAGAACACAATTTTTACAAATAAGCTGAAAAAAATGTAATTAAAAAGTTATATTTTTTAATAAAATAACAGTAAAAAAAGAAACCAACGAACTTGAGAATCTCCTCTTTTTTGAAGTCGGTTAAAAAGAGGGATTTTTGACATTTTAGTCACAATCTTACCCCTGGATCTTTAAACCTCTTAATAAGGCTGTTTATAGATATTTTATTTAGTTTAAATTATATTTTATGCAGCTTTTTGAAAATAAAAAATAACCATTAAATAATAAATGGTTAAAATAAAATCACCATTTGAAATATTTGATTCGAAATTATTCAACACAAGTAGTTGAATATAAAGAGAATGCCTTCTAAGTTACTTTTTTAAAATATTGTTGAATAAACTCTAAGCAAGTTGTTTCAATTAGTATCATTCAACGTAATACTATCAGAAATCTGCTGTTTGTACTTTTCTTTACAAAATAGATGCACTCGTGCTCAGGTTATGTGAAAAAAGTTATACCAAAAATTAAAATAATTCATTTTGTACAATTTCATATTCAATATACTTTAACTTCAATATAATTACAATTACTTCATACTTCAATATAAGCGATATGAGTGCTTTAACATATCGCTTTAAGATATTTTACATCTAAGGGGTACTTGTATTGAACTTATATTAAAAAATATCACGTAGGCTAGCAAAGGTAGAAGATTATGTTTTGAAACTTTGTATAAAAATATTAATTCCACAAATATTAAGGCATCTTCCTTTAACTCAACATTAACTTTTCAACAAAAAACATTTTTTTCATTTATTTTAAGTTTATAATTCTTATTATATATTTTTTAAAACCGATTTTTAGAGCTTGATGAGCTTCCAAATACTTTATTGAAGCCAAACAGGTTGCTACAACAACAATGTTCTTTGCAGAACAAACCGACTAGACCATGGTGTCGTTGGACGCTACGAAACCATTTTTATTTATATTAACACGAAAATCTTTACAGTTATATAAAAACCGTAAAAAAATTGTTCATATAATCTGTACAAACGCTAATACATTTGATAACCTTAAGTTATTTGCATTAGTAGAAATGTGATTCTTAATATTCTTTCTTCTAAGAGAATCCAAAGCCAAAATCTATATACATTTTTGTTTCTATGCTACACTTTTTTTGAAAGACATAAACTTCAACTGTAGTGCTTCTTTATTATGCGGCCTCCATAAATAAAATATGCTTTCATCAAATCAAGAAACTTAATTCTGGCAGTTCCACTGAGAACATTTAAAATATTTTTTAATTACATCAAAGAGCGCCAACAGCTTTTTCTTACTCTATAACAACTAAATTTCGTATAAAAAAATTCTAAATACGCTGAAGGTCAGTGAATCCCCTAAAAACAATGTAACTTAATATTTTCAAAATTGTTATATTGTTTTCATTTTCAAAATTGAACCGAACTGCGCAAATAAAACAACAACTTTTTATCCTAAAATTATCCTAAAATATTTATTTTATCACCTTCATAAACTATTTGCCAACTATTTTCCATTCTTGAAAGCATTTTTGGTAGGACGATTTTGGAATAGCCTTTAACTCCCTCTGCGAATTCTCTTTGATGCCTTTAATTGTCTCAAAATGTTGTTCACCAAGCAATAATTTGAGTTTGGGGAATAAAAAAAAATTACACTGGGTGATATCTGGCGAATATGTTGCATGTTGAACAATTGTTTTTGGTCAAATAATAGCGTACTATGCGTGATGTGTGAGCTGGTGCATTGTCGTGGTTCAAAAACCATAAATTGTCTTTAATATTCTCACGCGAACACTTCAAAACACTCAAATAATATTTAACGTTGACCAATTTATCTTTCGGAAGGCATTTTGAGTGCACGATACTTTGAGAATCGTAGAAAACAGTCAAAACCACTGAAGATAGGTAAGGCAAGTTATCAACTGGTGTACGACCCTTTTTTAGCATTTTATACCACTCAAATGCCTACGTACATGATAAAGCGGAATCGCATAGGTATCTGCAATATTTTTTTAAATACATCCGACCAAGAAATTCCGATGGTAAAACACCATTTCAAACAAACTCTTTGCTCAACTATTTTTTCCATTATGAAATTCGCAGGTCAGACTTGTTTAGAAAGCAATAAGAAAGAACCTACTCAACAAATTGCGCTAAGAATTAACGCCCAAGCCTATAACAGTGTTAGCAGCTTTTAAAAAAATTATAAGCCTTATAACAACTAGCACTCCTAACAGTCCGATTCAATTTTGGACAGATGTTGTCAAAATAAATAACATTTTTTTTATGTTTAGTTTTTTTGTTTATCCCTTGGTCGAAGCTAGCAGAGTTTCACATCTGTCTGTTTTGTTGTTCAGTGCTATCTAAGCACAACAAGAGAACAGTAGAAAGCAGGAAGGAATTTATTGAAACTCCCGAGATAACTTCTTTAAAAACTCAACACTTTAATTAAAGATAAATCACAGACCTATGCTATGATATTTTTAAATTTATTTCAGAAAAATTGGACAGTTGTTTTAGAGTCAACAAAAAATTTGTTCAAAAGTATAAATGCTTTACTTGTTTTTTTAATCGATTTACTTTATGCTTTTTATTTGATTTCTATTCGTTAATTTGGGAGATAAGCGTTGTTAACCCAAAATCCGTTCCCCTGTGTACGCACCTGCTTGGCACTGTATGAGCGAGCAGAGTTCTGCTGCTGAATTTTGCTTTGCTAAAAGTATGTTTAGCAATTCAAGGTTGACTTTCCTAAATCTTTAAGACACTTGAAGCAAAAACGTGCTTAAAATGTGAAAATCTTTAATACTTCTCACTCTCTGCCTTCTAAGTTAGAGAACGTTTATTAATAAAACACATCTTGAATTATTTTACACATAACTATAATGCATATAAAATTTTCTTCTTCTTATTATTAATAATTTTTTTGTTGTTATTTTTGTAAAATTTTCTCCTTTTAATATTTTAATCCTTTAAATTTTTTTAATATTTTTTTATTTTTTCTTTGTTGAGATAATGTTCACCTTGGTTAATTAAAACAACAATAGAGAACTCAACATTGCTGCAGTGCTTTGTTTTGTTTTTGTTTTGAAAAACTTATCACATTTTCCAACTATGTCCAGCTTATTGTGCTCTGTTAATTTTTTTCCACTTCTCTGCTAAGCTCTTTGTTTTTAAGCGAAATACTCTTCACTATGCATGACCAGGGCTGCCACTCTCAAAAATTTTTTTCTACCAAATTTCATCCAAAAATTTACCAAAATGATAAGGAATTTATTTACCAAACACAAAAAAATTTTATTTTTGAGTTAAAGAAACAAAACATTTATACATATTTTTTAATTAAATTAACATTTATTATACGCGTGAGGGTCAGTCCGCAGAGATTGATCACATGGTGGTCGCTCGATTATTTTAAAAAGTTGTTGCTTTAAAACTTTTTTTTTTTTGTTGTATTTACAAAATGGCGGCCATATTTGTCATGCAACCACGAGCGATTTTCGTATCTTATAGAGTTTGCAGTAATGATCATATCTCAGCTCCTATTAAACATACAGTAATAAATGAAAAACCATAATATAAATAATACCTTTACTTAAACATAATATTAATTACCACAGATTCAAAGTTGAAGTTTTATTTTCTGAAAAGTTAAGACAGTAGCGTACATTTTAGCGTCTCCCACCTCATCAGTTTTACTGAGCGCTATCAAAATTAAATTTAACTCAAGTGTCGGCAAAGTTGAGTATGCTGAATGTGCCCTTTGTTTGCTCATGAGCGCTCTTTTCTTCGATATATTTTTTGACAATTTGAAGCAGAGATAATGAGATGGGAAACTTCGACAAATTTCGGCAAGAAAGAGATAGCCTTCTGTCAAAATGGCAACAATACCAACATAAACTCTACAAATGTGTTAGTGCAATTTTTGACATACTCCCCAGTTACCTTAATTAAATACATAATTCAACAGTTTCCTTAAATTTAAGCAGTCTGGTGAAAACTCAGTGGCTACATCCAGCGCTCTCAATAAGTTATATTTTCTGAATAGTTTGCTATTTGAAACGTCAAAATAGTTGTCAAATTAACGAAATGCAAACAGTTTATTGAATAAATTGGTAGCTTAACCAGGAAATTGTAATTTTTGTCTCTTTTAAGTTTATTTATTCAGTATTAATTTTAAAAATATGCTCTCAAAACTACAAGAACATGCGCATTCATTGTTATTTGTCAAAATTTATGTTGCACGGCATTGCATTTTAACAAATTGCGAATATTTTTGATGTTTGACTTATCAACTCAGTCATAGAAAAAAAGCGCTAATTAGGTTTTCTACTGGAACAGTTGTATCGCTTGAAAGCGCTCACTGATTTAATCTGAAACCCACCTTGGCATAAAAGCCAACAGCAGAGTTGCATAAAAACGTAGTTTTGTACTATTTAGAGTACGTAATATTCACTACGAATTAATAAGTACGAAATTATAGTAGAATTGTACTAGTACTATTTTATTCGGAATTAATTTTATACAGGCCGGTTTTTGTTACAGAACGTCTCAACTAGGAATAGAATCAAGGTACAGAATAACATTTTATTATTTTGGCCCTCTTTAAGAATTTTGCAGTTTTTGGTTCTCTTCGCAAACAAATTCTGAACTTTAAAATTGAATAGTATTTTTTTCACAAAAATGTTGATCTCAAAAGTAAGATAAATTGCAGTTCTTTCTTTAAATTGACGATTTTAAAATTCTACCCTTAAATGCTGTCAACTGAAGGAACTGAAAAGTGACATTTTAAGAAAATATTGAACATAAAGCCCCAACAAAATCCTGCTTACATGCAATTGATAGAGTAATCCAGATTATTTAAATCACTGATTACCTTCTCACTTACGGAACCCATTATTTCTTTATTTAATCGATGAAGCTTTCGCTTGACATAGAAGAACTTAGTTATAAGCTTATAAATTGTGTTGAATATCTTTTTACCATTCACCAATTATTTTTTAACAAGTTTTAAGTTGGTGAATAAGATATTGCTTTGCGCAAATTAGGAAAGCGATTGAAATATTGAATAGAGATCATTGTATAACTCTTGGTAAACAGGGCGAAAGTGTAAAACCACAAATTTTAAAAGTTAATGAATTTCTTCTTTAGAATGAAAAATACTTTTATTTGGAAGATAACAAATATTTATCTGTAAATTCAGAAGCTAAAATGAATACGTTTTTGTTATAAAATCGAAACATAAAATAAGCAATACGTTTCACTTAAAGATTTCATTAGATAAAAAACTAGATTTGAAACATTTTCATATTGTTTTGTTGGTAAATATATTTACTTCCTTCATTTATCTTTCTTCTCTCAAAGCTGTTTCTACTAAAAAGAGAAAAATATTCCAAATATTCAAACTAGAAGGGCACGATTAACTTAAAGCAAAAGTATGAGGCTATGCATTTTGGTGCCACTCTGGTTAAAACGGTAAATAATTTGTTAATAAATAATAATTTGTTGTTAATTATAAATAAACTTGTTGTTTAATATTGAATATTCGTTAAAAAATTATAAAAAATCACAGATTTGTATAAGCTTTTTTCGAACTTTTATGAATTTTATCTCCTAAACCAAAAAAAAAATCCTTTAATTTGCCACCATTGGGCTTAGCGAGTCCAAATACATATAATCTAACTATTCCAACTCAAAAAAAAAAATAAAAAGACGTGGGCCCTATAGTATAATTATGACGAAATTTGTTTTTTTGTGTTTTATCTACTTAGAACAGGGCAAAGTTTTTGGATTAAATAAAAATTGTAATATATTCTGCACTCTTTGCATAGAGGGTGCAGAAAAATGGAATATATTCTTGATTTCTTTTATCGGGAAAAGAAAATACCATTGTTCTACCGCAAACAGCATTTAAGGTCGAAGCAACTTTGATATAATAGTACATTTTTATTTTTTTTGCAATGCAACCCTATTAATAGAATCTGACAATAATACTTGACAACTATGAGGTGAATCATGTATACAATACATGAGACTCACAAAAGTACCCAAAAAATTGAAGAAGAAGCATGAATTTGGAGGGAAACATGAAAAAAAACATCATTAAAAAGAAGTTTCCCATCTCATTATCTCTGATTTGAAGAAGTCGACGGAAACGTCAATACTATCTGTATTTTTGTATCATGATCTTAGCGATCCATCAATTTCTTTCCTAAGCCAACGATGTAAGCAACTGCCAAATTCATTTATTCATTTATTCGTGTAATTTTCACTTGATGCGTTCAATTATATATTATCAGTCTTCTGGCCATAAAAAATTTTAACAACATCGATACCACAATCTCCAAAATAAGAAACTAATAAAACCCAAAATAAGAACACCATTACAAATCCATTAACCCAACCCAAATAATTCTCCTCTTCCCAGTGACTATCCTTAGAAGACACATAGTCATTTACACTCGTTTTCGACTAGGGCACACAAGACACACTCACAAACATATCTTCGAGCAAAACAGCCTTCCACATTGCCACTTTTGCAACTCAAATTATTTAACCGTGCACCACATCCTCTACGATTGCGAAGCCATAACCCACATCCGTCAAGAACTTGGTAATCCCAAACCTCGGTGATATCCTTCAAAACGTAAATCACGAAAATATCAAAACATTCATAAAACTTGTTTAACTTATGTTTTGAAATTTAAAAAAAAAAACTTTATGTATATTTACCTGATTTTTTTTTCCTAAAGCTCAAGGCCTAAAGGGCCAACCAAAATAGACGAAACGAGACGTAACGAGAAAATTCAAGCATACGTGAAACAATGTTATTAACCAAAATGGTCTTACGTATTTGATCGAAACTGAACGAAATGTTTGACTAGGCGCTTTGTTCCGTAAGAACCGAACTTTTACCGTCTCAACTCGTCAACAACAACTGTGTAGAGTATGTTTACATCAAGTTTTGTTACATTTTTATCATTTAGTGCAAGTTAACATATATTTATTATTTTAATGTCGTTGTTGGGGATGAAAAATTAATTTACATGTATTTATTTTGGTTGTCAGTTGATCAGGTCAGACGTGTTCTACAACGTTTTATTTTGGGTTAAATGCCAAAACAGCCTTAACGAATGCAAACACTCATCAGATTGCAATCGTCTCGTTGCGTCGATTTTGGTTGGGCCTTAAGTCGCTGTAGCTTATTCTTCTCTTTAAGACTTTGATTTTGTAATTAATTTACTTGTCAAATAAATATTCTTAATCATAAGGGTGGTGCTGCATAATGAGCATGATTGATATAATTTTTATACAATAATATTTTGAATTGCAACTTACCAAGTCGAAATCTTTTTACCAAATTTGGTAATATTTTACCAAAACGGCAGCCCTGAGTAGAACTAGAAAATTTTGCCCAATTTCTGTCTTACTCATAAAGAAAACTTTCTCAACATTTCGGTATTGAATTCGTTTATTAAGATTCCCAACGTTTCTATATAATGGTCGGATACCAATTTAGGAATTTTATAAGAGATTTTTGTCAAGAAAATATATGGAATCATTATATTTCATCAAAAAAAAAAAAAAAACTCGTCAAGGACAAGTTATTTGATCATCAGATTGCATTATTTTATAATATGGGTATTCACACTGACTTCGGTAGTTGGGTACGGGTAGATTGAGTACTTTTGATTACTGCGAGCACCCTTAACTGCAATTGAGTACTTATAGAATAACAGCCGATGAGAGATAAGTGATAGCTAGAAAAGAGTTGCCACCATATTATTCATATCATTTTATGAGAGCAAAATGTAGGCCATTGTACGCGCGTAAAAAAGTTATTTTATATAGGAGTAATTTTTAACGTAAACTTTGCGGCATTTAATAATTTGTATCTCAAAAATTTTAAAATAACTCATTTTAACACATTGGTTTATTTTATTCACTTATAATTTGTTTACTATGTTTTAGTTTTTTGTCAATTCAATTATTGCCTACTTTTGAAAAAGGTGGCAACCCATGAAAAAAATACTCGATCAATCTACCCAAACAAGTCAGGGGGTCAGCTAGAGTTACAAAAAACAAAATGTATGGCATTTGCCAATCTACCCAACTACCCAAGGCAGTGTTTCCCTAATATTATTTTGGAAACTAAAATGTTTTGAAGTGTCTCAAAAAATATCTTTTTTGACCTTTTTGACTCAAAGAATGAGAACAAATTACTGAAATGTACAATGAATTTAGAAAAACTACTTTTCTTCCCAAAAATGTGTTGAAATCTGTACTTTTAACTTTATAGATTGAATTAAAAACTATTGATTTAAGCACAAAAAATGTGTAGAAATGCGTTGTGTAACTTTGAGGAAAATCGATTTAATATAGGTGTGATGCATCAGACCAACACTTTAAATAAAGACATAAAAATATGCGAATAAAAATTGTGTCATAACATAATTTAGTGATTGAAAATGTATCTTAAGTCTTATGTGGAACCCAGAAAAAAATATGTGGAAAGGACTTATGAATGTTTTTAAATTTATGTAATTTAATGTTTGAAAATCTGTCTTAAGTCTCATATGAAACTCAGAAATAAGTCTGAAAGTTTTCGAAATGAAAATTTAACAAAAAAAAACTAAAAATGTCCCAAAAATCATAATTTAACACACACAAAAATTAACTTTTTTCCAAAAAAATGTGTTAAATTCACTTTTGAAATTATCATATTATAGGGTATAGTTAAAATTTCTCTTATAGAAAAAACTGAAAGATAGGTTGAATGAACAATTTAGAAAATTAATTTATTGATCAAACTGAAAACGTTTATTTTTTCAATTTTTGTAAAGCTCAAATCAGACCAAAAAAATTCTAGGTGTCAAAACTACTACTATGCTCAGCAAAATTGTGTACAAATGTGTTTTGCAATTTTTATAGAGCTACATCAGACTTTTTTGAGTAAAACAAATTAATTTTTTCGATAAAAATATTTCAGAAATGTGCTTGTGTATAAACATGTGTGGATAAACCAAAATTTTTCAATAAAAAATGTTTTAATTTTCTTTTGTTTTCAGAAATGTGTGAAAATGTGTCAATTAAAATACATTTCTAGTCGATCATGCTAAAAAAATAATATACAGTACAATAATAAATAATACAGTCAGGGTGAAACAAATAATTTTATTACACAATACTCGCACTACTACGCTTAAGTAATCTAAATGTAACGCATTTACAAAAAAACCTGAACACATTTCAACGTAAATGTATTTTTTTTTTTAACTTAACCAAATAGTTTTTTAAATTATTGTTTGTATCGTCATTAATTAAAAACATTATTTTCTTTCAATTTAACATTGTCAGACTGGGCAGTTCGATTATTCTTCTATACCAACCTCTCTCTAAAAACATATTTCTGCCTTTAAGCAGAACACATTTACGCATTTATTAAAAGCAAAAAGAATTAAACCTGACAATATAAATTTATTACATCTGATGACACATCTTAGGCCACACAGTTGACAAATGGAATATTTGGTTAAAAATATTATTAATAAAATATTATTCTTAGAATTTTAACCACTTTCTCATAAAAATTTTCTTCGCAAACTCTTAAAATTTTGCAAAGCAATAAAACTGGTTTCCGTAAATGTGTTTTTAAAAATTTCTAAAATTTATAGCTTTCTATAAAAAATCGAAATATTTTAGACGCGCTGACAAAATAAAAATTCATGCCTCAGCAGACTGTATTATTTTTCATAGCACATTAATTAATTTCCCCAACGCCTGTAACTAAATTACTGTCACTGACAGTTGACAATAAAAAGGTGGATATAGCAGGTTTTCATTTTCAAAGAAATTATAACTTTTATATGCATGAAATGCAAAATGCAAAAAAAAAATAAGTTTATTAATATTTATAAATTTGCATTTCAATTAATTTCGCGGAAAATCTATTAATAGTCATAGCCATATGCTAATGATGTAAAACCAACAAACACTCCCTGGTCAATGTCAAAATGTTATCATAATATTATAAATAATTTTGTTTAAAATAAAATATTTCTTTTTCCATCTATGTAGCGTCAATTTAAAAATGTGCATTAAAATATTTTAAATAAAAACAACAAAGTTTTTCATTTATAAACAAAAACTTTTATAATAGCTTAACTGCTAATGGAAGTTCTACACAAATTTCTTGGAAAAATTGGCAGTAAATTTATTATGATAAAACTTTTGACAGCACATGATCGTGCATTATTGAACACATGTCAGTTTGGCACATGTCAAAGATTTGACATTTAGATACTTGTTTACAATTTAGAGTTTATGCGCTGCACTCACGTCACATGCTAAAGTCGTAATATTTTAATATTTGTATAGAAGCGTAAAGAAGAAATAATTGAAAAATTGCTTTAATTTAAGAATTTAGCGCTAAATAGAGAACACAAATTAATTAATTAGCACATTTAGCAAAATTATTTGCAATATTAAGCACAGGAAATTTCAAGTTTTCTAAGTTATGGAATGGTATGGTTGAATGAAATGTGAATTTTATTAAATTTTGTAAATTATTTTTTCAAACGTCTAATAAAATAATAATTTTTGTCTCTTTCGCTTTCAGGCACCGGCACCTTTGGACGTGTCTGTCTCTGCCGCGACCGTCAAACAGAAAAATTCTGCGCCATGAAACTTTTGGCCATGGCGGATGTAATACGTCTCAAGCAGGTCGAACACGTCATGAATGAAAGAAATATTTTGCGTGAAATCAATCATCCGTTTGTCATCACCCTGTATGTGTTGTTCATAAAAATTTACTATATTTGGTGCAATTGACTTAATAATGATTATTTTTCTTTGATTTGCTTATTTACAGGCAATGGTCGACGAAGGATGATTGCTGTTTGTATATGTTATTTGAGTATGTTTGTGGTGGAGAGCTGTTTTCGTATTTAAGAAATGCTGGCAGATTTAGTAGTCAAACGTGTAAGTGTTCAAAATTTAAATTATTTAGAGCATAAATGAATCGATTATCATAACGAAAGCGAAGATATATCGATAGTTAGATGATAGTACACACATGAGAGATCATGATTTTATCAAGACGATATGATACTCATTTCAATAACATTAAGTCGAGAGCAACAATTTATATAAATAAAAATAAAAAATACTCATTCTGTGCGACGAGCGCCAAACGTCAGTTTAAAATTACATTTTTTTCTTATGGGACGAAATTTTGGAGACTTTGCAACGACATTGTTGCGCGACATCGAATGTCGTTGTCGTCGGCCTTAATTTAATTCTAATTTGACATGCGACAAAAGGATATATCTTCCATTGTTTACATTTGTTATTGTTTTTTGTTTCGTGCTGGCTGAACTTTTCACTACAACGACAGTGTGGAGACATGCCGTTCGTCGCTTGTTGTGTGCAATCTGTCCAAGCTATTATGGGACGAAATTTTTGAGACTTTGCAACGACATTGTTGCGCGAAATCGAATGTCGTTGTCGTCGGCTTCAATTTAATTATAATTTAACATGCGACAAAATAAAATTTCTTTATTGTTTAAATTTTTTTTTTTTTTTTGTTTTTTATTTCGTGCTGGCTGAACATTTCACTAAAACGACAGTATGGAGACATGCCGTTCGTCGCTTGTTGTGTGCAATGTGTTCAAGCTATTATGGGACGAAGTTTTGAAGACTTTGTTGCGCGACATCGAATGTCGTTGTCGTCGGCTTCAACTTAGTTCTAATTTGACATGCGACAAAAGGAAATTTCTTCCATTCTTTACATTTGTTATTGTTTTTTGTTTCGTGCTAACTGCTGAAGTGATTGTTTTTGTGTTTGTTTGTTAATTTCAAATATATATTTACAACTTAAATAAATATATTTTATCAATTAATTATAAATAAATTTCAAAACTTTCGCTGCTGAAGTTTGCTGCTGTCGTTTTTATTATAATCAAGTCGCTGATCATTTCTATACAGCCCGTAATGTGGAGACATGCCGTTCGTCGCTTATTGTACAAACATTTATATAATATTTTAAAAGATTTAAAATAAAAATTTGGTATTTTTTTTAAAAATTAAGAATCAAGTGGAAATTATACACCTGAACACACAATTTTTCAAAGATTAAAAATATCAAAATGTTTTTTTAGAGGAAGAGTAGTTTTTCGAACTTTATTGATAATTTAATAAAAACATTTATCTTTTGATGTGACATTACTTCAAATATTGAAAAAAAAACCGGACTTGGACATTTTTGGGTAAGAATATTTTCAAAATAGAGCCATCTGGTACCTTCAGATTCAAATTCAATTCATTCCAAAACCTTCGAAAAAGTATATTTTGGGTCGAAATTTTGTAAAAATGTTGTAAACAGTACAACAAATTGTATGGAAATTTGCTAAAACCACTATTCCAAGGTCTAACACACGCCCTCTCAAGGTCATAGCTTACAATATCAATTTCCGTCATTTTGATATGATACCGTGATCCATAACAATCAATCAAACCAACATTTATTGAATACAACTAAACATGAATAACGGAAAAATTAAGCCAATTTGCACAATAGCAACAACAAAAAACATCGCGTCAAGCACGATTTGTTACCATTACAATAACTACAACAACAATAAAGCATAAACATTAACCGAAAATACACATAATTTCATAGCAAAAACAAAATATCGTATAACATATAATAAAAATCAATTTAATGGCTTCATTTGCAAATCAATACTGCGTGATAATCGAAAATAAAAATCGAAAACGTTGATTTTTCATAGTCATGAAATCACAGGCAGCAGCATATTGTGTACTTTAATATGTCTGGTGCGATAAAAAAAAAGCATATTCAAATTAAAAAAAAATTAAATTTTCTAACATACACGAGCTGCACGCACTTTGCCCCTCACAACGAGCTAAATTCGCATTTCGATTAAAATCACATAAAATTAATTTGACTTTGAAAATTATAAAAAATTGCAAATGTAAACAATTTTTGAAGCAGGTCATAGAAATTTGCAAAAATCAAAAAATAGAAAAATAGAAAAAAATTCTTTCAAAAGCCTGTCCGATTTTTTATGGCCAACAAAAAAATTGCCTCGCCATAATTAAAAATTCCAATAATTATTACTAAAAGATTTATTTTCGTAGCGTGTGAAAAATTTTCTGCAAATGCTGTGTCGATTTTTATTTGAATTTTTTTTTTATTTTTCAATTCATATCCAAGCACATTTTGCGGCTATGTCAATCTATGGCTTGTCTTTCCTGTGCTCTATCTAGCTATCCATCTGTTTGTCGGTCTGCTTGTCTTGTGGTCTAGCTGTCTGTTAATGTGTTTTTCGCCCACATGTTTAGAAAATCTTTCATATATTTTTTTCATTTATATATATTTCATATAATTTTTAACATTAATTATTGTGCCGCTTTGAAAATTATTTATAGCTAATAATAAGCGACGTAATTTTAATTTAAAATCTTGCCAAATAATTAAAAAACTCGAGTACACGCCCGCTTTTGTAGCGTAGCCAAAATTGGCTATTTATTCAATCTAACGTTTGTGTTTGCAGACAGTGCAAAAATGTTGTCAAAAGTCTGCAATAATTATTGCCTCATCAGCATTTTGCGTATGCATGATAACTCAAATAATTGCAACAAAGTGATATTTATCATATTTAATTGCTGTCACACTGTAGGAATAGATGCTGAATTAGTGACATAAATGCTTAACTAAAGTTTTTGATATAAGTGTAAGCATGCCTTTAAAAGGGAATTCATAGAAAATATCTGTCCAAATTTTGCATTTTTTATATAGCACTTTTGTTTTGCTCTTATCAGCTGTTGAGAGAACTGTCAAAGAGACTGACAACTATAAGTCCTCAGTGGGTGAAAGCTAAATACTTTTCAAAATAAACATTAAGAAAATTTCTTAAATCACTGTTAGACCACGAGTTGTTTATGTTTATACCAAACGACATGCTATTTTTTCGGAACATATGTTATTGCGTACAATTGTCAGAACAGCTCTTTTTATTTTTGTGTTTAAACATTGCTAACACCATGCATGTTTTAAGCAAATAAACATAAACAAAAAGTAAAGAAATATATAAATTTCTATCAATAGTGCATGTTTTTCAAACATGACAAAAATTTGTCTGTGCTGGGCCCAACTCACACGGTCAATCAAATGACTGCGAGTTGCCCGTTTTTGTTCTACTTAACACCATTAAAAATTGTGATGAAAGCGAACTCACATTTACGATTGAAATATATGAAAGAATCGAACCGTCTCGAAAAGAATATTCAGTCTGTGCAGTGTCCGACTGCCAGACTGAATATTCGGTTTCGGCCATATTCGGTCGGACACTACTTATAGTGTATGTATAATAAAGGGTCCGCCATCTAACGTTTTTTTTCAACTAGTGCTTATTTCGTGAATGGTAACACTTAGCACATGTCTGTTTTGACAGATAATTAGTTTTATCCTTCCGCTGAACGAATATGGTTGTGTGTACGCCTGAACAACGCTGGGAAATATAGCGACATTACTTTGAAAATCATGGTAATGTTGCAGAATGTGTGCAAAAATTGCGTACATGAAAGAACCTGGCATCCTCATCAATAAACCACAGCGTAATAAGCCAAAAACAGTGCGTACACCCGAGAATATTGCTGCTGTGGCAGAATGTGTGCTTGAAGCTGCATCAACATTAATTCACCGTCGTTCTTAACAATTTAACATTTCGGAGACATCATTTAAACGAACTTTGCATAAAGACCTTGGTATGACGCCATACAAAGTCCAATTGGTTCAGGAGTTGAAGCCAACTGACCATTCAATGCGTTTTCGCTTCTCTGAGTGGGTCTGCGATCGACTTACAGAAGATGCCGATTTTGCCAAAAAAATCATCTTTTCAGATGAAGCTCATTTTGATCTTTGTGGGTATTAAAACAAGCAAAATTGTCGCAGTTGGGGCACAGAAAACCCGCCCGCATACATTGAAAAGCCGATGCACCCAAAACGAGTCACTGTTTGGTGCGGAGGCATACTTGGGCCATTTTTTTTTTCTAAAATGAGCAAGGAGTGGCCGTTACAGTCAATGGCCATCGTTATCGGGCCATGTTGAACGAATTTTTGTTCACAAAAATTGAAGAGGGGGAATTGGCAACATTTGGTTTCAACAGGACGGCGCTACGTGCCACACAGCTGAAGCTACACTCAATGTTTTGCGCTTGTTTTTGAAGATCGCATTATCAGCCGCAGAGCTGATGTCGTTTGCCCACCTCGGAGCTGCGATTTGACACCGTTGGACTATTATTTGTGGGGTGCCCTCAAAGATAAGTGTTACGCCGACAAGCCAGAGACAATTGAAGCTTTAAAGGAATCGATAATGTGCTTAAAAATTGGACCGATCGTGTAGGCTATTGCATGGCCAGCCGAGGCAGCCATTTAAATGAAATTATTTTTCATTATTAACCGGATTGTACCGAATTGTACATTCAAATAAAAAAAGGAATTTGAGAAAATATTCGGAATTTTTTTTTTATAGCATTTAAAAAAAAAAAGTTATTTGGCGGACCCTTTATAATTATTATTTGTTGTGTTTATTATAATCAAGTCGCTGAACATTTCTCTACAGCGACAGTGTGGAGACATGCCGTTCGTCGCTTGTTCGTCGCTGTGTGCAATGTGTTCAAGCTATAAATTGAAAACGACGACAACGACATTCGATATCGCGCAACAATGTCGTAGCAAAGTCTTAAAAATTTCGTTCCATAAGAAATACATGCAACTTTAAAGTGACGTTTGGCGCTCGTCGCTCGTCGTGTTCAATGTGTTCAAGCTACCAACGACGAAATAATTGCGATATTATATTTAAACCACTACAATATCACAAAATGATGCATGTTGACCTCTGTGCAATGTCAAGAGACACTACAAAAAAATGTCAGCTGTTATTATTATTCATTTTCGCATCGCTTGTTAAATTCGGACAGTCAAATATTAAATTAAATGTTAGCTATTGAAAAAGTCACAAGGTACAGATTTGAAAAATCTCAAGCGACAGATTTAAAAAAAAAATTCTGAAAAATGTGGTTATATCAAAATTGAAAACTAGTCTTTTCAATTTCGGGTGAAAAGTTTTTGTAATAGAGCTTTTTGTGTATTTCGCTTGTGACAATTTGTCCATTTTATAAGAAAATTAGCTTTTATTGAAGAAAATCGCAAGGCATGCGATTTAAGAGTCAACCGCGCTGCAAGACAAAAATTTAATTTAAATTGATGATATTTAAATATCATAATTTGCAAAATTTTCTTTTCATTTCAGAGCCATTTTAAGAAATTTTCTAATATTTTCCTTTTTATTGTTATATTTTTTCATTTCAGCAAATTTTTATGCCGCCGAAATAGTTTTAGCCTTGGAATATTTACATTCGCTGCAGATAGTGTATCGTGATCTTAAACCTGAAAATCTGCTCATAAATCGTGATGGTCATTTGAAAATAACCGATTTTGGTTTTGCAAAAAAATTGCGCGATCGTACCTGGACGCTGTGTGGCACACCCGAGTATTTGGCCCCGGAGATCATACAATCTAAGGGACACAATCGTGCCGTAGACTGGTGGGCACTTGGTGAGTACTGCAACTGCTTTTAAACAAGACACCCACTTAAATGTTCTCCACTTTACTGAAATATGTTTATCTCTACACCAGCGTGTTATTGAAAATATTGCTCATTTTCAATTGTTTTGTTTGTTTATTTTCTTTTTTTTCACAACTTTGTGTACAAATCGTTTAATGCGCTAACGTTGATGGGAAACTGTTGCTTCACACAGCACAGCCGCGCGCCACTGGTTGCCAAATGATTCACTTTTTCGTTCAAATTTCGTTCTGTGTATCTCTTTGTATTTTCAACAGAGCTGAAACAAACAAAAGAAAAACACAGAAAAACCATTTTCAAATTTTCCAGCACATTAATCATTTTTTCGCAATTTGTATTCACACATGCTCTGCTCAGCTACGCTGCTGCGGTTATCATTACCGTACCGTACTCCCCCATTTCTCTTCGTACTCTATACAGTTTCGTGTAAATTTTTGCACACTTTTCCACGCTGGGTGTTGAAGACGAGACACGCGCGAGAATTGCTCGTTTTTGAAAAAACCAAAAAAAATAAAAATAAAAATTTCGCATACATACAAACCGACAAACATTTGTTGGATTTCAATCATCTAGAACTGTATGATTATGAGTTCACTTTGTTATATTTTTAGATTAATTGCTAAGTTTTTCTACTAGTTATTTCTATATGACTCATTTAAATGTTGGGGGGTCAATGTTCGGCACAGTGTGGGGCGGTTTATGAGGTAAACTGAACTAATTCTATGTAAATGGGCCAATAAACATAAAATTTAGGCGTTAGTAATACATTAAGAAAAACAATTAAATGTTTAAAAGTAAAATAAGACATTAGTCATAAGATTCCTACGTCATTGCAAAAAAAAATTGACTTGTGATGGTTATAAAGTACCCAAAAACCGATTACTTGAAAAAAAAAAAAACAGAATTCTTTATAATTAATACACCAAAATTTTTAAAGTATGCAAGGCTTAAAAGGGAATTTTAAATTTTCATTTTTGACTTTGAGCGTCTTCAAAGTCTTATAAAACAACAGTATCGTGTCTTCAAATTTAAAAAAAAAAACATTTCTTTAAGAGTACTTATAGCCATTTTTGTTGGTTTTAATGAGAGCATATAAGTCAACTTAAAAGTATTAAATTCAGATTTGCTTAAGACTTGTCACAAATCTTATCTTCTCACTTGTTATCTCTTTTTATATACCTTCAAACAAGATATCTACAAAAAATTTCACTCAGCAAAAATCATTGAAAATTCAAATTAGTAATCATGAATTTTTGTTATAATCCAAATAAAAGTTTATATCTTAAATTCCACACAATGATTGACACTCATTTCCATGCGCCACCTCAGTTTCAGTTCACTTACTCATGGATCAGAGTATAAATAGCCATCTGATTAGCAGTGTGACGAAGATCTCTCTATTTTTTACTGTGTAGGCGGATGGATACGGCTTATTAAGCAGTGTATGCAGAAAAAACGTTAAAATTTAAACAATTAGTCAAATTATGCTTTCATTATAATGCTAGATGAACTTTTCATGACATTACGACAAAATTATTCCATATTCGACTCGGCAAAAGGGCTCTTAAGAGATTCGCCGACAAGAGTGGCAAAATATCGCGAAGTCTCATTGTTAAACGTTACAAATTGAAACGATTTTTCAGAGTTTGCATCATATTCCAATGATATATTTGAAAAACTTTTCAAAAAGTCATCATCCAATGATCGCCGAATGAGCCAAAAAAGATATTGAAAATTTCTTCAATCGCACATTCATCCCTTAGGCAATGAAAAAGCGAAAAAACATCTTCCAATGAACTTTTGTCATTGTCATTGAAAATCGATTTTCTGTACATACTTTCGGGCTGAAAATTTTTTCGTATAGTATAAGTGGAAAAGTGCGAAAAGCACTTGAATAGCAAAACATTATAACAGTTTTAGTGATAATAGATGCGGAGCATGACGCTTGCCTTTTAAGTATTAAAATTAAAAAATATTTATAAAATATGGATACTTTTAACATTCTAGACAGAAGAAAAATTTCATGCTCTCATGATTTTGGTCGAAAAAAATGTTGAAACTTTTTAAAGTTCATCTTTTTTCAAATTTTATCTTCCCCTTTTTCAGACCAAAGAAACTGTTGAACTTTAAAAAATTACTTAAAACTTTTAACAATTCCCAAAACTTTGTATTAAATATTTTCTCTGAGTTTGAACCAAAATAAAAGCAAGTCAACTTTAAAAATCGGTCAAATATTTAGCTTATTTCGGAAACTTTTGCAACATTTCCTAACAAAAATAAACAATTATTTTATGATGCACAAAAAACAATTTGTTATTTATATGATGAACGCTTAAAAATTGCGAGCCAATAAACATAAATTTCTATATAAATAAACAAATATTAAATGTAGACCAAAGCAATTGAAGATGACTAGTTTTTGGCATAGTTTTTGAAAATAGTTTTATTGCTGCATTCGCCGCCATAAGGAAGACATATAAAAAATTTATGACGAAAAGTAAGTGAAGTAAATTCATCAATTCAACAAATAGGCAAAATAATATTGTTAAGAGTCAACATAAAAATGACATTAAAATCCATTGAATCAAAAGTAACTGTTTGTCTGTAATAATTTTTTGTTTTTAAATAATAGGGATTTAATTAATTCGTAGAATTTTCCTTAATTTTTAAACGAAGCTTGTAGTATTGAATATGTCAACGCAGTAACAAGCGACCGCAACCTTTAAGCATGAAGTTCAAACAGCGACTGAAATTATGTTGTGATTGTAACAATGAACTAACTCGTGCTTTTTGTTCAGTGTTAACTTGAAAAACAAAAGCTTTGCAATACAAACATAAAACTTTGTATGTATTAGTTTGCGCACCCCTGATTTAAAGTTTTAACCAAACCAATTTTATTGTTGCCTACTTTCAGGCGTGCTTATATATGAAATGCTTGTTGGCTATCCACCATTCTACGATGACAACCCTTTTGGTATTTATGAAAAAATATTGGGTGGCAAAATTGACTGGCCCCGCCACATGGATCCAATTGCCAAAGATTTGGTGAAGAAACTTTTGGTGAATGATCGAACAAAACGTTTGGGCAACATGAAGGTAAATTTGAAAATTTTTTAATTATTTAAATATTTGCTGCAATGTTTATTGTGGCATTAATTTTGATCAAAGCTCTTTTTGACTTAAGATTTATTGGCAGCTAGTAAAAATTTGACATTTTTATTGACTTTAAAAATAAAAAATTAAAGTGTTTAGAATTAATATTTAATTAATTATACTCTTATCTTTTTTTATGTGCACATACATTAACAATGTTTTGATTTATTTTGCAGAATGGAGCTGATGACGTAAAGCGACATCGATGGTTTAAGAATCTAAATTGGAATGACGTCTACAGCAAGAAACTAACGGTAAGTTATACTAGTGCATGCAAAAAAATTTAAAAAAAAAAAACAATGAGATAACAAAACTTTTGGTGTACCTGGCGGCTAAG
The DNA here is from genome assembly GCA_958299015.1 of Tetanocera ferruginea. Classification (NCBI taxonomy): domain Eukaryota; kingdom Metazoa; phylum Arthropoda; class Insecta; order Diptera; family Sciomyzidae; genus Tetanocera; species Tetanocera ferruginea. Next base: position 4,926,004 of record OY282644.1, read on the forward strand.
GAGTGTGTGTCAGGAAATACATATGTATTTCAACTAAAAACCATTTAGCTGTTATTCGTTGTCAATGTTTACGCAGACTTAATAGCCTAGACACATTGACTGCGGCTGCAGCATTGCGTCAAACGTCAAATTTTTTTTACATGCTTTTCTTATGGGGGTGAATGTGGTGAAAATGTTGCAACGACAATGCGTCATTGCAGCAATGTTGCTGTCGTCGATTTAGAACTTTTTCTATTTTGACGTGCGACAAGAGTAAGAACATCGGCATTTGTTAATGTTTTCGTTTAATTTCGTGCTTCTCTTGTGTTTTTTAGTGTTCATTCTCACTGTGTTTGTGTTAAATGTTTGTTTTTTAATGATTATTCGATGTTTAATAATAAAAATATATGAAAATACGGCTTATCGTGCTGCACCCAAATTAATCAAGTCGTAGACAACATGCCAACATTTTCGTTTTCACCTCGTGTTGTTGTGTTGCAGCCGCAGTCAATGTGTCTAGGCTATAACGCAGCAGGCGTTATAATATTTCAAAACTTTTTAGATTTCATACAAAATGTTTGCTTTACTTTTCATGCAGTTTTCACGATTTCTTACACAACTCGCGTGTACATTATAAATTGTTTTTTAGTATATTTGTTTTGCTTGTTTTTTGTTTTTTTTTTTAGTATTTGCTTAATTTTCTTTAATTTGTTTTATAACAAAAACATTATTTTTAAAGACCACTGAGAACGCTCCATTAGCATTGTCTTTTACCCGCTGCTGGCCGTATAACGTATGTCATGGCAGTTCTGAAATCTTGCTATTCGCTTAGAGTAGGCGTTTTTAAGCACGCGTTATTTTTTTTATTTTTCATTTTGTTAATTTTAGAACATTTCAAAAACAACCACTAAACCATTTCGAAAATTTTTAAATGCTCTCTAGTGACTGATTGGTGTATTTTGGTTAATTTATGATTTTATTATTATAACGACTTGTTTAAAGTTATGATCTTTTTTTTGAAATAAAATTTGCTCTGCTCTCAAAAATTTTTTCAATATTTACTGCATATTGTTCATATTCACATACATTTGATGTATAGTTATATGAAAACTTCTTCTAATAATTTTCAACTTGTTTTGCTTTGTATTTCCGCTCATTTAACTCATCGTTCGACATCATTTTACTGCAAACATTTGTCAGTTTGACAGTTCGTATGACAGCTTGAATGACGTAGTTGTAGCGTTAAGATTTATTATGTTATTTTGAAAAATTATTTTTTATATCCGAACTACATGTGTAGGAACTATTTTCGTTTGCCATTACGATATTGCCAACGCCCTCTATTGCGAGCAACGCTTTAATACATAATTTTTAGATGCTCTAATTATGTCAAAAAAATGTCAAATTAATTTAATGACAACATTATTTTTCCATGCTGTAATGAGAGAATGTTTATAATAAAATTATGTCTCCATATTTTTTTTATATATTTAAAAATTATCACAACCTGTTAGTTTGAGACAACTTCAATAACAAGTTTATCTATATCACTCACTAATTTTTGTGTATCATTATATCGCTCAAAAATATCACTTATTATTTACTAAAAAAAAAAAAATCATTTTTGAGTTTTAGCATATTGCTCACAAATTGTTCGTTTCACACTCAGAATTGATGCCTGGAAGTACATCAGAACGCGGGCACGAAATCAGTTCGAAGTACGTCAAAGGGCTGTTCATTGATTTCAATGTTGCATTCGATTACGTGGGATATAGTGATTGAAAGTTTGAATGATATTATCGGTTATCGGTAGGATAAGCTCTGGAGTAGTTACTTTTGCGACAAGCCTACATGCGTCATTGTTCTTAACGAACGTGTTTTTGGATGGATGTTGTTGGGGGTTATCCGCAGGGTTCTATCTGTGGTCCATTTATTTGTAACCTAATGGCGCATGCCCTGATGAGGCGGCTTCGGACACAGTATAGATGTGTTATGAGTAGACATCTGTCTTCCGGCTTAATTCTACTTGCCCCATGGCGAGGACTCGTGGTTTTTCGGCACTAACTCCCAACTCATCTGAAGCCCATAGTAGCAATGTGAGAACATTTTATTTGAGGTTTAATGCAATTCAACTTCATTGGTCTGAAGCGAGATCAACCTAAAATCTCTTCCATATAGAATATATCAGGTGACAGGTTGCACTAAGCACAACGCCATGCCAAAGGTTCAGCCCACGATAGTCCCCTGTGCAAAAGTGTTTTCCACACTTACTTGATAAGCAAACTTATCACAGCATCCCAGTATTATAATACTACTGGATACTTAGATTTGGATTTTTAGTAGCAAGTTAGACAACTCGTAGTCATATTAGCATTCCAAATTTAGTCAAACATTATAACATTATTATAAGTTTATAATTCTTAAAAAACATATTTTTTTAAGAATTATTTTTAGAGCTTGATGTCAAATAATTTATTGAAGGCAAACAGGTTGCTACAGCATGTTGCAATGTTCTTTGCAGAACAAACCGAGCAGACTAGACCATGGTTTCGTGTGACGCTACTCCGACTCATCAGTAGTCTCTGGTTTATGCAGTTCACTTACTTAAGCTCAACTGCAGTTAAACCAAAACGGAATTACCGAGAAGATTTTCACTTGTTCAAGCGGTGTTTTTCTACTCTTTTGCTAGTTACATAATTTAAAAAAATTGACTACATTTATTGTCAATTATAAATTTTTGCGTGATCGTTTTTTCACTTCTTTGTTATATTTTTTGACAGATGATTGTTTCCAAATGTAAAACGTATCTATTGTAAATTATTATACCATTGGGGACAACCATAACTGAGAGAATGAGTTTTGTTGCCCATCTAGAATCTTTAAGGCAGCGTCTATTGACGGCTCTCCTATATGGGGTGCCGTTATCAGGCCAGGGCTGCTGCATATCGAAAGATATTCTCTTGTCAGAGCGCCATTATGATAGGATGAATGCTTGTGTGTCGTACGTTGCCAACCGATACCTTACAAGTGTCAATGGGGTACCATTACCTCTTTATGTCGAGGTAATGCGCCAAAGTGTAACTTTAGGTATCCGGAAGACTGTGCCTTCCATATTCTTTGACTGGATGACGCACTCTGAATCAAAGCGTGAGTATCCCCGAATGTAATTAGCTGACCATAAAAGCGTTTCACCTGGAAGACTCGCTAACGAATCGCCAATAGGGGTCTTAAGTGATGTCACTGGAAAAATTTGCCAACGATTCGCCGAGAGCATCTTAAGCGATTCGCCATTAAGAGTCTCACACAAATCGACAAAAGGGGTATTTAGCGGTTCGCCGACAAGAGTGGTAAACGAATCATGGGATCCTCAGCATCGTCAGCGAAGCATCGTTGTTGAACGTTACAAGTTGTTTTAAGTTGAAACTAGCTGGCTCGGCAGACGTTGTCCTGTCCCAATTCAATAAATTTTTTACTAACATAACTTTTTGATTATTTTAAGTGATTTGCAGAATCTGCTTCAATACCAATGTTAGATTTTAAAAATTTTTCAAAAATCCATCTTGCAACGAAAGCCGGAATGAGCGAAGAAAGGTTTTCAAACTTTTTTGAATCCCGCATTCATCCCTTGTGTGATGGAAAAGCGATCTGTCTGCCAACGATCACCAGAATGAACGAAAGAAGGTTTTGAACATTTTGTTTTAAATCGCGCACTCATCCCTTGGGCGATCGAAAAGCAATCCATCTTCGAATAAAGCATCCAGAATAAGCAAAAGAAGATTTTGAAAATTTTTTGTCAATCACGTATTCATTGCGTGGGCGGTCGAAGAGCAATTCATCTTCGAATGATCGCAAGAATGAGCAAGAGAATATTTTGAAAATTTTTTGTCATCACATTCATTTTTTTTTTTTTTGAAAAATTTTTGAGAATCGAGCACTCATCGATCCTTAACGATCGCCGGAATGAGCAAAATAAAATTTTGAAGGTTTTTTGAATCACGATTCACGAACGATCGCCGGAATGAGTGAAGGAAGCTTTTGAGAATTTTATGAGAATCGAACATTCATCGCTTCGGTAATAGAAAAGCGATCCAATTTCCAAAGTTTTCTCTGGCGAATCGCTAATGCATCGCCAAATCAACTTCTCTTCCAATTCTTTTCCAAATGTTTGCAGTGTTACTTTTTATTTTTGTATGTCACTTACAAAAAGTCCTCAATTTATGAGTTTTCTTAAATTCACTTACAAAAAAAAAATGGTTGTGTTTTTTTATGTATCTCACAAATAACTCATATTTTGATATTTTGACTATATAACACTTATTAAGCACCTTTACAAAATTAATTTAAAAAGTTTTAGTAAAAATCGAAATTTTTAATTTATTTTAATAAAACTCATAACAATTGCGTGTTGGCTAAGTTATTATTTGTTATGGCTTTTCGTTTTCTTCAAGAAATTTTATCTTATCTATTATTATTCATAATTCAAATCGTTCCACACGTTTGACCTTGAAAATTCTTATTTCTACAAAATTTACGAATAAGAAAGAAGCTTATAAGTTTTGCAATTTTTGCAAATTTAAGCATTTATTAAAATTCGCAGACCGGAATTTGATTTGAGCTGCTGTCAAAATGTCTACATTTCCATGTTAACGCCATGATGCGCCATTTTTAAACATAGCTGTTGTCGCCGTCATTTAAGGATTTGACTCTTGTTTTGCCCCTCAAATATTTTATAAATATTTGCAAAACTAATTGTTTGAAAATTGAGCAATTTAGCAAATGTAGCCACAACAACAACTACAACAATAGTTACAATAATAAATTTTTATTTATTTGATTTCATTGCAGCCGCCGATTATGCCCGATGTGACATACGATGGCGACACCAGTAATTTCGATGATTATCCCGAGACCGATTGGAAACCAGCCATCGCAGTGGAGCAGAGAGACATGCAGCTGTTTCAAGATTTCTAAGAGCACAAAAAAAACTGCAACGCAACAAGCAAGCGTAGAATTGAGAGATAAATGAAAAATTTTTTGTTTTTGAAAAAATTATACTATATATAAATAAAAATAAAAACTAACTTATACACATATATATGTATATTTGACAAAATATACATATATATCAATTTGTAGACAGCTATAAGCAAAAAAACATTTAAGCAAAATACTTGTGATTTGATCTTGAAATGTTTGCGAAAAAATTAAAAATACATCTTGTTGACGACAAAACCCAAAACAAAACAAAATAAATAAAAAAAAAACAAAAATCAAAAACAAATTAGTCGCAAAACATATAAAAATAAACTTAATATTTATGCAAACATTTTAATTGTTTTTAGAAAAGCAAAACAAAAAAAAAGCCAACCAAATATTTGATGAGATATAGCATTAATATTTATTAAACACGTATACAAGAAACAACATGGAAGCCATAATTATTTCAATGAATGTTTTAAATATAATTTTAAAATTAGCCTAATTTAATTATTACTATTAATTTTAATTATATAACTGTGTTTTGTTAGTTTGTTTAAGTATGTTTATTTAGTTTTTTAAAGAACAAATTTGAGCAATTTTAAAATATTTTTTTTTTTAATTGACTGTAAGCTAAGTTAAAAATTTAATGCTGGAGATATGAAATTATTTTAATAAAAATGAAAAAAAAATCAAAGAGAAAGAAATGATGTTAAATGATATTTCATTTTTATATTAAATATGCCAAAATTGGTCAGCCATTTTGGTAAAAACAACTATTATTTTGAGATTATTACTATTATTTTGTATTATTTTGAAACAACTATTATTTTCTAAAAGGTAAAAACAACTATTATTTTGAGTTGGTAATGAATTCAACCAAGTCAGTCAATAGTTCGAGGTTGAACTTACATGAACCCTCTAGGTGCTACGGAAACGTTTTTAAAGGTACTGATTCTGGGGATTTGAAACTACAGAGAGTAACATACTAAAGCCCCGTTGATTCTGCTAAATTGTTCCCAACTGATCTTGAGGAGTTGAAGTCACAAAAAAAACCTTAGCTATTTATTATGTAGAGATAGTTAAAACAGATTCTTGGCTATAACTTTTAACTATATTTCCTTCAAATAAATAGTTTTTAAGCTTGTTTAAGTTTTAAAAAATAAAAAAACTACATTTTAAAAGAATAAAATTTCGTCCAAAGAATCATAAAGGTTGCCTGGTTTTTTCGATGACATAAAGTATTTATTAATTTTTTTTTTGTCACACTAAAACAAATTCGCCTTATAAACTTATACGATCAAAGAAAATGGAAAATGCAAATTTGAAATTTTTGTATTTTTACAACAAAAACAGTTTTTATTGCATTTTGTTTAAAATCAATCAATTTATTTGGCTCTTTTTAAAGGCAATGATTAAAATAGAAATAATAAAGTAACGTTAAAAATGTTTTAATTATTTTTAAGTCATTTGATTGCATTTAAATGTAAAAAAGAAATAAATTAAATCCATTCAAAAGTAGCAAAGATATTCGCTTCCCAAAACAGAAATCTTAATTTCAGAAAATTTTTTTTCTCTATCTTGCCAAAAATACACGTTAAATAACTCAGGACATTATTTAAAAAATTCATTAAAAATAGTTCTGGAAAAAAAATCGCCTTGATTGCTAACACAGTTTAAAGAATATAAAACAAAAATTAGAAAAATTTTAAAAAAATTTGTAAACCGTTAAAATTTGACTGAGTTTTTTGCTTGGGAAGTGGAATTTTTTAATTTAGAACTGCATTTTTCACACAATTGACATTTGAAGAATGCATAAAAAGTAGATTTGGTTAAAAATTTTTAATTTTAAAAACAATTCTAATTTGACCAATTCATAAGCAAATTTCAAAAAGATTAAAAACTGAATTTTCTTGTAAAAATTTTATTTCTATATTAAAAGGTTGGAAAATACATTTTTTAAAAGTGGTTTTCACATATACAGCCTAAACATGGTTTAAAGATTTCTGAAGCGTTAACATCTGTCTATTGGTCTGGGAAAAAACCTTATCGTTATTTACATAGATAATTTAATTTCTGTCGATCTTATATCTTGTACCTTGCTCAGGTATAGGGCAAGGTACATTCGTCTAGATGTCTTTATATTTAGAGAAAAATAAGAAGGAATTTTCTGTCTAAAAGTATCATAGAATAGGGTAGTTTGTGGTTGAATTATTTACCTTGAACTAGTGACGTAGATAGTTTTTGGTTCTGGAAGGGGTCCAAAAAAAGTAATGACCTGTAATAGAGAAGTTAAGTACAGACATACTTGTAAGTGTACCCATGAAGTTTAAGGAAAAAAGTGACAGTAAAAAAAGGATCTGCAAAAATAAACTTGATCTGGTCGCTTTTGAGTTTTACCCTAAAAATTACTCAACACCCCCATGAAACGCATGGAACGACCACACAAGTTTTCATGTAAAATTTAACGGTAAAGATTTTTTGGTTCTCACTTTTCCTCTTTATCATGTCGATTATGGTTTGTTTAAAGGTCAAACTAAAATTTATTTAAAAAAATTTCAAAATTGTTTTAAATTTAACTTCAAAAGAAGTTGTGTTTTTGCATAAATAATAGGTCTGTTTCCGTACTCACTTCAAGTAACTTGAAGTTACTCGAAAGCGTTTCCGTACACATTTTTCCAGCTCGAGAGAGAAGAAAAACAAGCAAAATGTCACTTTTTGTGGCTCTCTATTACTTGAACTTTACTTGAAAAATTTCTTCGAGCACGAATCTCGAGCTTCAAATAGCTGATTGTCAAAGTGATAAAATTAAATTGTTGCATTGTATTGCGAACAAAATGTATGCAATTGGTTAGAAAATTAATAAAAATAGTTAAAATTACCAAATCAACGCTTACGAAAACGTTTGAAATACAGAAACACAGCAATTAAATTGTATTGTTTTCAAAAAACAGGTGTTGTGCTCGAAACTTACTTGAAAGCGTTTCCGTACTTTTTGGCAAATTTTCTCATTTTGACAAATAATCAAATTACTCTCTATTACCCGAACTTTACTCGAAGTTACTTGAAGTGCGTACGGAAACAGACCTAGTATATTTTAAAATTTGTTTGTTTAATTTTAAAGTATTTTTTTCTTCTCAGTGTACATTTAATTTCATTTCAGCTGAGTTCATGAAAAATATTTTTAGGTGAAATGTTTTCACGTAATTCTGTATCTGTGACAATCAGAATTTAACATATATTATTAAGGTTAAGATACCCACCAAAACATAAAATTTTTTAAAACTAATTATATTGATTACTGCATCACTTTTTGAAACGACATCACATGGCGGGCCAAAGTTAGTGCACTCAAGCACCTCTGCAAGCATAAAAATTTTAAAAAGTTTTCACAAACATATATCTTCAACTCACCTGTTGTTGGTGTCTCCTGCAGAAAATTGGTCCATGTACAACCATGGCGCGATGGATCATATTCAGCCACACCAGGTTTATTACCCTCTGGCCAAGAGCTGGCCCAATAACTATCCAACTGCTTGCGCATGAGCACTAGTATTGGCTCAAAAGCAGATATTCGAGCCAAATTATTCTGCTCACATGGATCTTGTTCGATATTGAAGAGGCACTCCTCCAGCATAGCATTGCAGCTGCTACGCAACTCACCACAATTAACCACTGCAGCTTGTCGTAATTGTTCAATTTTACTCTTAGTCAAGCGTTGCTCATCGTAGTGCTGCAGCACCTGCGAGGCGAATGAATTCTTCACTGCATCATCATAGTGCAACTCTCTGGGATCTGTTTTCACTTTTTCGCGTAGAGGTAGCACATAGTCAAAGTCACCATTTATGGTGCTGCCATTGATGTATTTCCAATTGCCAAGCATGTAAGATATCACGTTCCAGGTACTATCCAAGTTATGCACAATTTCACGTTCCATGATTATATCGCTGGATTCCGAAAGTTGCTGCCATAGATTAATGCCATCGAGGTTGAGTGCAGCATCTAACTCAATGCCCGCTGCAGCAGCCAGAGTCGGCAACCAATCACCCACATAGATAGGCTGATGCCAAACGGTGCCACGCGCTTTCATTAATGGACTCCAGATGGCGCCAGCCACGCGCACACCACCTTCCCATGGAGAATTCTTTTGCTGTTTATATAAGTAAAGTATATAAGTACAGTTATCGAATTTATTGATGGAGCTTATTGTATGTACTTATGCCACCAACTGTCATTACTTACACCGCGCAGAGGCCAATTAGAGCCAGTGTTGCAAAACATGCCCGCCGTAGGTGCTCCATTGTCCGAGTAGAATATAACAATGGAATTTTTAAGCATTCCCGAGCGCTCCAGAGCACCAACAATTCGTCCCACACTTGTATCCAACCTGGAAACCATTGCTGTAAGGATGAAAATAATCAAAAAATTGTTGAATGTACCTTTTGTTAACCATTTTAACTCAGCAAAATTCAATATTTAAACTTAATAGTTATGAAATTCATTTTACACTGAACCAAAAAGGGTACACAATAAGTATGCATTTAACATGATCTCCATGAAACACATTCATGAGATTTGGTCCAATAAACAATTACATGAGTCACATGAACTATTAATCATATCAATGTACACAATACACACAAGAAAAAACACGGGAACATGAATATTTTACAAGCTAGTTTTTACAATTCATAAAATGTGTGTACCAAATACATGAACCAAGAAAAAATTTCGTAAATACTATGAAAAAATACAAGGGAAACATAAAACATTCGAAGTTTTTGTGAATAAAATGCATTTACAAATACAATTAGAACGAGAACAGTTCATGACATAAGTGTAAACAATGCATAACTCTCATGTACACATGCAACGGAAACATGAACTACTTTATGAGTTTATTTGCCGTAATTCATTTAATCCATGTAAAAATACAAGGGTAGCAAGAATAGTTCACAGGATAAGAATAAAAAAAGCATGAATCTTATGTACTTATACAATGAAAATATGAACTTATTAATGAATTTTCATTAGGACGAGTCGATATCCACACAAAAACAAAACTGTTTGAAAAACTGTGTTAAAATATTCCTTGGCTCATTGTTGTGACCTCCACGAAACAATTTCGCGATGCATTAACCCTTTTTCTGTAAATTTATATTTTAAGTGCATGTGGATTATAAGATTTTCAACCGACACCGTTAACCTGTTTTAAGTTCAATAAACTTTCGACAACTTTAAAGTTACTTTTTATACAATTGTTCAATGAATTCTTCAAAGCTACCTGCATATTTTCTTCTTTCCAGATCTGTTATATGCATAAACTTTTGTAGCTCATCCTCGGGTGCTTGTAAAGGATCATCCTCATTTCCCGTATGCGTTGCCAAATGAGTTACCAGCAAGAACAGTGGAGTTGAACCATTGTTTTTAGCTATAATTCGTTCAGCTTCATTGGTTAGCAAATCTGTCATGTAGGTATCACGCTCCGCACATTCCACAGCCATGTTGCGTCGGAAATCATAGCCCAAGTTAAAATTTGGAACCTGCAAAACGCAATCCGTTTTCAAATGAATGAAGAGTGAATAAATGAGAATTCAACATACCGGCATCTTTGCACGTCTCTTATAATAGTCTATATAACTGCCCCAATAGCCAAAATGATAGTCAAATCCTCTATAGGTGGGCGTATATTCCTTTTTACCGAAACCCAGATGCCATTTGCCCACTAAATTTGTGGAGTAGCCAGCGCCACGAAAGACTTCAGCAATTGTGGTGACATTAGTGGGCAGAACCCATGGCTCTTCATTGCTAATTATATAATGCTGCAGGCCTAAAATTTGTTCAATTTTAGAAAAGGCCAATCTACCAATTTATCTTTCAATACAACTTACCCGTGTGTATTGGATAACGCCCGGTCAGAAGGGCACCTCTTGATGGTGTACACATGGCTGGCGCATATAGACGATTCAGTATTTTTCCATGATACGCCAGTGCATCTATATTGGGTGTAAGAAACTCTTTGCTACCACCGCGAAAACTGACATCATTGAATCCCTTAAATTTAGTTAGATATATTAAATGTCATTAGTCGAAAAGAAATAAAAATAACATGGAGAATATTTTATTTAGTGCTAAGTGTAAAACATGGTGTAAAATGTATTTCAGATGTGATGAAAACAAGTTGTTTTTTTCTAAATTAGCGAGGAAATTTTTAAAATTACTTTTAGATGTTAGAAATTAACTCAAAGTGTATGAAAAATAAATTTCCCTAGAAGGAAATTTTTGGGTAATTAGTTTGGCCAAGAGAAATTTTCCAAAAATGAACTTTGTGACATTTTTAAAATTATTTCATTAAATTTTTACACTTAAACAGATTTGTTAAGAAGCAACAACTCTTTTTCACACATAAAATGATCTTGAAATTGCAAAAATATGGGAAATTATCTGAATTTCATGTGTATATTTTGTTCTGAATTATTTTTAACATTTAAAAATTATCAGTTGCTTTGAAAAATTATATTTTCAAAACGGGAATTTTTTGGGGAAATTTTTGTTTTCAATGGAAATTTAAATAAAATGTATTCCTGATGAAATAAAAATAACATCAAGGATGTTTTACTTAGTTTTAAGTGTAAAACATGGTTAAAATGTATATCTGATATTATAAAATAGCTAAGAGTATTTTATAAACTTTAAAGTGTAAAACATGGTGTTTTTTTCAAAATCAGCAAGGGAAATTTTTAAAATTACTAGATAAATAAATAATTAGATGTTAGAAATCAACTCAAGGTGTGCGAAAAATAAAATTTTTGATAGTTTAAATGAAGAAACTTATTGAACGAACTCTCTTAAAATATATTTTTTTTTTATTATATGCTATGATATTTGATAAAAAATTTTATACTATACTTTGGGATACTCACTAATAACGTAAATATCGTTAATTTTTGACGCTTATTCAAATTTAATAGATAAAAACATTAATTTGCACTTACAAGTTTGTTAATATACACTCTACACTATAAAAAAACACCTATCTTTCTGCGATAAAGATTTTCTCTATTTTTTAATATTCTTCAAATGAAATGTTCCTCATTTAGAATAAATGTTCACATTTTCGAAGAAATAATTTTTCACTTGTGGAAAATGCAAATATTTCATGTCTCTAATAATAATTAAATAATTAATTAAATAAGTATTTTTCTCGCTCAAAAAATTCTCATTTATAGAGAAAAATTTATTGAAAATGAAATATTGTTGCCATATTTTGATAAAAAATTCACTATGAGAAGTATTGTCTTCAATAAAGACAAATCTTTTCGCAAAAATAAAAAAGTCTTCTTCTCTTAAAACGATATAATAATTTTTAGGAAAGTTTTTAGAGCAAAGTCCTAACCATTTTTCTCTAAGTATGATGCCTTTTTATCATATATCGAAAAACTTTTTTTTGAGTGTAACAGTTATGTACCCAATAAAATGATAATATATTAGGACCATATGTGTAGTAGATCTAACTGATTATGTTTATCTGCTCTTATAAATGGTTTATAGCTGTAAGTTTTTATTTCAAAACATATTTCAGTAAGTTTCTTAGTTCTCAGTACGTTTTGTTGCATAAATGAGGTCGTAATGAAGGCAGATATCTTAAAGTTGCTTTTCATATTTGAATTTTTTTTTTGTTTTTGTTGTTGTTCCTTTATGACATTAAAAAATAAAGCACCTTCCACGTTCACACCTTCAATTAAGATGGCATGCTACACACTACAGATGACATGCATTAAAGATAGTGAAATATCTAACATATTTAATTTATTTTTTATTTCAAAGTTTTCAAATTTTATCTGTTTTTATTTTTATAATTAGTTGTTGGATAAAAATAAACTTAAAGATCTTGAAGCAAACTACAAATAGTTTTTCTAATATTGTTTTTTTTTATCACAAAAATTTTCACTGTTTTCATTTGACACAGCTCTTTAATACCTTCATAAAATTATAGAAATCCACACATCTTTTCTTTATTGCAAAGTTCACATGAATATCTTCTAATCAACAATTTTATTTTCTCACCATATCATCCGCTAGAATAATAATAATATTTGGAGCAGCATTGCCTGAGCTCTCTTTTGCCAAATCCACTAGTAGTATAACAACTACGCTATACAGCAGCTTACAATGCGGTAAAAGTACCATGTTTTCTCTCAGTTTTTCTTTAGCACTCTTTTGAAATTTAGTTTTTATTAAAAAGTCATTTATAAACAATCTATTAAAATATTTGAAAAAAAGTTTATTAATCCTTTTACTTAACTTTCTGAAGCATTCCTTCATCACTGAGCTACTCTCAGCCACTAATTCGAAGTCACATTTTCTACTGCTTGAAGTGAAGTAAATTTTGCGAGTTTTATTGTTTGGTTATCTAAAGTTTTTTTATATCTGAACACCAAAGAACTATTTGAATATACCACATTAGAATACTGTTAGATAAAAAGAGTTTATCTTTTACATATCTTATCTGACTGGCTCTTATGAGACACACTTAGGCCAATAAGGTCAATTGTTCTACCAGGAGTTAATTTTCCCTACTAGCTTTGTCTTTGACTATTCTTTAATGAAAAATTTTATGAAAAAATATTAGTTTAAATCAAGATCCAGCTCGTGTAAGAATTGAAAACGAATGACCATCGTTTAGTCGTTGAAATTTCATTAAATTGACCCGAATCAAATTGGATCTGCTATTCTATCCAAAATTTTGCTTAATTATGAGACTCTTTTTGGCTAAAAGTACATGTCAGTTAGCAAAATTGTCGCATTAGAATCGAAGATAATCCCTTATAAGATTATCGAGACTTCGTTTCTCATCGTTTCGGCCGACTTAATAAGCTCTTGTCAGACTCCTCCGCTTCGTCCGTGCCTTCGCCAATTTGTTTTACTAGCCGTGTTTAGAAATTCTTTGGCCTATTCAATCTATCGATCATTCTAGATCATTCGTAGTCGACCCTCGACTTTGGACTCAAACACCTTTTTCGCTGGAACTTCTTCATCAATACGATAGAGTCAATGCCTTCGTAGAGCAAACAGCTCTCATACAGCTCTCTACGAGCAAGACTAAAGATTATGCGAAGAACTTTGCTCTCAAACATCCATGCCTCAGCGCCATAGAATAGCACAGGTATGGTGAGAGTCTCAAAAAGTATCAATTTTGTCCCCCACAGTCTTATCACCTAAGCAGGCATACCGAACCCAGACATTGTAGCGTACAGGCAATACCGAATTGGACTGTCAAACGCAGCTTTATGATCAACACAGAGATGGTGGATATAAATTATATTTTCGTGGATTCATTCAAAAATTTAGCCTAGACTCAATGGTGGACTTTTCAAAACGAAAGCTGCACTACTAATAAGGTCCAATCACTGTTCTTAAAAGTGGCAAAAGCTATGAAAATAAGACTGATACCTCGGTAGTTTTTGCTGATGAGTTAATGCATGAACCATATCAATTCATATCCGCCGGTTTTAAAGAACTCAGCTGGATATTAGCTGGACTGTAACCTCTGCATGACTAGGTGATATTTCCACTCCATCACTGTTGATTGGTGGCGCCATACTGCATTTTACAAGGGAATACACTGTTTTTTAATTCTTCGAAATATTTATAATTGGTTAAACTTAACAGAAGCAGTTTAAATACTAACAAACTAGAATTTATCATGAACAGGGAGTTTCTTTATTTTTAATGGTACCATATATTAATTGAAAGAAGACATTGGAGAGGGGGAAGAAGTGGCGTTGGAGTTAAGAAGGATATTTCGGAGTTGCGATCTGATCAGATGAAAATTAAATTCACTGATTAAATTATTGGTTACCCGAAACTGTCAGAACCAGGAAGGCCACGAAGAGCAAAACGAATGAATCTTCAGTTGAACGGCTTCGATTTGCATTGAATGAGATCTGTAAAACCAAACCTGGCTGGCACATTCGATAATGGGTGTAACAAAGGAAAGATAGAGAAATTTCGTAAAGTAATGATTGGAGAACACTCTAGACCAGTGTTTCACGTAATCAAATGCAGAGTTGACTCTACTAATGATATTATCAATATAAGATCTAGATCAGCCTGTAGACCTGATCTGAACTCATGGAAAATCTTTGGGACAAATCTCTCGCAATCTTCAAGACATCTGGTCAGCTTTTCCTCTTGGTGTCAGAAAAATCTTCTGGATCTCAACATCAGGAAATATCAATAACATATCCCGTAAACGACTCCAACTTCTCCCGAGAACTTGAAACAATCTCGGCAAACCATTTACCTCTGTAAGCTATTTAAAATATTACAGTTTGCATTTGAAGCAAAAGTAATGTATATTTGTTGTATTTGAATATTTTGTTCGGAAGAAAATTTCAAAAGATTTTTTTTTATAATTTTACTGATTTTTTATAAATTTTTAAATTAACTATTTTACATTTTTAAGCACCATCACATGGCTGGCCAACATAACTGCACTCAAGCACCTCTGCAAACACACAAATTTTAGATAGTTTTCACAAAATTTTTTGTTTTATATGCTTACCTGTTGTTGGTGACTGTTGCAGAAAATTGGTCCATGCACAACCATGGCGCGATGGATCATATTCAGCCTCACCCGGTATATTACCCTCTGGCCAAGCGCCGGCCCAATAACGATCCAACTGCTTGCGTAGGTCTAGTAGTATTGGCTCAAATTCGGCTTTGCGAGCCAAATTATTTTGTTCACATGGATCCTGTTCGATATTGAAGAGACACTCCTCCACCAAAGCATTGCAGCTGCTATGCAGCTCACCACAATTGACAACGGCAGTGTGTCGTAATTGTTCAATTTTACTCTTTGTCAAGCGTTGCTCGTCGTAGTGCTGCAGCACCTGGGAGGCGAGTGAATTCTTCACTGCATCCTCATAGTTCAGCTCTCTGGGATCGGTTTCCAATGTATTGCGTAGAGATAGCACATAGTCAAAAGCACCATTCAAGGTGCTGCCATTAATGTACTTGTAATTTCCATGCATATAAGATGTCACTTTCCAGCTACCATCAAGGTTATGCACAATTTCACGTTCCACGGTTTCAGCGTTACTTTCCGAAAGTTGCTGCCACAGATTAATGCCATCGAGATTAAGCGCAGATTCCAAATGAATGCCCGCAGCAGCAGCCAATGTTGGCAACCAATCGCCCACATAGATAGGCTGGCGCCAAACGGTGCCACGAGCCTTCAGTAATGAACTCCAGATGGCGCCAGCCACGCGCACACCACCTTCCCACGGTGAATTCTTTTGCTGCATATGTAAAAATAAATAATTTAATGAACTAAGTAATCGGATAAATAGTTTTAGAGTCTGTCTCGTGCAAAAAAGTTTCCAATTAAAAATCATAAATGATGGAGCTAATTTTTACATATGACATAAACTGCCATTACTTACACCCCGTAGTGGCCAATTAGAGCCAGTGTTGAAAAATTGACCCACAGACGGGGCTCCATTGTCCGAGTAGAATATAACAATTGAATTTTTGAGCATTCTCGAACGATCTAGAGCACCAACAATGCGTCCTACGCTTGTATCCAGCCTGGAAACCATTGCTGTAAGTTTAAAAATATTTATAAAATTGTTCGATTTACCATAATAGTATAATAGTTATACCGCTGAAGTTCATTTTACACTGAACCAAAAAGGGTACACAATAAGTATGCATTTTACATGATCTCCATGAAACACATTCATGATTTTTGGACCAATAAGCAATAACATGAGTCACATGAACTATTAATCATATCAATGTACACAATACACACAAGAAAAAACACGGGAACATGAATATTTCATAAGGAGTTCTTACAATTCATAAAATGAATGTACAAGATACATGAAACAAGAAAAAACTTTATAAATGTCATGATAAAATACAAGGTAAACATGAAACATTAAAAATTTTTGTGAATAAAATTCATGTACAATGAGTACGAGAACAGTTCATGACATAAGTGTGAACAATGCATAACTCTCATGTACACATACAAGGGAAACATGAACTACTTTATGAGTTTATTGGTCGTAATTCATTTAATCCATGTAAAAATACAAGATTAGCAAGAATAGTTCATAAATAAATATAAAAAAATTCATTAATCTCATATACTTATACAATTAATACGTGAACTAATTAATGAAAACTGTTTGAAAAACTGTGTTAAAACATTCCTTGGTTCATGGTCAATTCCATGCTAGGTATTAACCCTTTTTCTATATGTTTATATTTTAAGTGCATGTGGGTAATAAGAGTTTCAACCGACGCCGAAAACCTGACTAACGATCACTTAAAGCTCGATTAAGCTCCGACAACTTTAAAGTTACTGTTTAAAACCATTTTTCAATGAATTTGTCAAAACTACCTGCATATTTTCTTCTCCCCGGACTTGTTATATGCATAAACTTCTGTTGCTCATCCTCGGGTGCTTGTAAAGGATCATCCTCGTTTCCTGTATGCGGGGCCAAATGATTAACCAGCAAGAAAAGTGGAGTCGAACCATTGTTTTTGGCTATAATGCGTTCAGCTTCATTTGTCAGCAAGTCTGTCATATACGTATCACGCTCAGCACATTCAAAAGCCATGTTGCGCCGGAAATCATAACCCAAGCTCACATTTGGTGTCTGTAAAACACAAAAAAAAAAAATTAAAAAATTTTTTTCAATTCAATTGCACAAATAGAACACTAATCAATTAATGAGAATTCAACCTACAGGCATCCTTGCGCGTCTCCGATAGTAGTCTATGTAACCGCCCCAATAGCCGTAATGATAGTCAAATCCTCTGAAGGTGGGCGTAAACTCCTTTTTTGCAAAGCCCAAATGCCATTTGCCCACTAAATTTGTGGAGTAGCCAGCACCGCGAAAGATTTCCGCTATTGTGGTGACATTGGTGGGCAGAGCCCATGGCTCTTCATTACTAATTACAAAGTGCTGCAGACCTGTAGGAGTTTGAAAAAATTTAAAAGTTTAGCAAGGGTGAAAGCGAGCGCCCACATAAATTTAAACAAATTTTTTCAATCTCATTATAGTTGCGATATTTATATCATCCCAGCAAACCAAATGATATCGTTACGATATCGAAATGATATCACTAACGTGATAACTTTTATCGTTAACGATTTTCGAAACTATATTGTTTCGATATCGATAAATTACCATTTTCGATACAAAATAACCTATCGTTAACGATGTCGAGATTGAATAATATGACGATATCGTTACTATATCGTGGTTGTATAAAATTTCAATATCGCAACGATATCAGCTCTAAATAAAATACCGACATTATAACGAAATCGAGATTGAAAAATATTTCGATATCCAAACGATTTCGATGCTGTCAAAAATTTCGATTTTAAAACCATATTGATATTAAATAATTTTCAATAATGTAATTCAAATAAATACCTTTGATGTTTTTGCATTGATATTTGCTTCTGAATGCACCTTGAAAAAACTGTCAAATTAATGAACTTATTAGAGAACAAAAGTTATTTTAAATACATAAATACATAAATACAAACTACAAATATAGTTATTACAAACATACCTCAATTTTAATGTTTTCTTCAAACTAAATCACTTATTAATCATTAATTAACTTATACATTTAAACAGAATTTAAGATTTTTCTAAGCAAAGTTTATATGTTATGAATAAAGTTGAAAGTGTTTCTTTTTGTTTTTTTGCTTAAATAACACCTTATAGCAGAGAAATTATATAACATAGCAATAAAGCTTAGAAACATAAAAAATATTAAGTAACGAAAAATTTATCGGAAATTTTTAATATTCGATATCGAAATTATATCGCCAAATTTAACTATCGAGATCTGGTTTGCTGGGATGTTCCTTCTCGATATCGTAACAATAACGAAATTTTAATTTTTTCGAAATTATTACGATATCGAAATTTCTATCTATCTCGATATGTTATATCAAAATTTCATTCAACCTCGATATAGTTACGATTTCGAAATTTCATCGGTCTTGATTGCTTATAAAATCGTTAACAATATAAATTATCACCTTAACGATATCATCTCGATATCGATATCAAATCAAAGTTGATAGCTCACACAAAATCTGGAGACATAGAAAAATTAGGAAATATTGTGTAAAGTAACTTTCATAGTATATATTAAATAAATTCAAAAATGCTGCTTGGCAAGCTGCACATTAATTAAAGAAAAAGACTTAACTACAAACAGAGAGTTGCTGATTTTGACAATTCTGGGTACTGCAGTACACTTCAGCATCAGCCGTGCGACAACCTTACTATGCAACCATGGCTAAACTTACCAGTGTGTATTGGATATCGTCCGGTCAGAAGGGCACCTCTTGATGGTGTACACATTGCTGGTGCATACAGACGATCCAGTATTTTTCCATGATACGCCAGTGCATCTATATTGGGTGTTAGAAACTCTTTGGTATCACCACGAAAACTGACATCATTGAATCCCTTGAATTGAATTAAATTTCATTGATCGAATAAAACTGCTATTTTCAAGCTTTAATTTGAAAAGAAACCATTATCTTCCTTAAAAATTTTAAAATGTATACCATTTTTCCATATCGTTATGCTATCGTTTTGATATCGTCAACGATATAAATTATCGCCTCAGCGATATCTGGTCTGTTCGAGTACTTATCCAGTGAAAAATATCCAATATTCAGTAACTTGCAAGAGAGTAACACACAATTCTCTCTTGAATAGAAAAATATGAAAAAAGTACTCAAACGCAAAATTTGCAAAAAAAGCCACGATAACAGCTGTTTAACGTCTTGCTTACATTTCAAGTGGAATGGAAAGCAAATGGAAATTGGACGTGAAGTGTTCTCCTGGAACATTTCGCAAGGTTGAAAGCGGAAAGATTTAACAAGTGTACATTATAGTCGTGGTGACTTTTACTAAATTTTACAAAATTTTTACTAAATTTGTTTGACTTGTTTGAAAATTCAAATTGCAACTGTCTTAAATCAGCTGTTTTCTAGCTTGCAAATTCTCGACAGTAAAAATTTTTCCAGCAGGAATTTGCAACTTCCCCTCAAAGTCAACTGCCACTGCGCTCTGAATTTTTCTCATTTTGCAAGTTTATTGCGTACGCAAACGCCAAAAGCTGATAATTTGTGAAAATTATCACAAATTATCAGTATTCGAACAGACCAATCGTCTCGATATTTGGTTAGCTGGGTACGTACAAAATAACTAGTTTTATTTATTTGCTCACTGATGAAATTTTTGATTCGTTGTTAATTTCAAATACAGACTATTTACGACTTTTATTTTATAAGGGTGCCAATATCACATATTGTTAATATTATTTTTTCTCTCATATCATATATTTACATTTGCATATCAAATGTGTTTTAACTAGACTGTGAGTTAGTGTTAATAATGACCGTTCCGGTTCCATTAAAATTTGCATCTTATATAGGGGATTCATGATAGCTTACAAATTTCTTGTATACGGATTGTAATTATCTGTTCATGTTTGACAGATAATTGTACTTTTTAGCTGTTAGAATTTATATGAAAGACTTCCTCAATAATTTTTCTGTATTTTGTAAGAAGTTTTGTTGCTTAAAAGAAGTCGTCGATGTGTTTAAACAGATGTTTTGTAGTTATGTAGTTATGATAAGTAGATTATTTTTTTTTTTTTTTTTTTTGGATTCGCCAAAGAAGTGTGCAATCTCATGAATACGTATAGCCCGTACTATACGCATGCACGACTTACATTCTAAAATCTGACCGGATCAACCGGAACAGACAGAATGCACCTACGTACTTAAACACACTCCCGAAGTTGGCGAAGTATGAATTTCCACTAAGCACATTAATTGGCTTTTCAGCGGAACTTGAAAATTTTATACAAAAACACGAATTTATTAAGAATTTTTGAATTTAAAAAAGTAAACAACATCAAATAAGTAGTAAACTTTACATAAAACTCCAAAACAAAGAGACCAAAGTAACAATGAATAATATGAATATTAGTAAGTTTGCGGCCACTATCCAACCCAAGATCCTACGTGGAAAGAGATTAAACTCTTAAACACCAAACAAATTCTAAATATAACGCAGAAATATACGTCGTGTAAATATGTACAAACATATATGTGTTATATATTTATATGGGTCACTATGTAATTTTGGAACACCGTGCTAATGTTATTAATTGGATATGTATTTGGGCCAACGCAGGCATAAACAAGAGATCAACTCTCTTATGAAATGTTTATTCTTTTATGACATTGAAGAAAGTTAAAAAGCTTATGTGCTACTTTTTAATACAAATGATATGCTAATTATATAATTTTTGAAATTCCTAATGACAATGCAACTGCAAATTTTGCAAAAAAAAAAAACACTTTTGTCTGTTTTTTTTTTAATAAATTTGAATACAAATACAAAAACTTGTATTTTGAAAATATTTTAATCAAACCTGAAATAAAGTTTAACTTTAAGCGTTTAAGTAATCTTATATGTATATGTATTAACCAAATATCACAATTCTTTTCTAAATTCACATGACATCTCTTAGTACACAATTTTATTATCTCACCATATCATCCGCTAGGATGAGCACAATGTTTGGAGGATCATGGCTTGAACTTGCATGTGCCAAGCCCACTAGCAGAATAGCAGTTAAGCAATTTAGCAGCTTAAAATGCGGATATATTAGCATTTTTATTATTGCTATTATTTAACAGCTGTTTATTGGGCTTCGTTTAGTAATATTTGTTATGTATAAACAAATTTATTTAAACAATATATTAACAAAATTGAAAACAACAAATGGTCAATCAAACCTTTCACTAAACACTTTTAACGTTCCTATCGCGCTGAACAACTCTTGATCACTGATTTCAAGCTCAAATTCTCTGCTGCTGAAAAACATAGAAATGTTAAATTAACGACTTAAACATCTGAATTAATTTGTATGTACATTGTTGCTTGGCTATCATTTTTAAATGTTTGAGACACAAAAGAAGAATTTGCAAATACAGAGAGAAAGGGTTAGATTAACATAGTTTATCAGCTAAAAAAATTTAATCTTAATCAATCTGCGATATTCCACAACTATATTGAAGAATTCTATGTGAATCTGCTGGTCAATGTCATGATTATTTTTTCTAAGATATTTTAAATATGAATTCATTTAAATATATTTGTTTTTAATAGATCATCAACATCCGAATAGTTGAACAAATTTTAATTGCAGGTAAGAAATTCAAATATTGATTTCAGCGTTAATAATTTTTAAAACTGATAACTCGAAAATCCGCTAAATTCGTTAACTTTATTGCTCATGTTTGCACTTCGAAAAGCACATGGTTCAAAATGCAACACTGCAGATGCCGCTTAAATGCAGTTCATATAATGCAAGTTAAATGCAACCCTGCCAACTATTATTATAATTTTTAAATAAAAAGTAATTTATTACATTTTTATTTAAGGCCATGTTATGAGATATATATGCATAAATCTATCGGTTTAATTATATTCAAACAAATTGTTTCTCATTTGAATATTCCTTACCTTGAAGTAATTCGTATGCAGACTGCAGCAGCATTACTAGCATTTGACTGAACGCCTCAATCTTTGCCACTTCTTCTATATTACCATGTTAGAGGCTTACTGCTGGAATAAGGCTCGAGGATAATGATTAAACTTTTGGTATCAGAAAGCTAATGAAAATAAATTACATTGAGTAACAAATTCTAACACATCTAATCAACTCTTCCTTCGAACCAATACATAGCCTAACAGCTCCTGAATCATACGCAAAACTTTGGTATTGTGTATCAATAACTAGAATTTCCAAACGCTTGACGAGTCATACTCAAATTCTCACTTATATGATTTGACCATAACTAGCTCATACCATAAACTAGCAAGAATGATCATTATAATTTCTTAGAGCGCATTATTTACAAACTTAAAGAGCTGCAACCGTCTCAATGTAGTATTGAAATTCAAATTATCAGTCCATGGCAGAAATAAGTTTTCATTTTATAGGAAAAACAAATCTTTAAGTTTTAGCAAATTCCTCGGAACTGGGACTCGGAATTAAAAATGTTTATTTTTGTTCTTCTTTTTGTTTTAACTCTTCTTTTTAAACGGAATCCAAAATAAATGCCATAAATTATCATTACATTCAAACGTCATTATTAAACATAAATTGTAAACTATAGAAATGAGCTTATACTAGTATTTGCTCCAAGTCGCTTGTTTGCTTCATAGCTCCAACCTGAACATCTATCTCCTCTTCTATTTCGTCATCATTTGTTTGCTCTACTATGAGCTATTTTTCTTTCTTTTCGGCGCTCAATGAATTAAACAAACGATTAATTTCATTCACAACCAGATGATCCAACACAACACCATTAGCATCAATGAAGTTGGCACACGATTTGTTAGTGGATGCCACACGCATAGATTTCGAATCCTTGACCGATAGCGTTACTGTATATATGTCATCGTATTTCTTCATATCCGAACTAGCTTCCCAGATACGTTGATTGCCATTCGAGTCTTTTTGTACGGCCACAGCAAAAGTGCCCTTCTCACGGAATGTAGTGTGCAGTGTTAGTATGCCCATTAACGCAAAATAGGCAATAACGCTAATTAACAGCATAGGACGAGACTCTGGAAAGGGATGCGTGTAATCCCAGCAGTGAGCAAAGATCGCCACACCTACCGATAGAGCGCAGAGTACAAGACGTGTGTTGATAAGACCGAATTGTTCTTGCAAGTTGGGTCGATCCATGAGCGCATTTTTGACAGAGTCATCGAGTGCGTGTTTGACCGCAGAGCCATCCCATTTGTTAATTTTGACTAACTGCAAGCGAAGAAGTTAGTTTTTATTGACATTAATTGGAATTTAAAGCAATAGGAGCAGCAATGCCCAGACTGACGTGTACCCAAATTTTTACAACCCCTTAAGTAATTGTTAACTGGCCATCACCAGAAGCTAACTACTAACCTCTTCGACCACTTCTTCTTTTTTCGTCATTTTATGCGATAGTTTTAATGATTTATTAAAAGTTTTAGTTAAATGCAAAAAGATTTTTTTTAGCCTTGCGCTGACAACGCGACAAAAACAGCGTTACTTCTGTCAAAAATAACCTTCTTCTTTTTTGTTATGTGTCATTCACAATGGCTTTATAGTGACAATACTTTAAATATAGAAGCCATGTGCCAAAATGTAATTTTTCCCAAACAACCAATATACAGTGCATTATAGGGTGTACTCACACTTGCCAACGATGTCGTCGCAAGCGAAATAACTTCTAAATAAAGGATACTGTTGTGACACTGCCTTGTTTTCAGATCTTAAAACAAGCAGGGGATAAAAGAGACAGCAATTTCTTGAGTGAATGGGATGTCTGTAGAAAATTGTGTTGAAAATTCAACAGCTGTTGCGACAAAAATATAATTTATTTTGTGTCAAAAATTTACAACTTGTCCGAATTATTTAAAAATAATTACGAGCTCGTGCAGCCGAATTGTTTTTTATTTCAATTAAATACATTTATAGGCAACCAATTGAAATACAAAAACAGCATTAAAAGGTACAACGGCAAAAATGCAGAATGTCTGCTTTACAAAATATTTATCTTGTTCTTCCATTTGCTATAACAAGGTATTCACAATGACTTTTTATTGATTAAGCTGGTAGAAGCTGAAATAGTAGAAAGTTTTTGTATTTTTTAGCGCTTGATTCGCTTGATTGCACATATAGCGCAGGCAGTCATATCTAGTGTCCGACCGAAACCAAAATTTTGGCCGAAACCGAAACCGAAACCGAATTTCGGCCATTTTTGTAATATTCGGCCGAAACCGAAACCGAAACTGAATGTCTACTTGAAAATTGTTTTAAAAAACAAATTATTTTTTAATTTTCTTGTTAAAAGCTTTCAAAAATATAACAATTGAAACATATTATAATAACGTATATATACGATAAATATTCTTTTGTCTTTATTCATAAAAATTTACGAGCCTCTTATAAAGTCTTTACAAAAAAAAAAAACCCAAAAACAGTATTCCTAAACGTCCAATACCGACAAAAATCTCTTATAAAGGCTTCTTAAATGAGTAACCTTCAATAAACCCTTGATAAAGCCTTTTTAAAATTTTTACTCTAACGTGAGCACAAATATTGTCAAAAATACTTCAAACTGTTTCAAAAAATATGGAAACATGGCAAAACATTTCAAAATATTGAAAATAAAAATTATAAGTGACAATTTTTTTTCAGAGAAGAACATAGATTAAACATTTTTTTGACTGTTTGCATGTCAAAATATGTGACTATTGAGCACTTTAAATCTATTTCAAGATATTTTTATGAATAAGACCGTTTGAATATTAATGTTTAACTTTGAAATAATAAATAAAGAGATCATTTTAATTTCACTTTAAGGAACTTTTTAGTATTTAAAGATAAATAACTTAATATTATAATCTAAAAAAAAATCTACATTTATCGTTTTGTGCTGGACCCAACCCACACGGTAAATCAAATGACTGAATTTCACGTTTTTGTTCTACTTAACACCATTAAAAATTTTGATGAAAGCGAACTCACATCTACCATTGAAATATACATATGTAAGAACCGAATTAGTAGTGTCCGATCAAATATTCTGTTTCGGCCATATTGATGCCGAATAGCCGAAACTGATTAAAAGGGCCGAAACTGGCCGAAACCGAAACCGAATATTCGGTCGGACACTAGTCATATCAACGAAAAATTATAGTGAGCATTTATCGTACTGCTCTTAACTTACAATTTAAGCGCTGAAAAATATTAAAACTAGCCAGTGTCAAGAGACTTAAAACATATAAAAATTATAATGAAAAATTTCAAAAAATAGGCACAAATTCCACCAATTCATTTAAGTGCACCTACACTATATGTTCAACACAAATGACTTGTCAAAAAAGTTTAATTTCGAGTTTCATCTGTATGTCAATATTGAACTTTTGTCAAACAGCTCCTTTCTTTTGATCACAGACTATCTGACACGATATTTCTGCTAACTGTTTGAGTTTTCCGGCAATTTCGTTCACTCGAAGCCACGGCAGTGCTCAATAAGTTGCAAAAGGATTTCTTCTGTCCAATCAATCTAAATAATTGTTAAAAAATATAAATTTGTGGAACTAATATTTACATTTTATGTTTTCTTGATTTTTTTTTATGGCATGTTTTTGTTTTTTTTCAAACTAACATATGAAAAACAGATTAAATTAGAAACAGTTCTAATTCAAATTTATACATTCGGAAATACAAACGACTTGTCAGAATTTGAATTCTATATGTTCCACACTATATGTGTGTCAAAGCTATCTGTAAAATTTGGCATGTCATATGTATGAAACATATAGTGTGGGGGCACTTTTAGCATGTCGTAAAACTACTTTTATTAGTATTTTTAGTATTATTATTTTAATATATTTTAGCAACTCCGCAATTCACTTCGGCACACGAAATTTCCATTTAGATTTTAGTTTTGACACAGTGACCAAAACAGAGAAAGAAATTTCAAAATTCAAAATCTTATAGCGCATTCTTTTCTGGAAAAAATTCTGAAATTTTTTGTCCCAATCAAAAATTTTGCATTTTTTCTGTTTCTTTCTAAAAAAACATGTTGAAATCAAAATAAATCGTATTTTTTCTCAACATTAGTGACCGCAAAAGTATAACAGATACAAGTATGAAATTGAATGTTATATTTTGATGAGTAAAGGGGCTAATATCTTTGAACTTACCACTGACTTCATTCATTATATTAAGAACAAAAATTAAGTCGAATTTGCTTACTTGGCCTCACCGTCAGCAAATGTAGAAAATCTTATTCGACTGTAACATCAAAAACAGACGAGTGAAATTATTTTGTGAGAAGCCGGCGAATGCAGGATTTTGATTTGTTTTTTTTTTTATCAATGAGAAATAATAGAAAAGGTAAGTATTCGCAATATTTTCCGTTTTTATGCTGTTAAGTTTTAATTGTTATAACTTTAAGCATGAAAAAAACCAACAGCCGGCAGTGGAACCAACACCTGATGGTGGAAACTTTAGATTCACCAAAGTTTCGTTTTGCTCCAGTTCGTCTTCTCCAAAGAATAACAGAACTGCTTATCATTGTTATTGTTTTTTTTATCTATTTAGAAAAATTTTTATTTGAATGAAATCAAAACAATTTTTTTGACGTTTTTTGTTTACTTTTAAGTTTAATGCTTTGCAAGAACTGAATTTGAGGCGAATAAGTAGGTTAACAAACAATGATACCGCAGCAATAGAAATTTGCTAGCTGCTTCGACTCGACTGAAAAATTCGACTCGCAGACGGTGATAACATTAGACTTCATATAATTCGTCGAAAACATTAATATTTTGCGGGAATATTGACTGTTAATTAAGTAGCACAGTGAACTTTTAGCTGTAACCGAGTGAAACCACCAAATTTTAACTTTGGAAAATATGCCAATTGTAGTAGACGTATAATAAATTTTTCTTAATTTATAAAATTTAATTAAATTAACAGTAAATTTTACTACAGTATTTTTTGTAACGATTGTAACGAGTGTAACGATTATATCAAGCCTACATCACTGTTCTAGAACCATAATACGGGTTACAAAAATAATCAAAATAGCTATAGGACTATTATTTTTG
The DNA here is from genome assembly GCA_958299015.1 of Tetanocera ferruginea. Classification (NCBI taxonomy): domain Eukaryota; kingdom Metazoa; phylum Arthropoda; class Insecta; order Diptera; family Sciomyzidae; genus Tetanocera; species Tetanocera ferruginea. The sequence continues at coordinate 4,953,702 of OY282644.1, forward strand.
CTCTTGTTTTGCATGTAAAAGAAACAATCCGAATTGTTTTGAAGCGAAAAGAACGCAGCCATCTAATAATCAATTTTATTGTGTCTGTGTGATGAAATGTTTGTACGCAATTGATCGTGAATTTGACCTACAAGTCTTATGCTGTCTCCAAACGGGTAATGTTCATGTTCTCAAGGGACTTTGCTTGATCATTTTTACTATGTTAGGTTTGTGTCACTGTTGTCTGCAGAGAAATGGCTGCCGATTGGATAAATGTATTTCTATTGAAATCTTTTCTGTCAGATGTGAGGATTGAATTTGTTCATTGGCAGAAAGCACGCACGTTTGTTGAAATTTCATAGCGTTTTCTTTTTTCAAAAAAATTTTGAATGCCAACTCGAAACCATTAAAAATTAAATTTTGCTGTTTTTGCGATCTATTCTCAGCTAAAAAAGGTTCAGAATTCTGTGGGTTCAGGTCAAAATGGAAAAAATTCTGCATCTTCAGAGGGCCAAATTTTTCGTTGAGAAAGGGAAACGCTATCAATCAAATTTTTACTGTTTTGTATTCAGTGTGCGATATTATGAGTGTTGTAGTTGTCGTGTTCAACATGTGCTCATTGTAGCTATCATTACAAACGACTAAAAATTTCATTTCTCTATTGTGAATTGATTCATTGCGAACAGTCAGATTTAAGCATGACATTTCAAAATCATATGTAAACCGCAACGAAAAAAAAAAGGAAACAACAAAACAAATTTTTATTGTAACTTGTAACACGGTAGACTTTAAATTTTAAATAAAGCATAGGAAATTAAATTATTTACAAATATACAAAAATGGTAGGCACCTTTAAAGTTTGCAATTCATAATAAACTCAAGTAACCGAATTTGCCAGTTTCAATTCAGCGGCTTCAACATGATGTTCCCGGAGAACGGGCGCAATTTTCAGGCCACCTATAAATGCTTCTCTGTCTCGATGCTGCCGGGCAACGAGCGTCAGGATGTCGAAAATGGTGGTAAAAGTGAGTAGCAGGCTTAAGCTTAATAAGGTATTGAAAGTACAAAGGCTTTTATTGCAGTCATCATGCCGCCGTCTGCGTTGGATACACTCACACGCTTGAATGTGGAATATCCAATGTTGTTCAAGCTGATCAACAACAAGAAAGTGCGTAGCTCACACGCGGGCGTGTTAGAATTTGTAGCTGATGAGGGCAAGTGTTATCTACCTTATTGGATGATGGATAATCTGCTATTGGAGGAGGGTGATATAGTGACCATCGAGAGTGTCTCACTGCCGGTGGCTACATTTTCAAAGTTTCAACCACATAGCACCGACTTTCTAGACATAACAAATCCCAAAGCTGTGTTGGAGAATGCTTTGCGTAACTTTGCCTGCTTGACGAAAGGCGATGTCATTGCTATTAAGTACAACAAGAAGATTTATGAATTGTGCGTACTGGAGACCAAGCCTGGTCCAGCAGTTAGCATCATTGAGTGCGATATGAATGTGAGTTGTTATCAAAGACTTAAATTGCACATATATCGATTTGTATGCTCTACTTAGGTTGAGTTCGAAGCTCCAGTGGGCTATAAGGAGCCCACAATGCCCCGCAAAGATGCTCAACCAGAAGAAGAGGTGCAGGAAAACATAACCGAAGAAGTAGTTGAAACATTTAAGGGCTCTGGCGTGCGTCTAGATGGCAAAAAGAAGAAGGAAAACCAGCTGGAGGCACCAGTGGTTAAAAAGGTTCGTTTTATTTGCGTGCTGTTGTAAATTTTTTAAATATTTTTTATTTTCTAGACGTTGGCACGTGGCATTCCTGATTATAATTATCAGTTTGGAGTACTAAAATTCGATCGCTCTATTAAACCCATCAGTGAACGGGTCTCCAAAGTAGAAACAGATGAATCGGAGCCAGAGAACTTCCAGGGTCAAGGCTTTTCTATGAAAAAATCGCGCAAATAATTGAGGGTGGTTATAATTTTAGAATCATATGATTGCCTATATTTTATCATCAAAACTATTTTACATAAAAACTTTTTAACAAAAAAAAAAACCTACTTCAAAATCACTAGAAAGTAAAAAATAATTTTAAATTACTTTTACTATTTATTTCTTGGTCAAATTTGTATTTTTATAATAAATATATTTATTTTTTTATGATAATAAAAGCTTCCAGTCAGCGCTAATCGTTGACGTAAAATCATGATTTTTTCGCAATCCCTACTCTATTTAAGACTTTTTTATTTGTAAATATCCTGCTTGGGTGACGCTGTATTAATTTGTAATCTTAATTTTTCTTAAATCTTAATTAAAATGCTATATGTGTGTTGCAGCTGCACAAAAAATCTGATTATATTAGCGCCGACTTCGAAGCTCTTATTATCATAAAAAAATAAATATATTTATTATAAAAATACAAATTTGACCAAGAAATAAATAGTAAAAGTAATTTAAAATTATTTTTTACTTTCTAGTGATTTTGAAGTAGGTTTTTTTTTTTGTTAAAAAGTTTTTATTTCTTTCTTTTTAGAGAAAATGATATATATTAAAAAAGTGTATACATTCATTAAACACCATTTATTTATGCTCATAATATGGAAAATGCTTTTCTGTCTTTTCTTATTCTGTTCTTTGTCAGTATCTTTATCAGTACCTACTCTTGTTTTTTTATCAGTACCCCAATGTCAATCTTGACTGAAATAAAGTGTGTTTATAATATTGACACGCCTCTTTTTCGAGAATATCACACTCTTTGTCATAGTGTTTTCAATAGTTCTACCCATTCTAACAATGAATTTTACCATCCTTAAGTCAATATGATACAGTTTTTTACACACTGCCACACCCCTTAGTCGAATAACGCCCAATTCTTCGGTAGTAATTTGTAATAATTGTGCCTACGTCTGTACTTTTTCAGTTAGTAGTGTCAGTATTCGATTTAGTGTTTTCTAATATTGCCACACCCCTTTGTCGAATGATGCCCACTCTATTCACAATAACTTTTTATAAGTGTGCCTACCTCTATACTAAATATCAGTACTCTAGTGTCAATATTATTTGCGATACAGTGTATTGTATATATTGCCACACCCCTTTATCAAACAAGGTCCACTGTATTGAAATTAATTGTTTTATAACTGTGCCTACCCCTGTAGTTAACTTTAGTACTCTAGTGTCAATATTATTCGAGATACAGAGTTTTTCTAATATTGCCACACCTCTTTGTCGACTAACGCCACCTTAATTGACTGTTATTTTTTACCTACCCTTGCATTTTTGCTGTGAATTTTATTAACTCTATTACTCTAGTGTCAATATTTACTGAAATACAGTGTTTTTCTTACAGTGACACGCCCCTTTATCGAATACCGCCCACATTACTGAAAGTAATTTGTTATATTTGTACCTACCTTTGTACTTAATTTTAGTATCGTAGTGCCAATAGTAATCGAGATACAGTGTTTTTTTTAATATTGCCACTCCCCTTCTCGATTAACGCCCATTTTTTTTTTTACAAAAATTTGTAGTAATTTTTCCTACCTTTGTAATAAATTTCTGTACCCTAGTATCAATATTATTCGAGACACAGTAATTCTCTTATATTGCCACACCCCTTTGTCGAATTACGCCCACTTTTGTTATAGTAATTTCCAACAATTGTACCTACCTCTGTACTTAATTTCAGTACTCTAGTGTCAATTTTCTTCGAGATACAGAGTTTTTACAATATTGCCACACCCTTTTTTAGAATTACGCCCACTTAAGTGATCGTCATTTTTAATACTTGTGCTTGCCCTTGTAATTTTACTGTGAATTTTATTACCGTAGTGTCAATATTTACTGAGATACAGTGTTTTTCTTATACAGACACGCCCCTTTTCTGAATACCGCCCCCTTTCATAAACGGGCACCTCCGCGTTGATAATCTCTATATGTTGACAAAAAATTACGGCAATCGGGCAAGTACTTTAGGAGTAATCGATGTACATACATTCACAAAAAAAAAAAAAAAAAAAAAAAAAAAACAGAGAAACCAACCAACTTGAGAACCTCCTCCTTTTTGAAGTCGGTTAAAAATAACATAAAACTTTTATAATTAACTCAATGAGCTGAATTTTTTTCTTTATAAATGAAGCGTCATTTTCAGAACTTCCTCGGGCTCTTGTGCTGGTGGCTTAATTAAAGCCATAGGTGGCAGTTTTCGATTCTTGCGACCATGTTTACCTTCTTTGCGCTTCCAAAGACCAGATCGTGGTCGATTCCCCAACTCACGCATGCGTTGGGCGCTGCCAATCGGAGTCTTGCCGTGGTCGATGTTGGAAACACGACCTGAATTTTAAAAAGATTATTTAAGTATTTCTTTCATTTAAGTGGTATGATTTGAGCTTACCAACAGTAGCCATGCAAGTATTATGGAAGGCAAATTCTCTTTTAGATGGCAGCGTTACAACCACCTTGTCGTCGAACTTGCGCAAAATTGTGCCATAAGTTCCTGCGGCGTGAATAAAATGGATGGGCTGGCCAGGATTCTTCTCCAGACAGTGAATACGCGTGCCCACTGGCAATGCACCTAGAGGATAAGCATCGCCTTCATTGGGCCTCACTGCAAGATGTTAAATTATGCAAAAACTTAGCATTCATCCAATGGTTACATAATTAATTCTTTTTACCTGGAATTCTGGGTATGACTCTTGATGTTTTTATAATATCGCCTGGCTTCATATTTTCCGTAGCTAAAATATACTTAAGTTCATCGCCTACTGCGACGAGTGCAACTTTGGATGTGCGACATCCATCAAACAAAACATCGATAACGCGTTCTGTCTGTGCTGGCCCCTCTAGTGGTCCATCACGCACCCACTTGACCCAGTGATATTTTTGCTTGATGCCGCCTCCTATACCCTTGGCCACCACACGACCGCTTACTGGATCACGTCCTGCCAAGTGTGTTATCTTCAGCGGCTTCACTGTATATTCATCTTCAAAATGCACTATTCGTCGGTATGCTATGCCAACACCTGGTTTTGGCTTCTCAACCATTTTGCACTTGGTGCGCATATGAAGCGTGGAGGTTGTGACATTGCATCGTTGTGCACTAACCGCACAGTTGGCCATCAAACGCGTTAAATTGTTCATAGCTCAATCATAAATATGAAAAATTAGAAAATTCTTAATATAAATCGTAAAAAGGTTTGAGACGATCGATATGTCAGGAACGTGCAAATGATGCCGTAAAGAGAAACGTCAAAACCCTTGCAGACTGGAGGAGTTGCCACCTTATATAAAACAAAAGTTTCTTGATCAAAGTGGTGGAATTTTAATGTGATTGAGAAGAAACTAAATATTACAGATAACATTTCATGAAATTAACAAAACCTATAATATACCCAAAGAAATTGTCAGTGTATCAGAGGTTTTAAGGTTTTCAGCTTGGTAAATAATTAAATAGATACAGAACGGTTGGTTTTTTTTTTTTGTAATTCAAGGTAATGCAAGTTATATATAACCGACTTCATTTATACATCAGTTATGAGCAGAAAAATAAATTTAGTGAGCCAAGGTTTTTGTTTTTTAAAACAAACACAAAATTATCCTCATATTTGCTTTTGCTCATCGTTGCAAAAAAAAAATTCACCAGCAAAACAAAAACAAATCATGTGCATTTTGTGCTACACTTGCACAAACATTTCAAGCGCAGCGCAATCGAGTAAGGCTTGCTTGGCTTTGCATGCATTTGTTGTTGTTAGCAAGTTAGTATTTTGGTGAACGTAATTTTTGTTGCTATTCTTTGTACTTGTTGTTATTTTTTGCACGCGTTGTTGTTTTTACAAATGTGCAAACACAATGTTGAAAAAACAAAACAAATTTGTAACTGAGCCAACTGTGCTAATTGAGCTACTGGTAGCTCATGTCTGTTATACATTGTTGTTATAAAAGGCTTATAACTTCCTAATCCTTAAAAATGAGTTAACTACAAGCAAAGAAATGATGTAATTGGAATAAGCGATCAAAAATTCAAGCTTAAAAATGTCCACTCTATAAAATTTTATGTTCCACCCGACACATGAATATAACTCTTCTATTTCAATAGAGAGGCATTCAGTTCAAGCTATAGTTTCTACCACGAGTAAAAATTTCCGAATGAGTGAAACATCATCATTACAAAATGTTGGAATACTCAAATACGTGTTAATTTTATGAAAGTTCGATTCCTAATGAGAGCAAAAATACCTTAAGACCCTAAAATATCTGACGTCTAGATATTGCTCAAATCGTTTTAAGGTCATTTTGGAGCTATATTGGACTTAAAACATTTTTAATAATTATGGCTTACAAATTAAACCACACAAGGAACATATATGTGTCGACAAAGAATAACCGCTAAATTCGAGTTAGGACAAAGTTACTTGATTACTTTCATAGCATTCCTCGCAAAAAAATACAATAGTACGTAACTTTTTATGGTTGTACCTTGAAAATTAAGTGTTTGAGACAATCAAATCTAAACAGCAACAGTCAGAGCTCTCAAATCTTAGGTAGTGATTTTAATCTTTCTGAATCTACTGAAAATCTGAAAAATGACTTAAGTTCTTATTCTTTTTCGACGAAGATATATTCATGGGAAATCATGTTAAAAGTTCTGGCAAATATTTTTAAGTGCATTTTTCCATGTGTGTTGCGGTTTGTACGCCACATTATTCAAAATTTAAGTTCAATAAAAAATACGTAATTTTTCCCATATATTTTTCTGTCGGACATCATCATGTATAATTTTTAAGGCAACATCTTAACACTAGAGCTACAAAGCTTATAGTAGCCAAATTCTTGTTCGAGATGAGTTTGTCATCACCTAGTATTTTCAGTTGGAAACTTTTCATAGAAGCTGATTACTAGTTTACCGTCTCAACTGGAAAATTTATTTCTGATTGGTTGTATGATTTTTAAAACAACCCTTAACGAGGTTCTTCACCATACAACAGCTGTGCAAGCGCTTGTTGTGCAGTAGTTGGAAGTTTCAACTATTCGATCGTTGAATATTGCAACCAGCTCCTCGCATGCATACATCCAAGCAATACAATAATTGCACACAACCATCAAATAGAAACCATCGTAGGGTCCTACACGTTACGTATTAGTCATTTTGTGTGTTGCGATATAGAAAACTTAATATTTAAAAATTTTCAAGTTTGCATTTCATTAACAATAATAGCTGTGTTTTTTATCAAGCGAGTAGTTAAAAAACGACCGCTTATCATATGTATACTCGCTTAAATAACACAGGAAACTGTTACTCGCTTAAAAGTTTGCCGACCAAACGAAAAAAAATGCTTCCAAGTTATGTTTCAATAATTGTATAAATTTCCTACAAAGGTGGCAACTATATCTGGTTGATAGTCAATAGTGATGTATGAAATCAACATTTTTTGTACCAAATACTTTTCACGAAATACTCATAATTTGCTTTAGATCAATATTTCAATAAAAATACATAATAATTTAACAGGTAAGATAAACAAAATTTATCAAATATACTCATTATGTAAAACTATGTTGTTTGCTTAAGCTTTTAGCACTGAAAATCTTTTGAGTATCGGGTTTGTTTTCAGAACCGAGTCTCCAATGCTTAATACTATGTTCACACTGGAAGCTAAATGCGCATTTAAAGCTTAATGCGCATTTATTTCATTAATGCTTCTCTAAATGCGCATTTACCCATAGAAAATTCTGTCAAGTTAATTCACTTAAATGCTACTTCTAATGAGCATTTAGCAGTTTGCGACCCTGATTCGATATTCGAAAAACTGCTACTCGCTACTTTTTGCTCATCTCTGACTTGAACTCGTTTCATTAGTTGTCAATTTTGTTTATAGTACGTTCACACTCATTTCTAAATGCGCATTTAGAAGTTCGAAAATTCAACCAAATGTCAAGTGTTCACATTAGGGAGAAGCGTAAAATGCGAATTTAAATTGACAAGTATGCGAACACGAATTGACAAGTATTCGAACATGCCGAACATTTATAAGGCTGTGTGCCAATCGGAAACTTTTCACTCGTGGTAGGAAGGAAAATCCTAAGTTGAACAAAGTTTCTGTCTATTGAAATTGAATTGTCATTTTTACTGTGCCAAATGAAGCATGAAAAGTTAACTGCTGCGTTTTCTAATTTTTTTTATTCAAAATTATATATGTTGCTTTGCGTAAAATAAGATTATTAAAGTAATAGTTGTGTAAACATGTATAAAAATTAAACAAAAAATCATTGGGTCTTTTGACAAAAATAGGTCGTCGTCAATATAATATCTAAATTGTGTTAATTTGTTGAAAATGCATAACCAATGAATGCTGCTCAGTACATATGTAGTTCAAATTAGTATTTTGTTCTGAAATGTAAAAACAAAATCGACGTTTCTGCACATGTAAAATTTTTCACTTATCAGTTTAGTGTACTTAACCATCGATTTATTCATAATTATTTTTATTCAACATGTTTTTGATATCATTTTATTCCATTTATAACATATACTAATGAAAAAAAAAATCAGTAGCAGTGCTAAAATTTTGTCCACCGAACCTAAAAACCTTAAAACTTAACACGCACTCCGAAAAAATCTCACTTAGTCTTGATCTTGCAACACCCGAAGTTGCAAATTTTTAGTAAACCATACAAAATTTGAACACGTGCTTTGAACAAAAAGTTCCAGTTGTACCCATTCTAAAATTAACCTTGATGTATTTTACGGTGATTCCCAAAATATTTTGTCTGTAATGACATCCGTCAGTAAGCTAAACCATTTTGCAAAAAACCTCAAAAAATCATGTTTTACGTATATGTATATATTAACAAGTGTAATAGTTGTAAGCAAATAAACTGTCTCAAGTTATAGGCCTGAAAAAGTTCGTTCAATCTGCATCAAAAATTTGAAAATATTTGCAATTGCATTAGTGATAATAATGTTTTCATGTATTTTTTTTAGATTATTTTCACAAAACTTCAAATAACTCCAATATTTCTTATACAATCTTCGTTATCAATATACCATTGGAAAAGTTTGGACGGCTGTCATTTATTTTTGGACAGAATTGCTTAAACCGAATAACAAAAAGGACTAATTTAAAAAAAAATTATATTGGAGAAAAGACCTGCCGGAAAAATACTGTAAACCATCAATAGGCATGTGCGGCTCTTTGTTTAATAATGTGTGGCTCTTATTTTATTTCCCCATTTATGTGCAATTTAACTGAAGCTAAAATTTTCAAAATCCAAAATACTGTATATTTATACTCTATAATTATATTTATAAATCCTTATATACAATACATTTTGAGCACTACACCACCGCCCGCACATTGCTTTAATGAAAAATTAATATATTCTGAATATTAACAACATCCAGAAAAATCATCAAGCAATACTATTTTCTCAGAAAAAAAAGTCAAAATAATGTAGCTTATATATTTTACACAACCCTCCTCTTAATTTTTCCAAACTTCAGTGCAACTAAAACATGCTTTTTTTTACTTTTCGCTTGTGTCAAAAATTCTCTTCCCTCTTGTCAAAATTTATACTATACCCTGAGTATCAATCCGAGTCAAAAGTTTCCGATTGGCACACAGCCTAAGCAAAACAATCTGACAGTAAACAAAATTGACAACTAATGAAACGAGTTCAAGTCAGATATGAGCAAAAAGTAGCGAGTAGCAGTTTTTCGAATATCGAATCAGGGTCGCAAACTGCTAAATGCTCATAAGAAGTAGCATTTAAGTGAATTAACTTGACAGAATTTTCTATGGGTAAATGCGCATTTAGAGAAGCATTAATGAAATAAATGCGAATTAAGCTTTAAATGCGCATTTAGCTTCCAGTGTGAACATAGTATTACTGTCAGATTGTTTTGCTTAGGCTGTGTGCCAATCGGAAACTTTTGACTCGGATTGATACTCAAGGTAAAGTATAAATTTTGACAAGAGGGAAGAGAATTTTTGACACAAGCGAAAATTAAAAACAAAGCATTTCTTAGTTGCACTGAAGTTTGGAAAAATTAAGAGGAGGGTTGTGTAAAATATATAAGCTACATTTTTTGACTTTTTTTTCTGAGAAAATAGTATTGCTTGATGATTTTTCTGGATGCTGTTAATATTCAGAATATATTAATTTTTCATTAAAGCAATGTGAGGGTGGTGGTGTAGTGCTCAAAATGTAATGTACAAAGGATTTATAAATATAATTATAGAGTATAAATATACAGTATTTTGGATTTTTAAAATTTTACCTTCAGGTAAATTGCACACAAATGGGGAAATAAAATAAGAGCCACACATTATTAAACAAAGAGCCGCACATGCCTATTGATGGTTTACAGTATTTTTCCGGCAGGTCTTTTCTCCAATATAATTTTTTTTTAAATAAGTCCTTTTTGTTATTCGGTTTAAGCAATTCTGTCCAAAAATAAATGACAGCCGTCCAAACTTTTCCAATGGTATATTGATAACGAAGATTGTATAATAAATAATGGAGTTATTTGAAGTTTTGTGAAAATAATCTAAAAAAAATACATGAAAACATTATTATCACTAATGCAATTGCAAATATTTTCAAATTTTTGATGCAGATTGAACGAACTTTTTCAGGCTTATAACTTGAGACAGTTTATTTGCTTACAACTATTACACTTGTTAATATATACATATACGTAAAACATGATTTTTTGAGGTTTTTTGCAAAATGGTTTAGCTTAATGACGGATTTCATTATAGACAAAATATTTTGGGAATCACCTTAAAATACATTAAGGTTAATTTTAGAATGGGTACAACTGGAACTTTTTTTTTAAAGCAAGTGTTCAAATTTTGTATGGTATCAAATTGCAACAACTTCGGGTGTTGCAAGGTCAAGACTAAGTGAGATTTTTTCGGAGTGCGTGTTAAGTTTTAAGGTTTTTAGGTTCGGTGGACAAAATTTTAGCACTGCTACTGATTTTTTTTTGTCATTAGTATATTTTATAAATGGAATAAAATGATATCAAAAACATGTTGAATGAAAATAATTATGAATAAATCGATGGTTAAGTACACTCCACTGATAAGTGAAAAATTTTACATGTGCAGAAACGTCGATTTTGTTTTTACATTTCAATACATTTCAGAACAAAATACTAATTTGAACTACATATGTACTGAGCAGCATTCATTGGTTATGCATTTTCAACAAATTAACACAATATAGATATTATATTGACGACGACCTATTTTTGTCAAAAGACCCAATGATTTTTTGTTTAATTTTTATACATGTTTACACAACTATTGCTTTAATAATCTTATTTTATGCAAAGCAACAGTATTTATTAAACATATATAATTTTGAATAAAAAAAAAAATTAGAAAACGCAGCAGTTAACTTTTCATGCTTCATTTGGCACAGTAAAAATGACAATTCAATTTCAATAGACAGAAATTTTTTTCAACTCAGAATTTTCCTTCCTACCACGAGTGAAAAGTTTCCGATTGGCACACAGCCTTATAAATGCTCGGCATGTTCGAATACTTGTCAATTCATGTTCGCATACTTGTCAATTTAAATTCGCATTTTACGCTTCTCCCTAATGTGAACACTTGACATTTGGTTGAATTTTCGAACTTCTAAATGCGCATTTAGAAATGAGTGTGAACGTACTATAAAATCTGAAAATTTATGCATCACTAATTGTCAGAACTTTGATATATAAAATAAATTTGTCAAAAATTGTTTACAAAAATTTGATCAGAACATAAACAACGTTTTTGACTTTTCAGAAAATGCTTCCAAGTTTTAAAAAAATTCTTAAGCGAGTAAGCAGTCGTTTTTTGACTACTCGCTTGGTAAAAAACACAGCTAATATCAAAAATAATTACATTTATGCTAAAAAATATTTAATTTTTATAATTCCACTAATATTTATTAAATGGTTACCGATAACTGTATCCGTTTCCGTGATAATTAGCTGGTTTGTTGTAAACCTGATTTAGTGAATAATCAATTGGTCACTTAAACTTAGGTGTATTCCTATGTATAGCACTTGTGGTATACCTCTGAAAAGGCGACTATTTTCAATTAAGGTATTCACAAGGTCTCTTAAGGTCATATGTCTTAAATTGTTAACATGAAAAAATATCATTGATGCAAAATGCTAAAATAAAGCGAATAATAGCTGTGTTTTTTACCAAGCGAGTAGTCAAAAAACGACTGCTTACTCGCTTAAGAATTTTTTCAAAACTTGGAAGCATTTTCTGAAAAGTCAAAAACGTTGTTTATGTTCTGATCAAATTTTTGTTAACAATTTCTGACAAATTTATTTTATATATCAAAGTTTTGACAATTAGTGATGCATAAATTTTCATATTTTAAGCATTGGAGACTCGGTTCTGAAAACAAACCCGATACTCAAAAGATTTTCAGTGCTAAAAGCTTAAGCAAACAACATAGTTTTACATAATGAGTATATTTGATAAATTTTGTTTATCTTACTTGTTAAATTATTATGTATTTTTATTGAAATATTGATCTAAAGCAAATTATGAGTATTTCGTGAAAAGTATTTGGTACAAAAAATTTTCATTTCATACATCACTATTCACTATCAATCAGATATAGTTGCCACCTTTGTAGGAAATTTATACAATTATTGAAACATAACTTGGAAGCATTTTTTTTCGTTTGGTCGGCAAACTTTTAAGCGAGTAACAGTTTCCTGTGTTATTTAAGCGAGTATACATATGATAAGCGGTCGTTTTTTAACTACTCGCTTGATAAAAAACACAGCTAATATAAAATAATAGCTGGTTTATGCGAAAAGCATATATTGGACGTAATAATGGCTGACTCAAGTAAATACAAAAATACAACACCACAATAAACATAGGTTCCAGTGTTGTAATATTTTAGCAAGTTTTTGTATGGAAGAAAACGTCAGTAATTTTAAACCATTGTACAATTTTAGGACAATAAGTCGTGATAGCACACCTTGTGAATATTCTAAATAATTTGCTATGATTTTAACTTTTTAACTAATTTCTATTTTTGTAAATAGAAATTCTCAGACTCGCTCTCATTAGTCACTTGTCCGACACCTGATACAAAATCTGACAGGTGTGCTATCTCGTCTTATTATCCTAAGATTTTACAATGGTTAAAATTGCTGACGTTTCCTTTCATACAAAAGCGTGCTAAAATATTACAATTCTGAAACCTATGTTTATTGTGGTGTCACATTTTTTTATTTACTTGAGTCAGCCATTATTACGTTCAATATATCCTTTTCGCATAAACCAGCTATTATGTTATGTTTCTTGCTTGCTTTTGGCATTTTGATGACAAAAATGTATTTTTGCTTGTTTCGCATCAGCTGATTGAGAGTTGAAATAACACACTGAACTTAAAGAGGGGTTGTTCACATATATCATGTTTTTCATGTTAAAATTTTAAGACAAATGACTTTAAGAGACCTTGTGAATACCCAAAACCCAAAATATGTAAGGAATTCATTAGAATATAATTGTAGCCATTAAAACTGTTATAACCACGTGGTTTATGTATTGTTCCTATTTTCTGCAAAGCATTCATAAAATCATTAGGTGGCATCTTTGTGTCATAGGAAATGTGTGAGCAGAAGAACTCAGCAACTCAGGTTTCAGGCTTGCAGTTTTCAAATGTAAATAAGATACCTCCATTGTTTACTTTTAATATGTGTTATTCTAACCCTATTTTTGTCAACAAAAATTAGTCGGGATCTTGGTAAGCCATCATTTTTATTAATTGTATTGATCGCTAGAGCTTTGCTAGCACATAAATTTCAAGATTTACCAACAATAACGTCATGTTTGTGTGCGCACACTTTCCACTGGAGTGAGGACTTTAGCTTGTGCAGATTGACATTTGCGTATGTATTCAGCGGCATACATTCGCGCTGAATCTGTGATTCAGCAGTTCTTTCTGTATAATAAGAAAAAATAAAAACAAACGCTTCTATCTTTTCTTCTTCGTGCCCAGCTGCCAGGTGCCAGCGCGCTAATCACGCTAATGTTTATATTTTTATTTTTTGGGAAAACGTGTTGTTTTTGTTTGTAAACACAAAATGCATTAAAATTTGGTGAGTCCACACCCTGTATTTAATATGATTTACGCAACATTTGCACGAATCCAGTGCCGCATTTTCCGTTTTAGTTTCCCGAGTTCCAACCAATAAGAATTCTATCGTTCGTCTGCAATCGATTACCTTGAATAAAGTCCACCGAGCTAGCTACTACCTGCAACCGAATCTGAATCTAAATCCAAATCCGAATCCACCGTTATTAAGACGCACTTAAGCCGCACCGACAACAGCAAAAAAGTGTGCAAGAAAAAACAACAAACACACCGACACTTCAATGGAATTCTACTCCCCACACCAACAGCAACAACAACAACAACAACAGCAACAGCAGCAACAACAGTCAGTTGGGCCCGGTGACACAATGACTTCCGGCGCAGCCGCCGATGCGGCCACTGTAGCTATAGCAAAGGATATGCTACAATTGCATCATGGCGGAGCAATTGTTTCTAATACGGAGCACCTGCAGCAGCAACAACATGAGCAGCAAATTGGTGTACTAGCACCTGCGCCCGCTCAGATGCCAGACAACGCCCTAGGTATTCTTAAGTTCGAGAATGACTTGCTATACATCACCGATAGCTGTACCATCATTGGCCGGAACTCGTCCACGTCCCACGTGCACTTCCATGTGGCTGAGAACAATCTAGTATCTCGTAAGCATTTCCAAGTGCTCTTCGATGACGACTGCAAGGAGTTCTTTGTACAGTGTCTGAGTAAGAATGGCATCTTTGTAGATGATTTCCTGCAGCGACGAAACGCAGATCCGCTTAAACTGCCCAAAACGTAAGCAAGAGCACACCCCTTTTAGGGCGGCGCTTATTCCATAAGATTACGTAACATAACGTAACAAATAAAATTTTTTCTATTTGCAGCTGCGCTTTTCGCTTTCCAAGCACGGAAATACGCATCATGTTCGAGAGCTTCGTACATGCACCTGCGCCACCTGCCACCAATATGAGCGGCACACTGCATGCCATGGGCAATCACTGTGGCAACGCCAATGTTATTGTGACTGCAGCTGCTGACAGCGCAGAATCTAATGCTACCACCAACCTGCTACCTTCGGAATCTTCCAATATTATCTATTCACCGCTTAAGATTTCCATACCCAAAAAAGAACAGAAGAGTCCGTACCTCTCGCCCACTGGTAGTTAAACATTTGATCAGCCATTTTTATTTTATATAATAATTTTTACTGCTTTAGGTACCATAAGTGCCGCTAATAGCTGCCCAGCCAGTCCGCGCCAGGGTTTTCATCAGAATCCCAACTACAATAATTATGCCAATAATAACCTGCAAAACGTAATTCAGCTTATTTATTATGAAAATAATTTATAATAGTTGTTTGATTTTCTTTTTTTTTCATTTTATATGCGCAGCAAGATCTTTTCCAAACGCCTTCGACGGCCAGTTATAATCATAACGAGAAACCACCATACAGCTATGCTCAACTTATTGTGCAGGCCATATCTGCAGCACCTGACAAGCAGCTGACGCTATCCGGCATCTACTCGTTCATTGTTAAACATTATCCGTATTACCGCAAGGAGACCAACAAGGGCTGGCAGAATTCTATACGACACAATCTCAGTTTGAACAGGTGCTGCTTGTGTTAGTTGCTTAGTTGTGGAATATTCCAATTGGAATTTATTTTGTAGGTATTTCATCAAAGTGGCACGTTCTCAAGATGAGCCCGGCAAGGGCAGTTTCTGGCGCATTGATCCTGACAGTGGCGCCAAATTGATTGACCATAGTTATAAAAAACGTCGTCAACGCAGCAGCCAAGGTTTTCGCCCATCATATGGCATGCCGCGTTCGGCGCCGGTCTCACCAAGTCACATGGGTAATTTGCACACATATTTTTATGTATTTTTTAATATTTATATTTAAATGCATGTCTATAGCGCTGTATTTGTGTTTAAACCCATTTGCTCCAAAGGGTCTGACAAATTTTAACCAAGTTTAGTGCATATATTTTTAGCAAAATTAGCTCTACATTGTAGGTTCATATATATTTTCGAGCCCACATTGAATTAAGTATAAAATTTGTTAATGTTTATTTTGAAAAAATAATAACGTATAAAGTGGGTGGGATAAACGGATTTCTACGTTTGATTATATATAATCTGCAAACCATCTTAAACCCAGTTGGTATATTTAGCTTGAAGTACAATTCTTTTTTGATGTTTAAACTTGGATCAATTAAACATCATCTTTGGGTGAAATTAAGGTGGAATTTTGGTGCATAAAAACACAAATTTTAGTGTATAAAATACATCTTCCAAATTTTAAATGTTATAAATTCACTTCTTCTAGTACGCTACAAGCAAGTAAATTATGTAAGTTTTTTGATTGAAAAATAAAATTAAAATTGTAACTAACTTTTTTAAATGAATCGTAAAAGTTACGGTCCCTGATAATGCGCTTATATATGAATCTAACTTGTCACCTACGCATCAATTGTAATCACCAAAGTAATACTGCTATTTAATCTTTTCTTGTAAAAGTTGCTCCAAAGTCACAAACTTATTCCTGTGATTCCTGTGAAAATTCCTTATAAAAAAAGCAACCACGTCTGCCGACAGGTTCCACTCTAGTATATTTGTGCTCTTATGTGTTCTGCAAAATTGAAATAACTTATTTTTATTCACATATTTTATCTTGTAGACAACTCTCGCGAAAGCTCGCCTTTGCAGGATATTGTCTTGCAGTCTGCTCCAGGCTCTCCTGGCATTTCGCTGGAAAATCGTTCTGCTGAAGGTATTAGTTTTGATTTTGTATACAATTGTATACATTTTTGTGTTCATCATTTTTTTCCCCATACAGATCTTATTTATGGAAATCAAAATATGCATCAACAATCAGCAAATAATTCCCATCATCAGTACAAGTAAGTGTGTTGAACTTTAGGCGAGTTGAAGTTGCAATTTATTAAGTTTCACTAAAAACATCTACATTCAGCAGTGGCACTCCTTACTACGTTACCAATCAGAACACAGTTATGGGTAGTGTTGGCGGCCAATCGCATGTTGAGGGCAGCGGTGGAAATGGTGTTGGTGCTCTAATAGCACTAAAACGCAATCATGCCATGGCCGCAGCAGCTCCTACCAGCGCAATATCGATGGCAGGACAGCAACAACAGTCTCAGCAGCAACAACAACAACAACAACAGCAGCAGCAGCATCAGCTACAACATCATCCCGACATTATCTATGAAGAAATGCCGACTGACTATAGCGGCAACATGGAATCGGGTGACGAATGCGATGCTGCCAAGCGGCCAAAATATATATCGGAAGTACTCTGATGTGCTTCTGTTATGGCAACAATATAAATTCGGTACCGTTCGATTTTCATGGACAAAACAACTTTAAGCTTATAATGTCTGTGTGTTTGTGTATGGTGCTCAGTCACTTGCACCCATGGAATATCCAAATGTACGATGATTATTATTGTTGCTAGTGAATAATCAAACACAAAAATATTATTAACAACAACTACAACAAGTATATTGGTAGATATATGATTGCACTTTATTTCTAAAAATAAAATTCAATTGAATTCAATGTTTGGACAAAGTAATGAAATACAAATAAAGCGGTTTTAATTGGAAATCCAAAATGTTAACAAAACTAATTGAAGATCTAAGAAAATTTTGAGTAAATCTGCATAAAAGTAAGTGCATTAGTTATGATATTTATTTTTAGTATCTTGCATGTGCTTGCTTATTCCTTTTTGTCATGCTCTGTTGTGACGTTGTCAACATTGTTTGGCTTCGGCAGCTTGTGATGCTGAGTGATGACGTGTGGAACGTGTTGCTGCACCTGTTCGACAATTGTTTGAACCTTTGGTGGCACGACTGTTGCTACAGTGGCTTTTTCTTTATTAGCTTGTTGAATGGCATGTTGATGTTCGAGTACTTGAGGAACGTGTTGATGAACCTGCTGGACAACCTCGTGGGCATGCGCTGGAATTTGCACTACTTGCACTGGACTGACTGGCACCATTTTCTCACTAACATGTGGTACTTGATGCTGTTCCTTCTGTGTGGTAATGTGATTGATGGCTTGTGGTATGTGTTGTTGAGCCTGTTGCACAACTTGTTGAACGTGATGCTGCACTTGCTGCAGTTGATCTACCACTTGTGGAATAGTTTTCTTTTGGCCAATATGTTGTTGAATGACTTGAGGAACATGTGAGGTAACATGCTGCGCAATATGAGCAACATTAGCTGGTACAAGCTGAGGCATAACCTTCTTCTCAGTTACTTGTGGAACCTCTACTCCGGGCATATGTTGTTGGATCACTTGTGGAATGTGTTGATGTGCCTGCTGCACAACGTGCTGCACATGATGAGGAATGGTTGGATTCTTCTTTTCCAAATTATGAACATGGCCTACAACTTTGTTGATATGATTGTTGATCTTGTCCTTAACATGCACTGGCAGTTGGTGTTGCTTGACATCTTTTTGTACTTGGGGAACATGTTGTAGGATGTGATTGATATGCTGCTCGGCTAATTGTTGCACATGCTGCGGCACTTGAGGGGCTGCTGCTGTTTGAGGAACCTGTTGTTCCACAGCGAAGACTTGCGAGCAAAGCACTAAAAGAGAACAAAGTTTTATAAAAAACAAAGGAAAATACAAATATTATTAATGTTATTTTAGCCTTAAAGGACTATAAGAAGCGAGCTTCTTATAATCTACAAGTTCTATGTGGACTCCTAAAAACTTATCTTCACAGTTTTTATACTCACCTAACAAAATAATCAGCTTCATTTTCAATTAAAATTCTTTTACAAAGCAGCTTGTTGTTGTTTTGGGGTCAGAATGTTTTCTGTGCTTAGATCTGCGCAGTCAAAGCGTTTTTATACCAAATGTTATTCACCTTTGCTCATATTTTTTTCAAGGATTCTTTTTGCCTTTTTTCTTTAAAATTTTTTTTTTTAATTTAATATATTCTTATACGTATTCGCTTGAAGTTCCAAATCATAAACAAATAATTCAACCATTATTATTCAATATTTTGCATCCCTACATCTGTAATTTTAATTGAACCGGTTATATTGTTTAGTTTGTTCTTTATCTTATTCTTGCTGCTGTTTTAAAAAATGTTTTAAAAATAACTTACTATAGGCACGAAGCAGATGAAAGAAAAATAAGTATGTAAATAATTTTCTTTAATTCGCAACTTTTATTATTGCTTAATTGTTGTTCCTTAATGTCTCACATCATTTGGTATTCAGGTTAAACTTTTTTTTGGGTGCGGTACCATCCAAAGTTTGGAGCATGAAACAATTCGAATGACAGAATATTCAGCGCCTTCCATATCCTGACTTAGTCTTAAGTGTGCTCTTAAGCTTATTTCACTTAGGTTTTCAGTTTTTTCAAAAAGTTTATATATCTTAAGATACAAAAAAAAATCATTTTTCAATTATTAGCTTTAGACAAATTTTAAAAATGCAGAATTTCGCGACTCCATCAAAAACATCCGTTAAAAACTCGGTGCACTTTTGTGTGACGACTTTAAGTAATTAAGGTATCAATCATTCAAAATATCAGTTTTCGAACTTTTTCTAAATTTTTCGAAAATAACATAAAAAACAGCCCAACCATGAAACATTTTCTCCCGGGAGTTGTAAATGGGAGTTTCTGGTTTTAAGACAGCATATAAAGATATTTAATTTTTTTTATTCAACAAAAATGAATATTGGCGTTTGATGACCAAAATTGCATTAAAAACTTTCCAAAAAGTATTTTAACTTTATCTTAAAACCGGAAATTCCCATTTACAACTCCCGGGAGAAAATGTTTCATGATTGAGCTAAAAATCATTATTTTCAAGAATGTTGATCCGTATTTTGGTTTTCTTAAGCATCAAAATCGAATTATCGTTTACCAAACCTTTAAGTTATTTGACTAATTTGTTTTAGTAGAATGAAGTTTTTACTCTCCGGCCCTTCTTTTATAAGCATTGCCATAACCATCTAGTACGTATTATTATTTCGAAATAATTTGAGGATAAGGACAAATCTTAAAGTTCTAAAATACACACGAAACTAGGCATGCCAAAGGGCTTTTTTTTCTCCCACATTTTCAGCACACTTTGAAACCATTCTTTGGCATCATTGGCATCGATTTTATTCCAGAACCTATCCTTTCATCAACAATAGGTCTGTTTCCGTACGCACTTCAAGTAACTTCGAGTAAAGTTCGGGTAATAGAGAGTAATTTGATTATTTGTCAAAATGAGAAAATTTGTCAAAAAGTACGGAAACGCTTTCAAGTAAGTTTCGAGCACACCACCTGTTGTTTGAAAACAATAAAATTTAATTGCTGTGTTTCTGTATTTCAAACGTTTTCGTAAGCGTTGATTTGGTAATTTTAACTATTTTTATTAATTTTCTAACCAATTGCATACATTTTGTTCGCAATACAATGCAACAATTTAATTTTATCACTTTGACAATCAGCTGTTTGAAGCTCGAGATTCGTGCTCGAAGAAATTTTTCAAGTAAAGTTCGAGTAATAGAGAGCCACAAAAAGTGACATTTTGCTTGTTCTTCTTCTCTCTCGAGCTGGAAAAATGTGTACGGAAACGCTTTCGAGTAACTTCAAGTTACTTGAAGTGAGTACGGAAACAGACCTAATGTAAAATTAAATTTTTCGATTCAATACACCTTCATGTATTGAATTTTATATTGATTGGTATAGATAATATTCGGCCAACAAATTTTTAACTAATTTTATATTTGTAATAAAGTATTGCTGGTAAAACCTTGGTACCGAGGTGTCATTATTTTTGTATAAGTTGGTTATCCTTAAAGTGTCCCTAAGAAACGTACATATTTATTTACTTTTTTATTTGCATTTTAGTGATAGTCTTTATCAGAGTTATACAGTCTTTAACACAGTCTTTCATACTCGAAAAATGGTTGGCCTTTGATTAAAGCAGCAAAAAAACAAAACTTTGATATACAAAAAAAAAAAAAAAATGGTAGAAACGACATAAGATGGCCAGGAAGTATTTTTATTGGAGTTTGGTAAAGAAGATACCGGCGATATTAAGCAACAAAACCAAATGCAACATTCTTGGTTACAATAGCATGTTGAAAGTAGTATGACCAGCTGGAAAAAGTACAGCATTTTTGGTTTCGATGGAGTGCTGAGGGTAAAAAGACTAGCTGGAAAAGGTCACGATAGTCGCTGTTAAAAAACTTAAATATGGCAGAGAAAGTAATTGTAAGAGTTGTTTTTGCCACCTGGAGTTGGAATAATTCACTGTATAGAAGGTGTTATGGATGGTGCTGCCTATAAGAACATACTTGCTCAAGTCATGTTGCTATATGCCGAGTGTGAAATGATGTTACGTTAAAAAACGGAACTAACTCATCAAAGAAGACATCGAATTTAATAATTGTAGTTCTTAGAATAAAAAAACAAGAAAAATTAAGAGTTGTGTGGTGATCAAAATATCTACGATGCATTATTCAGTGTTAAGTTTTAGCTAATTGAGCAAAAAGTGCAAATAGCACAAAAAATAAATAATTAAAAATAAATATATATAAATCATTAATTTAAAAAACAAGTTCGCAGTTTTGCAATAGGTCTGTTTCCGTACGCACTTCAAGTAAAGTTCGAGTAAAGTTCGGGTAATAGAGAGTAATTTGATTATTTGTCAAAATGAGAAAATTTGTCAAAAAGTACGGAAACGCTTTCAAGTAAGTTTCAAGCACAACACCTGTTTTTTGAAAACAATAAAATTTAATTGCTGTGTTTCTGTATTTAAAACATTTTCGTAAGCGTTGATTTGGTAATTTTAACTATTTTTATTAATTTTCTAACCAATTGCATACATTTTGTTCGCAATACAATGCAACAATTAAATTTTATCACTTTGACAATCAGCTGTTTGAAGCTCGAGATTCGTGCTCGAAGAAATTTTTCAAGTAAAGTTCGAGTAATAGAGAGCCACAAAAAGTGACATTTTGCTTGTTCTTCTTCTCTCTCGAGCTGGAAAAATGTGTACGGAAACGCTTTCAAGTAACTTCAAGTTACTTGAAGTGAGTACGGAAACAGACCTAATAAAATGTAAAATAAAAATACAAAAATAATATATTAAAAAAATTTAATTTTTAGAGAGTTACATATCGTCTCATAATATGCAAAAGACGTAACAACACTTTATATTTTCATAGAAGAAAACGAAAACGTTAAAAAATGCACATAGATTTAAGTATGAGTTTGAAATAAAGCTAGACGTTTTAGTTTAGTCCAATTTATTATAATAAAAAAATAAATTTTTCAATTTTTGTGTTGTAACGCCTTTTTTCATTAAAGGTGACGATATATATCTTCAATATTTAATGTAAAGTCACACGATAGATCAAATTAAATTATTAATTTAGATCAAATAACCATAGCAATCACTATGATAACAAGTTTCAGACAACCAGTTCAGGAGTTAAGTTAAACATTTTGGAATTAAACCAAAATACGTCCAAACAGCGCTTAGAGCAAAATTGTATGTCATATTGTAGAGTACTATAGTACTATACCCGAGAAACAATTTGTGCCCGTAAGAATGTGCTCACGTACAAAAGTCCGGAGTAGCAACGAACAACTGCGAAGCTAATAAAGAAAAAAGAATCGCACATTGACATGAAGCCAAATGCAAACGAGCTACATCGCACAGGTCAGAATTATTTTACTGATTTACTGAAAGTTTTTAACTATAATGTACTCGAAACCAGTGGCGTAGCTAGGGTTGGTCGCACCCGGGGCGGAAACAAAATTGTACACCCCTTTAGAAGATTTTTTGTTTTTAAAAAATAAGTCGATGAATCTTACTACATATTTTCGAATCAGCCTCTACAAAAATGACATATTTTAGAAGAGATTAAAAAAATAAACAAAACTATGCTATCCATGAATATTTGATAAAAGAAGTAAAAATCCAAAATTTTCATAAACTTAAAGAATTTTCTCTGAATTGTTCCAATATTTTTGTCTACTGGGCTTATAAGTTGTGAGAGAAAAATTTACTATCAGTAAACCACACAAGGTCTGTTTCCGTACGCACTTCAAGTAAAATTCGGGTAAAGTTCTAGTAATAGAGAGTATTATGATTATCTATCAAAATGAGAAAATTTGTCAGAAAGTACGGAAACGGTTTCAAGTAAGTTTCAAGCTCAACAGCTGTTTTTTGAAAACAATAAAATGTAATTGCTTTGTTTTTGTATTTAAAACACATTCGTAAGCGTTCATTTTCTTTATTTTAGCTATTTTCATTAATTTCCTAACCAATTGCATACATTTTTTTCAAAACACAATGCAAAAATTCAATTTTATCACTTTGCCAATCAGCTGTTTGAAGCTCGAGTTTCGTGCTCGAAGAAATTTTTCAAGTAAAGTTCGAGTAATAGAGAGCGACAAAAAGTGACATTTTGCTTGTTCTTCTTCTCTCTCGTGCTGGAAAAATGTGTAAAGAAACGCATTCGAGTAACTTCAAGTTACTTGAAGTGAGTACGGAAACAGACCTACAATATCAGTTTTAATATAAAAACTTAAGTTAGTTTAATATAGAAAACTTTGAAAAATTTTTGATAATTGAAGAAAAAATAGGACCTGAAAGTAAAACGTTGACAAATTTTCCCTAGTGACCCTGAATAACTAATAATATAAATTTTTTTTCGAAATCAACCCCATTTTCTACATAAAATTAAAATGAAAAATTAATATAAAATATTAAAATTCATTTATAAACATTTTTCATCATTTTTATCAATTTCTTTATAGTACACAAAAAAAAAATTCAACAAAAATAAAATTCAACAGAGCTGTTTTAAAGTTAAATTTAATACAAAAGCTTTTGTTTTTAAAACAATGTTTTTGCTCTTAAAACCAATTTAAAAAAAAAAATTTTAAAATTCTAAACACATGTTTTAAAGCATATTTTTTTCGATGCCATTTTTTTAAGTTTTCCGAGTTTTTGCACTAGATTCACAACCAGCTACCCCCGGGACCTTCTGAATACCAAATGTTAACTCAATTCGATGAAGTTTGCATATGAAATATTTAAATATTTAATAAATTAGTTTTTATTTTATCATATTTTCGATATTTGTCAAACCAATTCAAGAGATTTAAAAATTGTCATTGAATTCACATTTTTGTTTGTTTTTTCAAAGAAATAATAAGAGAAAAATAAAAAAAGAAAGGAGTTTATAGGTAGGTGCAAATTAAACACACTTGTTTTAAATATTGTTTTGTAGAAACGCAAAGGCGTTAAATTTCTATTTTAATATTTTTTGTTTAATTTTAAAGTATGTTTTTCTTCTCAGTGTATCTATGTATATTAATCTCCGCTTGGTTTTTTATAGACAAGATTGAGTAGACATTTAACTTCTTTATAAATACAACCTAAATATCTCAGTATCACAATATTACCAGGGATACCAAATTGATATCAGAAATTTGTTTCATTCTCTTTATCTACGTAATTCCCAAAGCAAATTTGGCCAGGTTGGACAAGGTCAAGAGTAATGAATGGCTCAAAAAGAGCTGGCAATTCCAAGAAATCTGTTGATTCTTCACATTCGGTGATTGAGATCAAAATTTAATTTTAATAATTAGAATAATTTTTAAGGAACTGTGCATCTTATCTTCTCTTAAATCCCGTATTTTTGATAGTTTTTGTTGGGTGATTTGAACATAATAATGATAATTTTAGCAAAATAAAGGATTCAAAAAA
Organism: Tetanocera ferruginea; assembly: GCA_958299015.1. Classification (NCBI taxonomy): domain Eukaryota; kingdom Metazoa; phylum Arthropoda; class Insecta; order Diptera; family Sciomyzidae; genus Tetanocera; species Tetanocera ferruginea. Next base: position 4,978,571 of record OY282644.1, read on the forward strand.
CAATCTTAAGGTTTTATTAGACATCTTCAAATAAAATAAAAAAAGTCAGAGCGCTATAAATTGTCATAGAACGCCATATATATTTTTTTGTATAAAAAATGGAATGAATTTAAATCAATTTAATTTTTTAGAAATTTTTTAAGCAAGTAAAAAGTTTTTTAATGATTGTTAAACTAATAGTTTTATGTAAAAGTATACCCAAAATATACTGTATATTTTTATTTTTGACATTTATGGCACGAACATGTTTTTCTGAAAAGTTCTGGAGAAATATATTGCTTACAAAACAACTGACGCCTCCATTCATCATACTCTGAAAATCATGCAGGTTTTCGATACTTAATGGATTTAGGAATGTCTACTATGCTAGCAAGTTTGAACACTTCTTAACTTGAATACATTTTTACTTTTGAACTCCATCTTAATATCATGAAAATTTTAATATAATTTGATTGGAAATTGCACCCCTAACCAATGAAAAATTACACATGGAATTGACTTTGGTTTTAGTGTGAGTGTTAATATTGAACAAAATTTAACATAAAGTTAAAGTTTTTTTCAATAAAAACGAAGTCCTGGTGATGGTAAAAAATATTTTCATTCTTTTTGCACCCTCTTGATATTTAAATAGAAAACCGAAGTCATTGAGGTGTGTTCTTTTTATTAAAAAAATCAAAAATTATGTGGTAAACAGTTCTTTTGCCAAATTTTGCACCCCATTTTGGCGTGCACCCGGGGCGGACCGCCCCCCCCGCCCCCCCCTTGCTACGCTACTGCTCGAAACATATCCAACAAGTACCTGCAAAGTCAACATAAATAGTATCGTAGTTAGTCTATCTTATGTCAATAAAGTTTTAAAAAACGAGCGACCATATTCGGACACAATAAACCGACGAGTGTCCGATTCGGTCTTCGTTCGTACACTGTGCCTGCCCAATGTGTTCCAGAACTAGCACTTTTTCGGTGCAGAGGTCGGACATTCAGCGACACGAACACCGGACATATCAGCTACTTTATTGACACAAAATATGAAATTGTTTCTCGGGATTGTTGTAAAGTACTATAGTTTAAATCAAATTTAAATAGAATTTGCGTTGTTCCTAATTAAAATTATTTATATTAATCATTTATTAATTCAAATTTTTTGGTAAATAACGAAATTTTAGAATTGACAATTTTTAAAACAAAATTTTACTAAACTTTACCCGGATTGACCAGTTTTTAATTTACTTAAATGGACTTGATCAATATTGAAATTGAATTGTATATCATGACGAGTTTTAAACCACTTTACTCTTTAAGCCTTTAAGTTCGACACTTTTTATAGAACGTGCTATCAGTGCTTCTGTAAGACTGTTGTAAGAAGAAAGGCAAGCAAGTTATAGTTGTAATCTTATAAGTTTTCGTAAACCTCTGACTTCGAACTGCTCTTCATATATTCTGAAAATGCTATAACTATGGAAGGACTGCTGCGCATAACCAACATGGAGCCACTGGAACTCATCGTCAAAACAGAAAAGTGGAGATGTATTAGTCACACCCTTTGAAAAGATGAAACCAGTGTGGCAAAAAACCAACAGGGTTTTCCAATGTGAGTGATATGATTTATTTAAAAAACAACACACTTGTTGTTATGAAAATTTAAATGTTTTTTATTTAATGTTAAGTACAATCGATATAATTAAGTTCTGAATAAAACGTCTTTCAAATGGCGTACACGTCTTCTTTTGCAAGAAATAATTCGATGAACCGAATTTACGAGTACTGTTTCCACCAGATCAAGTCGTATGTCATGAATAGCAATATTGACTTCTAAAGCATGAAGAGAGTGTGGTTTATTACTTAAGACCAATGATTTCAAATGACCCCACAAAAAAATAATTAAATGGTGTTTAATCACAACTTCTTGGAGACCATTTAAAGTCACAATTTCTTGAAATAATGAAAGTCTTGTGGGAATCAGATGTTGTCAAGACCAACTTCTTCCATTTTCGGCCATGAAAAATTGGTTATCATCGATCTATATTGCTCTTCATTGATAGTAACGGTGTTACCAGCTTCATTTCAAAAGAAGTGCGGATCGATGATTCCACCAGACCAAACTGTCAATTTAGATGAATGTAATGGTTGTTCATGAATAATTTGTGGGTTTTCGTCGCACCAGAATTGACAGTTTTGTTTATTTTCCGTACCACTCAGCACAGGTGGAGGATTATTATGACTACAAAATGGCAAAAGCGCACGAAAAGTTGGAATTGGAGAAACATTACAGAATACAATGAGAAAAAAATGACAGATCATGACATACTACAAGTGGTTGAAACGTCACTTAGAAATCATATCACTCAAATTGGAAACCCTTTATTACCGGAAACAAAATTTTAAACTTAAATAAATAATCTATTGAAAATTTTTAGAAAATAATGGTTCGAAATAATTATTTCAGTTTCGAAAATAAAATTTATTTTAGGGGAAAAATTAAAAAGAATAATGTTTGTTAGACCTTAAATATATCATTGGCTGCTTATTTTTTCAAGAGCGGGTGCTAACTGCTGTCAAAAAAGGCTGTTAAAGCAAAATATTTACTGGCCACATTCAGCGTGGTCAAATGTTGTGGCAGTGTACCTCGATGAGCAATGTTTTCGCTGAATGGGTTGCTACGTGAATCCTCATAAAAGTTGTAATGTAAGAATATGTGCTAAATAGCTTTTTAAACTTACGATATATAAAAATTTTAAAAAAAATATTAAATAAAAATATTAAATTAAAAAATATGAGTGCTGAATTTTCCTATTGTACCATGATAATTGTTTATGAGCGCTCTCTTGTTATTCCCTAAACCTGAAAGGTGAGGGTATATTAACTTTGTGCAAACGTTTGTAACGCATAGAACGAAGCGAGACCGGTATAGAAAAGTATATATATTCTTGATCAGCGTCACCACGTGAGTCGAGCTATCTATGTCCGTCCGTGTTGTCCTTAAACACTGGATAAGAAGAAGGAGCCGAGATAATTGGAACTTGGTGCACAAACTTGGTACACATGGTCACATGCACCCAAGGATCTGCACTATTGAATATTTTTGGAATCCACCCACGGACACGCCTACCTCCCATACAACGCAAAAATTTAAAACTGCATAACTCAGCTCATAATAAGTCTACAACAATAAAATTTGGTATGTGTGTGTTTTATATCAACACAAAGATGTCTTTGAAAAATAGACGTCATCCGCTCACGGACACGCCCACCTCCCATACAACCCAAAAATTGAAAACGCAATAAATAAGCCTCTGTTTAACCTACAGAGCTAAAATTTGGCAAATATGTTTTTTATAACAAAGCAAAGATGGTTTTCAAAAATGGACATCATCCGCCTACGGACACGCCTACCTCCCATACAACGCGAAAATTGAAAATTGCATAACTCAGCTTATAATAAGCCTACAACAATAAAATTTGATATGTATGTGTTTTATACAAACACAAAGATGTCTTCGAAAGTTGGACGTCATCCGCCAACGAACACGCCTACCTCCCATACAACCCAAAAAGTTTAAAACTCAATAAATAAGGTTATGTTTGTCATAGAGAAATTATATTTGGTATGTATGTATTTTATACCAAAACTAAGGTGTGTTCCAAAATTGGGAGTAATCCGTCCATGAACACGCCCACCTCCCAATAAAGGCATTAACTGTGAGCTACAGGAATAAAACTTGGTATGTGTAAATTTTTCATCAACATTTAAATGCATATAAAGTATAGGCTTCATCCGCCCACGGAGACGATCATTTACAATAAAAATTTTTTGTTTTTGAAAAGTAGGTTTAGGGTATTTCATAGTCGGCCTAGACCGACTTTAGACTTTCTTTACTTGTTTGTTTTATATTTTGAGAAATTGAAGTAGTCGACAGAAACGCCAATGCTGCCTTGTTTATTCACCTTGAACAGGTTTTAAATTCAAATTCAACTTTTTGCATTGAAAAAACTTTTTCTATTTCAAATTAACTTTTAACTTATAAACTACTAAAAAAAAATTCAACATTTTAAAGTTTTAATTTAACTTTTAACAATTCAAATTGAACTTTTTTTATTTTAAATTAAACTGTAAAAAGTTGAATTTGAAATGGAAGTGTTTTTTTTAATTGTAAAAAGTTGAATTTGATTTGGCTTTGAAGTTAAAACCCTGTATCATGAGTCCCCAATAGTTCGATCCCCAGTCGCGGCGAAAAGTTTTTTCAATAAAAAAAATTGTTCTGATCGGTCACCACCTCTCTGCAGACAATGGCAAACCTCAGAGAATAAATAATGCCATGTAAAGCTTCTTGAGAACATAAACTGTAGCAGTTCGAAGTCGGCATAAAACATGTAGGTCCAGTTCTCGGTTAATTGTGTGCAATTATTAAATAACACACACAACACAATTGATCATAAGAAGCTCGGTCAAAGTCCTTTCAAGGGCTGAAATGGCCAATTTGTTTTTTTTTTTTTTTATCATGATTGTGACATAACGAAAATGACCATGTCGAGGACATTTGCCCATAACCTTTTGTTTAAGTGTAGATACCATAACGGTTTTCTGTTTTAATTTTAAATTTTGAAAGTGTATATTTTTCAAAAAAAAAAATGTTCAGTGTTTTCTTTATTGCTCTGCAATAAAACTAACAGTTTCTCTCTAAATTTCGCATCTAAATGAATAAAATTGCATATATTTTTAAGAATTTATTGATGTCTTAAGTATTTAAAAAAATAATACAATAAAGAGACAATTAAGTATTTAAACAATATTATACAATTAAAATGTATATAAAATATAAAAACAAAAAAATATGTATTTTATAAATAATACATTTACATCTGCATTTCCTTTTCGGTGCAGTGGTTCAGCCAGTGCATCTTGCAGCGTTCATCCTTGACCTCCTTGAATGCCTTATCAGGGTGCAGGCAATTGTAGGTATCCATGGTGCATTGATTGGGAAACTCGTGCACACATGCAGCACTGACAGCGCAAATAGGATTCAGTTCGAATTTAGTGCACAGAATATCACAAAGTTTGGGATCAATGATCATATCCGACGCCTTGGTTGTTGTTGTGGCAACAGCATCCTTAGGAGTTGTGGTTGTGGCAACAGTTGGCACTGGAACTGCAGAAACTTCAGGAGTTTGTAGTACGCGACTAGGAACAGGTACCAACTGTGCTACTTCCGGCACTTTTGTCGTTTCCACAACTGGCTGCTTGGCATCAACAAGCATTTCGGACTTTTTCTCTTCAATATTAGTTTGTGGTGCTTGTGTAATTGGACTCATAGGAACTTTCACTACCTCAACAGGATCGGTAGCGGGCATTTTGTCTACCATGGGCATGGGCTCAACATGATCTTTAGGTACTTCAACCACATGTGCCTCGATGGGCACGACTACGACGGGTGCTTTGCTGCTAGTCTCTTCTGGCATTGACGTTACTTTTGCTGACGCTGCCGACAGCATAACTAGAGTAGAGGAAAAAGTAAAACTTAGTATTTTTTGTAATAGTTAAAAAGTATGAATTTATCCCAAGCTTACCTGCAGCAAATACAAGATAAAGCTTCATGTTGATAATGTTCGGTGTTTCAAGGTGAACTGTTATCATTGTAACAACCTTGCCGGCATTTATACAAAAAAACATTTCAATGCCAGGCATTACTTAGTCACTTATTTTAGGACTTACTTTGGGACTTATGCAACAGGTGTGCCAAAAATATTGCTGACGTAGCATTACCAGTTCTTCATCCCCTCAGGTCCAAACCAAACCTTAATGACTAACGCTGTTTTGTTCTTGCTAACTTACTAAATTTAAAACACAAACATTGTAATGTTTAAGGAAATGCATTTAAGTAGTATGTTTATTAATATTATTATTGTTATGGCATTTAATATGTATTAGCACATTGACTTCTTACAACAGCTTATGTAACTGTGAGTTAGGCAGAGGCATTGGAGCTGAGTAATTTATGGGTTAAGGTTATTTTTGAATCAATACTTTGTTGCTTAGGTGCTTGAATTTGTAGGTAGGAAATTGGAAAAATCAATACATGAACAGTTATAAAGCATTTTTAGGTATTGAGCTAAATTAAATTAGAAAAAGAAGAGTATTTTCCTTAAAAAAAAAAAATTTAAAGGACTTTTCTTCCGAATATTTCGCAAATGTAAATTTTGATATAATTTTTAACCAAATAACTTCATTTCATTCAAAAATTTTACACAAAAAAGTCATAAGCAAAAGAGATAGGGAAAAAATGTAGCTAAAATTGGTTTTTTGCGAATATCTTGTAAACGGGAATTTTGCAGTAATTGGAACCTAGGGATTTTTGTTCATTAAATAATTTTACACAAAAAAAGTGATAAGCAAAATTTCCGTAGGAACAATATTTTACCAGATATACGGTGAAAAGCGTTTCCAACATTTTTTTTTTCCCAATCAGCCCAATCATGAAACATTTTCTACCGGGAGTTGTAACTGGGAGTTTCCGTTTTATTTCCGTTTTAAGATAATGTTAAAATACTTTTTGGAAATTTTTAATGCAGTTTTGTTCATCAGTCGCCAATATTCATGAGTGCAAAATAAAAAAAATGAGATATCTTTATCTACTATCTTAAAACCGGAAACTCCCATTTACAACTCCCGGGAGAAAATGTTTCATGATTGGGCTGAATATCTTGCAAGCGGAAATTTTGCGGTAATTTGTAAAGGGGGAATTTTTGTTCGTTTAATAATTTTACACAAAAAAAAATTGTAACAAAAGTTTCCCTAGGATCAATATTTTTTTCCAGATATAAGGAGGAAAGTGTCGGTGAATTCGTTTGTTGCCAAATATCTTGCAAACATGAAATTTGTTATGAGGGGTTAATTAATTTTACACAAAAAAAAAAATAAAACCAAAACTTCCCTAGCAATCAAAGCTTTCAAGATATTCGGAAAAAAGAGCCACTACAATCGATTTTTCGTAAATATCTCGTAAACGGGCATTTTGTCGTAATTTGTTATTAAAGGAATATTTGTTCATTTAATAATTTTACACAAAAAAATCATAACCAAAACTTCCCTAGCATCCAAAGTTTTCAAGATATGCGGAAAAAAGCGAATACAATGTATTTTTCCCAAATATCTCGTAAACGGTCATTTTGGGGTTATTTGTTCTAAAGGGAATTTTGTGCATTTAATAATTTTACACAAAAAGATCATAACCAAATTTCCGTAGGATCCAAAGTATTCAAGATGTGAGGAAAAAAAAAGCGGGCATTTTGCGGTAATTTTTTCTGAACGTATTTTTGTTTATTTAATAATTTTAACCAGAAAAGGTCATAGTCAAAAATTCCGTAGATTCAATATTTTGCCATATGTGGTGAAAAGTTAAAAATTTTTTAAATAGCTCAAATTGTTTTTTTCCGAATATCTCGCAAAGAGGAATTTTGAAGTAATCTGTACCGAGGTAATTTTTGTTCATTAAATAATCTTACACAAAAAATATCATAATCAAAATTTATGTAGAATACAAACTTTTCAAGATATGCACAAAAAGAGGCGCTACAATTGATTTTTCAAAAGATCTCGTAAAGGGGAATTTTTCGGTAATTTGGTCAAAAGAGAATTTTTTCATTAAATAATTTTACACAAAAAAGATGTGAATCAAATTTTCACTAGGATCAATATTTTTCCAGATATGTGGAAAAAGAGTAATTTTTCCCTATTTGATTATGTCGCAAACGAGAATTTTATGATCATTTGAGTCAAAAGGACATTCATAAAGAAGATTATTTTGCACCTAAAAGGTCGTAATCGATACTTTCGGTGGATCAAAATGTTTCAATATGCGGTGAAATCTATCCTCAATTTGACATACAGAGAAAGTTATTATAAGAAAACATATGGAAAATATTATAATTTTTTTATAATTTTAGTGCTTTATATAGGACTAATTAGCATATTTTTATATAGTGCTTCATTTGAGTGTATCTCCCAAACTATAGATCGGACAGAGACGAAAGACGGACCAATGGAAAGGCCATTCGCTTCGCTTGAGATATAGCCACCACCTGATTTTTTTTTTAAATCGGGGTCTTAACTTCTTTTGAAATTTGTAGAAAACTTTATTCATTTGAGTGCGGAAGTGACGAAAGTGGCACCAATGGAAAGGCCATTCGCTCAGTTTGACATATAGTCACCACCCGATTTTTTTTAAAAATCTTTTTCAATCACTTTTTTTTAAAATTGTAGAAAACTTTATTCGTTTGAGTGTATCTCCCAAACTATAGATCGCACAGAGACGAAAGTGGCACCAATGGAAAGGCCATTCGCTCATCTTGGGATATAGTTACCATCCGATTTTTTAAAAATCGGGGTCTTCACTTTTTTTTGAAATTTGTAGAAAACTTTATTCATTTGAGTGTATCTCCCAAACTATAGATCGAACAGAGACGAAAGTGGCACCAATGGAAAGGCCATTCGCTCAGCTTGGGATATAGCCATCACCTGATTTTTTAAAAATCGGGGTCTTCACTTTTTTTTTAAATTTGTAGAAAACTTTATTCATTTGAGTGTATCTCCCAAACTATAGATCGAACAGAGACGAAAGTGGCACCAATGGAAAGGCCATTCGCTCAGCTTGGGATATTCGCTCAGCTTGGGATATCACCTGATTTTTTAAAAATTGGGGTCTTCACTTTTTTTTAAATTTATAGAAAACTATTCATTTGAGTGTATCTCCTAAACTATAGATGGAACAGAGACGAAAGTGGCACCAATGGAAAGGCCATCTTAACGTTTTCGCTTTATATCGTGTAAACAGGAAATTGTTTAGTACTTCTTTAAATAATCTTAAACATGGGATCAAAAACTTTTTTCTACAATGCAGTGAAGTTTATATTGATAAAGCTCCAACTTCAGTATTGTTTAATAGTTCTTTCCAATGCTTGAATGCAGTATATAAAGTATTTGAAAGCATAGCAAATGACTTGGAATGATTTTTTTTGAAAAGGGATTTCAAAGCATGCTCTTAGCAACTTTTCTTAGCATTAAAATACAAACCTTTTGAATTTAAAATGCACGTTTCTTTTTTGTATATTTTGTTAGTTATGTATTAATTATCGTTTATTAAACATAGTACAAATGTTGCTTATATTAAAAAGTGTAAATTTAATCACTTGGCTATACAATTTGAAAAATAGTTATAATCATTTTGTTGTAATAATTGAAGAACATGCACAAAAAAAATCAAAATTATTATTTTATACAATTTGTTAAAAGAAAATATAAATATTTTACTGTGTTTTTAAAACTATTTGCTATAATAAATAACTAAAAATGTTTATTGCTTAAATTATACTAAAACAAACATTTAAATTTTTGTTCATAAGTTCCTTGATAGAACCTCTTTAATATGCTCAAAAGTAATTTGTATTTATTTTAATATAAGGCCAATTTTTATTATCGTTGCTTAATAATTTTATAAAACTAATTTATTTAATTTTGTCTACAAATTTGTTTGTTTTAAGTTTAAAATTTTAAATTTAAGCTTAGATTTTTTAAAAAGTATTTGTTTGTTTGTTTGGCTTTATTAATACAATTTTCATTTAAAAATAATAAAACACTACATTAAAAAGTAAGAGCTGTTGGCTAGCTAGAGCTCAAACTATGAAAAGTTTAGAGTGCGCTTTGCAACAATTGTTTTAGGATCCGCTTCAGAATCATTTCTAGGAAGATCCGCTCCTGTCGTTGATTGTCCCTTTTATTTCAAACGCAAATTTTTTTTTGTCATTTAAAAAGTGTCATACATGCAGCAGACGAACTCAATTATAAACTATTTTTAATATACTTAATTAATTTTACGTTTTTATAAATTTTTTTTTTTTTTTGTTACTTATAAGGCTTAAAGTTACAACAAACATGAACAAACTTCGTTTCTCAAACTATTTAGCTGTTAAACTGTTGAACTCTTATTTATTTGTTTACTTTTTATTAATTGTGTTTAGTCGTTACGTTACGGCTTAACAAATTTAATTTAACATATTTTTAAAAAATAATTGAGATTTTATGCAATAATTTAGTAGTAATTTGTATAAATAAGCTTTACAGCAGAACTGACTGGCAAATAAGACATGAAAAGTTAAAATTAAAAATTGTATGTTAAAAACTAAACTTTAGCAAATATTTTAATAAAATTATGGAAATTTGTAAAATGATGTTAAAATGATTGACTTTAATAAATAAATAGCTTTTCATGCCTTATTTGCTGTCTTTTCTGGCCTTAAATAAATTGGATTTTAAATATAGTTGTGTATAGTTGGTAGCTTATAAAATTCACTTTCTTTCTATGGCCTTCACTTCCAGTAACTGCGGATAATTCTCGACAATATTGAGTAGTATTGTATCTATGTAGTGTTTGAGGCGGGTGTTTTCATCTTCCTTCTCCTGGAAAGCCTGCTGCAGCTGTAAAGAAAAAACTCAAGACATTAACAATTGAAGAGCACTTTTTTATTTAAAAAATATATTTTATGGAAAAGTATTGAAAATAAAACTGAAAATATCAACACCAGTAAATTACAACATATAAGAAAACACTATTGCCATAACTCAATGTTAACTTTTATTTTATAAAATATAAAAAAAAATGTTAAATGTTTAGTAGTTTCATATTAAAGCTAAACTGTATAAAAACCAGAGCAGCCATAATGTGTTTTAGTTAAATTCAATACCAAGTTATTTTTTATTTTCAACCATGAGTTAGTTGATTTTTTAGTAAAAAAATTGTAATGAAATTTTTGGCCATAAGAAATACCTAACGACCAATTCACCTATGTATACAAGACACATTTACACATCTTTGCTTTAATATGTCAAAGCGAAACTCTACAGTCTCATGCATTTTGAAAAATTTTATGTTTATAAATATAAGTGTTATGAAATACATATTGAGAAAAAATTGGTCCCTATGATATTTTAAAAATTTTTCGATCCAACCTTTTACGTTGGTAAAAAAATTATTCAATTAATCAATAAATCCAAAATAAGAAATGTTTAATTTTAAAAAAATTTCATAATTTGTTCGCTATTCATAACTACCATATTTAATTTAATTACAAAGTAAAATAGTATTGGAGATATGGGGGCGATCTTCACATCTGACTGCCTCGACCTGGCAAGGCCAGTATTATTCATGTCGAAATCATCACCGTCATCGCCGAAACGAGTGGCACGACCAGGAGTGTCGCGGCGTCACGAAAGAAAAATATAAAACGTCTGGCTAATGGTTTTATGACCGGGGCCTCTTTCTGCAAGAACGAAAATGGGTATCTAGTGACAGGTATCCGGAGTATCTGTCTGATATTGTGGAGGGAACACTTCTCTTGTCTTCTAAATTACGACGCAAACAATCCCACCAATAGAGATGATATCCCGGAAACTCCAATTATGGATGAGAGCATTGAAGTTGCGTTGCTCGGCTGTAACGAGGTCTTAACATCTATAGCTAAACGATTGGAACCTCAGTTCACTCTCCCCAATCCTTAATAAAGGTGACACCAATATTTGCGTCAAATACCGTAGAATAGACCTTCTTAAAATCGCATATAAGGTCGGAGGCTAAAGGTGTGTGGCTAAAGTTCATCGTCAATCAACTGATTGGACCTTATCAGTTTGACATTGGATCTGGAAAATTTATCAACGACCAGATATTTACGCTACGACAAATCTTGTTAAAGCCCGTAAGGAAACAAATTGGAACACACCATCTCTTTGTTGATTACAAATCTGCCTTCGTCAGATCAATAAGGAGTCATCACCATGTTTGATTTTGGTATTAAAACTAATACGTCTTTGCAGTATGACACTGAGCAACATCAATAGAGCAATGAAAATCGGGTAGGATCTCTACCCTCCGTCTATACCAAGCAAGGTTTCAGACAAGGTGATTCCTTGCGTGTAACTTTTTCATTTTAATGATAGAGAAGATCAGCTGGGTTGCTGATCTGAGTATTAGTAGCACGATATTATATGAGTGTTATGATGATATCGATATCATTGGTCATTATACGCGTGAAGTCAGTTCAGCATGCTCCAGGCTAGAAAAAAGCGATTCGAAGTCGAATGTGTCTTTCAGTAAACGTAGAGACGACAACATACCTTGTGTCAAGAGCTAACTCCTTTGAGTTAGTTAAAGAATTTCGTTTTCCTGGGATTCAGCGAAACTCCTCCAAAGCTACCAGCATTGAGATCAGACGAAGGATTACTCTTGCCAAAAGGTGCTACTTTGACTCAGTGGGCAATTGAAAAACAGAGCCCTCTCTCTTCGAACAAAACTGACGCTGTATAAATCAATAATCGTGCCCGTCGTACTATACCCAGCACAAAATTGGACGTTGAGCAGCAAAGTGGAAGAAAGCGAGGAGAGTAGAGAGTGAAAAAAGCATACTTTATACCATAATACAATAATAAGGTAAGCTCATATTGATATTGCTGCTCAAATATCTAGATTTACACAAACAATGCTGTGAGTGCTCCAAACGTCAAACGAAAAGGCAAGAACAACTCAATTTCGAACTGACTTTGACATCTAGCTGACTTCCTCTCCAATATGCGCTTACCTTGTTATTCATCATGCCTTATACGAAGCGTTTCAAAAGCGCACTCAAAATGTTTCTCTATCCATTCCGCGTTTGGCTTCTCGATTTTTAATACTAGCACTAATTCTCTCGCACAGAGACTTCTTCTGCAGGTGGTGTTGCAGGTCATTTTCGATAAATGCCATTTTACAAATTTTTAAGGTTATGCTTTCATATCGACTGATCTTCTCTATCTGTGCATACCGAAACTTCCGTTCTTTTGTAACTCGTAAAACGGGTTACTTCGCCACGTTTTCGCGTTATCCCATTCGTTTTACATTTGTTATTATTTTAAGGTTAAATTTTCTTATAGTGTTACCCCTCCATCTGTAAGATTATATTTATTTGATTTTTGAAGGTTATATTTTCATGCAGTTTGACCTCTTTATCTGTGCGTCCCGAAATTTCCGGTCTTCTTTGGAAATCGTTAAAATTGGTTACCCGAAATTTACTAAGCCATCATTATCTAAATTTTGATTCCAGTTTTTTCTAATATTTTGAGTTGTTTTCATCTCGACTGATCCTTCTATCTGTTAATCCCGAAATTTTCACCCTTTTGGAACTTGTAATACTGGCTATTTTTGGCCCAACTCGCCCCCGTTTTCAAGATACCCCACTTTTTCCCTTTTTTTCAATTCTTCCGAAGTGATATTCTCATCATACCGTTTTTTAATTTTTTTTTAAATTTTGAAAGCTATATTTTTATTAAGTGTAACCGTCTTTTTGTGCTTTCCGAAATTTCTGGTCCCCTTTTGAACTCATAAAAAGTGATTATTTTGGCATATTGAGATATGGCGTTTTTTCTAATTTTTTGGCTTATGACCCCAAGCAAAAATCACATGAAGGAAACTAATGTTTTGAGCTCGTATAACAAATCGTTATCAATTTCTTTCGCTCCTTTCTTCGGCGAGATAGGGATGGTCGTAATAGTCGTAGTGATTGAATCGAAGACCGAAATTATAATGAAGCGGAATAAAGGTAGCGATCTCTTAAAAATACCTCGCCGATCATAAACGAACCGTTCACCAAGGTTTTTTCCATTCCTTGGCTGAGAGAAAGAGGAGAAATCTCTCAGTATCCGGAATTCAGTATGTTTGGTTGTACCGAAATCACGGGACTGAAAGCATTAGATATAAAATGCCCCATTGTCATTAATGATAAAAGAAAATATAGCAATAAATCGAAAACAAAAATTATTTATTTGCTTAAAATATATTCAAAACTTAAGTGTTTCTAAAATTTAAATCTTTCGGTATAATGGGGAAATCCCGGTTAATTCATAATAACCATACGAAACATGAACGTATGCGTATGAATAGGGGAACTAAAATAATAGTCCTGTTCCACCAAAATGTTACGAAAAGTACCTGGCTTAAACAAGCCTCAACTTAATTATATTATCGCTCATTTTGTTCAAGACTGTCAGAACTCAAACTATGAATTTTCGGAAAAGACCATTTTATAAAGTTAATATCACAACTAAAGGAATAGATTTTATACTATGAAAATTTTAAATGAAACCATTTTTTATGCAATAATATTGAATTTTTATGCAATAATATTGAAACTTGAATTTTTTGATTTTATATCGGTGATCCTTAGGAACAATACTTCTTCATGGCCATCTCTAAAATTCGGAATTTTGAGTTGTGACAGTCTTACGCGAAATGAGCAGCACTATGTTCCAAAAATAATTATTGATAAAAATAAAAAGTAGTCAAAATTAGAAAGATTGTCGGAGATCGGACAGTTAACGTTATAAGAAATTTATTTTTTTATCGATTGTTTTAAAACTTTGTGACTTTTTTGTTTCCTTTTTTATAATACTTTTCTATATGTAATAAATTTGTGTAATTTTGTCATGCTAAACTGCCAAGAGTTATGTAAATAGTTATGTAAACTGTTTGCCAATTTTACATAGTTTTAATACCTTAGCACTAAGGATATGGTTATGGTTCGCCATGAAATATATTTGACCCACTTGATGATAATGATTTGCAACAGTGTATTTTAATTTTATTTTTTTTTATTGGCAGAGTAAGGCCGCATTCATAGTGAATGCCGATTCAGACAGGCAGGCAGACAGACAACCTGAAATCTGTGCGAACAAATGAGATACAAGCAGCTATCTATCTCGCTTGTTCACACGATTGTCTGTCTGCCTGTCTGAATCAGCGTTCACTATGAACACGGCCTTAGTAATTATTTTTTTTTCTTTACGGTATGTCAAAAGCCAACTAATTTTAATAAAGCGCCAATAAAGTTAAAAATATAATTTAGCCATAAAGTGTTATAGTTAATGTTAAAAACCATCGCCAACTGAATATTAGTAGATTCAAAGGTTTAAATTTTAAAATTATTGTTAGATTTAAATGAAATTAATTGAAAAGCAGACCAAAGCAAAACCAAAGCCATACAAAATTTACAAAAGCGTTCAATTTAGTTAGCAGCAATCTATGTAAGCCTTAAACAGAAACCATATAAATGCTCAACTTGTTTTTTTTTATGTGAATTACCTGACTTAAGGATGCTAGTGTGGCTGAATCCACAGAATCCTGCAATAATAAGTGAGAAAAAATACGAAACATATAAGATGTGAGCAAATTTTTTTGTTTGTTTTTACTAAAAATGCGTTCAAATTCAATGAAAATGAAACGAAATGAGCGAATTTTGCGTTACATGTTAGCAAAGCAATGAATTTTTTAGTACCTACTAAGCTGAAGCTTATATAGAGTAAATGCTATGAAAGCCCCAACGTTGTGCGGTGCGTTGATGATAAATGTCGGCAGAAAAAATAGCAAACTGATGCTGAAGCTTACCTGAGCTTGTGACATTTCCTCCAGTTCCTGTGCCAAGCTGTTGAGCGTGCCATTCAACAGATGGCGGCCCTCCTCAACGCCGCGTGTTAGTACAGCAGCCTGCAACTCCTCGTTCTGCTCCTCGAGGTCTAAGATGCGAAAGAGATGAAAAATAGTGCAAGGAAATATATTTTTAATTTTTGTTTAAATATTTTAGTTATTAAAAGTTTTACTCTTATTCTTTTGCCGCATCTCTTCCAGTTCCTGATGCAATTCTTCCAGTCTTAATGTTTCCGGTGATGTTGTGGGTAGCGCCGGCCCCGTTTCAGCGCGCAGGCGCTCTAGCTCTCTGCTCAGCTCTAGCATTAGCTCTTCGGCGGCCTTCTTTTCCTGTTCGTGCTTGCGTTCGCGTTGTTTGGCCTCATCGAGATCTTGCTGCAGCGCCGAAATTTGATCTTGCGCCAGCTCCAATTTCTCCTCGTTACGATGCAGATCATTTGCTTGCTTGTCGCAAAGCACACGCAGGCGTTGCGACTCATCGCGCAGGGCAGTCGCCTCAATTTCGATGGTTTTGATTTTAATCTGACAGTTTTCATTCTGTAAAGAAGCTTCGCGTTCGACGCGAGCCAGGAGTTCACGATGACGCTTCTGCTCTTCAGCTAGGCGCTCCTCGGCACGTAGTTCCGACTGGCAAAAAGAGAGAGAATAGAGAGTTGATAGTTAGGAAGCTGAAGTCATTCATTTTTGTACAGAAGCTGACTAATTTTTAAAAAATGTTTTGACGCCAAATGTAACAGTACTAAAAAGATGAAGTATTTCATTAAAAGTTTGAAGATGACTTATTTTAATTTTTTTTTTAAATACCAGTACTCTGTTCAGTTTCATGTGAAATTTTACTAAAATCTACAAACAAAAAACTACTGCTGTAAAATATGTGTGAAATTTTTCACATTATCGTCACAGTTGTACTTTATTCCGCTTTGAAAAATACTAGCAACATTTATCTCGCAACATTTTTTCACGACAATTTAATTGAACTGCATATTTATTTTGAAGTGAAAAGTGACAGTTGTCGTATATTTTTTGTTTTTATATATATATATTTTTATCTATTTTGAAAAGTAAAGCATGACTTTTTTAAATTTTTCAATTCTTCGCAACAAATATTTGAATTTTCACGCACCAAAAAAATGAATGTTACGAGCGAAATTTCACTCAAACGAGGCTTAACAGTTTACTTAAAATAAGTAAGATACAACCAATCCTCATTTTTGTTGTTCATATAATTTCGACGATGAGCGCAGCTGTCTGCCTGATAACTTTTCTCTGCAAACATATAGATTTTTTTTTTTATTTTACAAGCATTTTTAATATTTTGCGCAAAAAAGTTCTGACAAGTTCTTGTGTTTTTTCTCTCTTCGAGAATTTGTTCTCTCTTCCAGATTGTTTTTTTTTTCTCAACTCTTTTTATCCAATTTTATAGTTCTTAAGAAATTATATATTTTTAAAAACATAAACCTAGTTATTCACATGGTTGAATAACAAGGTTGCTTCAAAACTGACTGTGCTCTCTTTCGCTTATCCGAAAGTGTCAAAATCAACTGGCTGTCGAAAAAAAAACAACAACAACAACAGCTGAAGCTCTCCGTGTTGCGGCTACCTTATTCAGTGTACCCTGGTTATTCAGTGCTTATTTAAAAATTATTCTCTTCAAACCTTGCTACTTACCTCTCTGTATTGCTCCTCGAGCATGTGATAGCGGGCTTGAAGGACCGCATATTCGGTCTTGGTGCGTGTTGTGCGATCTTCAGCAATGTTTTGTGTATCTGCCAAGTCGGTAACTTGACGCTGTAATAATTCCAACTGAAAGAGAGAGAAAGAGAAGGTTTAAAACAAAATGCTTAACAACTTTTATCTTAAATGATAACGAGACAACAAAAAACAAGTTTGTTCAATTAAAGTTTCAATTAAGATTGTCACAGCTTTTGACACATGTCTTAAACTTTTGACATTTCGGCAATATACTAAAAATATACTAACACAAGAAGACTTCAAGAAGCGTAGATCAAAGATCAAATCATCGACAACATGATCCATTGAGCGCTTTAAATACATTTGTAACACTTGAGCACAGCATATATGGAGAATACAAATGTCACTTTGACAGCAGATCGATATTGTTTACATTACAAAACTTGTGTACTCAATGTGTAGGCAGCAGTTTTGTACAAACAAGTCTTAAATATTTGCAAATTTTATTATTGTTTTTTTTATAGAAACTTTTTTTTTAAATTCTTGTTGTTGTTATTGCTGAGGTTGTCTTAAGTAAGTTGTTTGCTAAAGCGTTGAATATAAGAATGAATGTGTTGCTGTGATGAAGTCGACTAATTAACTAAATTGTAAAAACAAACAATTCTCACTTGATTGACAAAAGAGAGGCAGAGCGAGTATTTTAAAGAAAACAAGAGTAAATTCTCAAGAGCCAAAGGAAAATAAAGCGCTTCTCCATTTGTGTGGATGTAAACGTTATTTTTTTTTTTTGTTATCGAAACAAATAAAAATACAATAAAAAAACATAAAAAATGCATAATTTTTTTTAAGAATTATGATGTTTAC
Source organism: Tetanocera ferruginea (assembly GCA_958299015.1). Classification (NCBI taxonomy): domain Eukaryota; kingdom Metazoa; phylum Arthropoda; class Insecta; order Diptera; family Sciomyzidae; genus Tetanocera; species Tetanocera ferruginea. The sequence goes on from OY282644.1 coordinate 4,996,624, forward strand.
ACTTGGCGATAACAAGGCGGGCAAAAAACATCTGAGCGATGTTTGTATATGGGTGTGAAGTGGATACAGGGTGAGTGCGCTTAAATTAAAATATTAAAGCAAGTGCAGGCGCAATTTTAGATTTGAGAACATCAAATTTAATTCTGTTGATTAGCTTGCGAGGTTTAAAAAAAAAGAAATATTAAATAACTGCTCAAGCTTGAATATTTGTATAGCAGTTAATTTATTCTGTATTCGAGTCTTTGATTCTTTGCCTGTGGCCATTAATATGCAAGCTTATTCTAATCAGTTTTCAGTGTCAATGAGAGTGAAATACGTGACTGTGTGTGGGTTACACTTACGTTTGAGACCCAAGCCAAAAGCTGGGGGCGAAAGTGATAACCGCTAGTGTGACTAAAGAGCGATACAGTAAGAGAATTCTGATATTGAATTGCTCTGGTTTTTGCAAAATCTAAGAATATTGACGACTTTATAAGTTTTGAAAAGAAATACTTTCTTTTGAATAAATCAAATATCATTAAATTAATGAGCTTCAATTAAGGGCAACAAAGTTAATGTTTCTGACACAAAAAATAAAAATTTTACACTGAAACTTTCAGGAATTAGTATTGAAGCAGTTAACTCCAACGCACTGTGAGAATAAGAGCTTTGAATATAGTTAGAACATCTCAGAAAATATGCATAGAAAGTTTGTGAAAGCAGCATGATGGAGGTACGGTACTCCATTTCAAAGCAAAACGCCTGGGCTTTGAGTTGGGTCTAAATTTAGAGAGGTATATTGGACCCGCGATAACGTAAACTCTGCATTACGTGTACTCTGCTTTACGTGAACACTTTTATGTCCTATTGAGTACTCTAAAACATGAACGTGAAGAACAGTTAGAACAGTTAAAGCCCTGTAACGTGAACACTCAGTTTAATTATTATTTTTTCATGGATCTTTAGTTTCTTATTTTGAACTGAGTTTTTTAAAGAAATCTTTCTTTGTTGTCTTCAGAAAAGTATGTTTAAATCTAGACATATTGCATAAGTAGGACGAAATGATGATATAAGGATACTTTTTGTATTCGTAAACATGAACATTCCGTAAAAGAGAACTCTTGTGGTTTTAATAAGGTCACGTTAACACATGAATTAGGTCACGTGATTTTGAAATGCTTTTTGTCCCCAAAGTTTGGCATTCGTAAAAGTGAAAATTTCATAAAAGCGAACTCTTTTGGTTTTAATTAGGTCACGTTAACACATGAATTAGGTCAAGTGATTTTGAACTATATTTTAAAAGGTTTTTAGCATACTTCAGTGCTTCTAGACTATTTTTGTCGAAATACATACACATATCATATAGAAAAGGCATAGTTGACTTTTAGAGAATATGAAAGTTACAGAAAATGTCCTTTACTCAAAGATTCAATAAAATTTTTTATTGTTCATAGGTAAAAAAATGCCATTTTAATTTATTCTTTACTATTTTCTTAAAATGTAGGTAAAAAGTACCTTACAAGGTTTCATAAACAATCGCCCAAAAGAAAAATCCAAAAAAAACCAAAACCCACCCAACAGAAAAATGACCCAAAATATAACTTAAAATGGCCCAAAACAAAAAAGTTAGATTTCACCAGATAAAAAGAAAAAAAGCCCATAAATGTATGAAAAAACTCGTCAAAAACAAAAATTTGTCCAAAAAGAAAGCAATATTTCCCTTTTTTTTGCATTGTTCTCAGTTAAAACTTCCCTTGTAAAAAATTTATGGGATTTTCGCCTATGAATCCTGATTAAAAAATCTATAAAAATCTTTCGTATAAGGAGGAGGAAGAGTGGGGTTTGCGATCAGCCATTACGCGGTGAGTGGGCCCGAATATTTCCTTTATCTTATTAAATATTGACCCAAAACCAGAAAAAGTTGAAAAAATATAGAAATATATATAAAAGCCCATGAAAAAATACAAGAAGTTTTGTTTAATTATAAAAAAAAAAAATTGGAAATGTAATTCGTCAAAAAAGTATTCTTTAAATATTATACAAATGAAATAGTTCACTATTAAGAGGAAAATGAAGGTACTAAAAACAAAAAGTGAAATTTCGAATAAATTTCTGCTTGTCTTCCCCCATATAAGTCTAGTCAGGTACACTTCAAGGAAATCGTCTTGGTTCACTTTTCTTTCTTCTTTTTTTAAATGCCTTTCTAGTCATTAAACACTATAGTGGTCGATGTTCTTTTTGCCGATGACTTACAACTATTTAGCTTCATTGAATCTGACAATGATTTCAAACTTCTTCAATATGATCTTTACTCGGTTGCAAATTGATGCATCCTTTATAATTTTTCCTTAATATTAAGAAATGGCAGTGTTTATTTTTGTAACAAGTTAGCCTACCCTATTCTCCAGAACTATTTCATTCTTGATACTAAACGTAATTTTTCCATTTCCATGAGTTGTTTCATAGATCAAACTATACTCAATATATGCCTATGTCACGAAGCATTCATGAAACTCAAACAATATGCTAAACATGGGTTTTCTAAACAGATAAGATTAACCAGTAAGTCCGAAAACCCATAAAAGTATTTTTCAGCATTTATACAGGAAAAGCCAAAAACATTAACAACTATCAAATATCAGGGGACTATAATGGGTTGGACCTTCGGTAAGTTTCATGCTGGCTGTGGTATTACTTGATATTGCGAGCAAGACAACAAAGTCGGCGTGGCGTTACGGTTAGTACAACCAGGCTGGAATATACTATTTATACCAATGAAGGTAAATCATATATAATCTCAAATAAAATGTTCACAAACTGGTACTGGTTAAATGAGTACACTTGGATAGTTCAAATATATTTATCTAAAGTAAGATAAGTTAGTATTCTATTTAAAAAAAGAAACTAGTCATGTCAGATAAAGAAAATTATTAATTTTATATGGCGACAATGGCAGTTGAATTCAGTATGAAAAAGTTGAAACGAGGAGCCTTCAGTTAAGAACTTTGTTGGTGGTTGGCTCTGAAAAAAGAAGGTCTGTGGATCCTAAACTAATATTTCTAAACTTGAATTCATGAAAATATCCCCTAATAAATAAAATGATACAATTGTAACGTGCGCTGCCGTTTCTTTGAAGAAATCAGTAGAAGAGTATAACATGGTATTAAACCCTGATAAACCTAAGTAAGACACATCCGGTTAATAAAAATCCAACCGAAAAATCTGAAAGTGCAACTCTTTTTACTTAGAAAACAAATTTTGATTAAAGCAAATTTTGATTATTTTTAGAAATTTTCTAGACGAAAACTCAATCGACCATTAAAGTCCGCTTGGGAAGAAATGGGTTAATCAATCTTGAAGCTTACATTATACGGCATATTTTGAGTTGTCATAAATTTTTGTCACAAAACAGAAAAAAGAACAAAGTGAAGAAGAAAATACTTTAAAAACAACAATACTGCTGCAATTGTGTGGCATTAAAACTGCAGGAAATGTTTATCAAAAGGGGAATAGAATGACCGGATACTTTGAACGAGACGACAGCACAGCAACGCGTATAAGGGTTAAATTCAATTAATGCAAATACGAATAAACGATTCAATGGGCAATAATGCAACATTAATATTCAGCACCAAATGACATTGTAAGTATACAATTTTTTTATTATGATCATTAACGTGATTTTTGTAATGTTTTTTTTTTCGAGTTTTGTTTAACTTTTTATATGTTTAAACTATTTACAATCACTACTGCACTTTATAAAACACACTCTTTTATTTAGAAATGCGTATTTTTCATATTATTTTGACACACGTCAAGACAGTCATTAAATCTATCTATCCACGCGCCGCTATTTCTCGCTCACAACTAAATGTTGTGGCCAGCTACGATTTAGCCAAAGAGTAGCAGCGACCTGCAACTACAAGCAAATCATATGAGAACCAAACAGACATAGATAGCAACATATTAATTGGGTAGTATAGTCCGTCTTAGCCCCGTTAGTTGAGTAGTGCTCGACTTGGTGACCAAAATAAACCGCATAGCAGAGAGAGAGAGTTCGGAAAAAAAAAGCACAAAAATAATGTATAAAATGTATAAACAAAAAATAGCATGCTTGCGAAACGAATGTAAAATATTTTGGTGTCGAAAGTAAAATACCGAAAACACAAAACAAAAAAAAAAAAAATTAAATTAAAGAACACATAAAACGTCACTAATTCACACACAAACACACATTCATAAGTTTGCGTCTATTTCCGCAATCTGAAGAAGTCAGCGGGCTAAGCTAGAAGGCAAAAAAGTTTCCAGAAATGAAGTATAGCACTTAGGCACACAGTTTAGTGGTAGGCCACACATGCTTTACTTAAGGCGTCTTCTTCAGCCAACAAATGAAGTGTGAAATAGTGAAAGAAAATAAAAAAAATAGGAAAAAGAGCACAACAATATGAAAAAGTAGCAATTGAACTCAACAACTCCACAACAACACATTCATCAGAACAATGTTTCAAAATTTTTGTTGTTTTCATTTCTTAATTTATATATTCACTTTTCTATGCCAACAATGAAAAACCAACTTAGTTGCCTCAAGTTCATTGCGCTCTCCCATCTAAAAGAGCTTATATAGCGTCTACCGCGGACAAGACTTAACTTAAAAGACAAACGTTAATAACCAGTAGCAATAAATTTAAGTGGCTTCTTTTTTTAGCATAAAATTTAAACATAAAATAAGCAGTTATTTTTTTAATGACCGTATCGAAAAACTTTTAGCAGTCATGTATTGAATTTCATCTGTGTAAATTATTGCATACTGTTAGGAGCTTATTTAAAGTTTTAAGATGTATCGAAAACATAAGGAAGACCACTGGTTGAAACAACTTAATATTTATTATAGTTCTGATATAATAAAGTTTATGTTTTTTTCGGCATTCTGTTGTTTATTTCTATGTAAATTTTTGGGCTAAGGACGTTATAAAGATTAACACAAACAAAATAACTCAATGTATTAAACTCTTTTAAGGCGTATTCCTCATTACTCACACATTTAAAAATTTGTTAATTGTTTTTTTGTATCATTATTATTTGAATATTAATAGAATAAAATTAGAACAAATTGGGTTATTGACACTTTTACAAGTTCAGTGAATTTCTTGGAAACAATTATTTAGGTTCAAATATAGCCCGAATGGTCAAATAAACAATAAACGTCGATAATTGTGCAAGACGTCAAGAGTTCAGAAGAGTTATCTAGTTTCATAAACAGTTCCAGTGGATCAATTTGTCATAGAAGCAAAGGCGTAAGACTTTGGTGTATAGAATTTGTTAATTTATTCTTGAAGATATTGAAAATGGAAATTTTTGTGATCTATTAATAATTTTTTGGAACTAATTTAAATTCGAATTCAATTGTATTTCAAATAATGAATATATTTCAGATCTGAATACATAAAAGACAAGCGTCATGCTTCGCACCTAATATCGCTCAAACTGTTATTATTTGTTGTTATTCCAGTGATTTCAAAACTTTGTAATTTATGCGAACTGAAAAATGTTCAGCCTGAAAGTATGCATGATATTTGATACAAAAAGCGATGTCATCTAAATCACCCGCCAGTATTGAGAGTAACCAATTGCCTACTTATCACTAGCTACTTTACTAGTTCTTTACGTACTAGCTACTTTTCTGTCCCTAGGTAATGCATAGACGGGTCAGTTGAATCTACTTCAAGCTCTTACTGTTAATTGTTTATGTTTTTTACGGCTTTCTCTCATGAAAATGGCCGATATTATTCAAAGCAACTTTTTCGGAAAAAACATGATATATGAGGCTTTTCAATTTCATTGAACAACGTGAACACAAATTTGTAATAAATAAAAGCAATTTAACTGCACATTGATGTCTCAATGCCTAGGTTTTTTGTTTTTTATATTTCTGACTAGTGAATAAGCTTGCCCTATAGCACTAGTGAAGTGGCTAGGGAATGGGAATGTAAAAGGTAGCAATTGACTCCCTCCTATGACATCTTTACGTTAAATTCGCCAGTTGAATGCAAAGAAAGTTTGAAAAGTCATGTAATAGCAAGCAACAGTTTGAGCGATATAAGGTACGCAGCATGACGCTTGTCTTTTTTATTGTAGAAGATGATCGATTAATTGAAATTTGTCAAGCTATGAATTCGAATAAAAATTTGAAAAAATTAAAAAATCATGTATATGTCCTTTCTATTAATATCCTCAATATAGAAAGAACGTAACTCATAATTTTACAGGTAGACACAAAAATGTATATAACTTATTAAAATGTTATGTAATGAAAAAAATTTTTAGTTCAGATTGTGATGAAAATCGTCAACAAATTCAGTATTTAAAACCATATTTCAGTTTTTTTTTTTGGTTTCATTGAGGGTATTCTAACAGAATATGCAAAATACACGATTACGAAAATTATTATGAGTTACGTCTTTTTTATATTAAGGTGACGAAAAAAAAAATTTAAATTACATTTTTGTCAATTTTTTTTTGCGTACTAAAATTATAGTTATGAATTTTGAAAAAATTGTATTTTAAAATATTATTACATTTTGATTTGATTAAAATGTTTATTCAGACGAAAATTTTTTCCAATATTTTTTGTTAAGACATTTTCTTAATATAGATTTTGAAATTTTTTACATAAAATTACGATGAAATTTTAAAAAATATTCACATATTTTATATATGTGCACCAATTTTATTCCATAAATAAGTTTTGTACTAATTTAAAAAAAAAGTGAAGATCCCGAATTTTAAAAAATCGAAAAATACGAAAGAATACGATCTTTTATAAAAGTTTTAATTTTTTTTCGAAATTGAGGAACAATTTTACCCGAAAGGTTCAGGAATCTCTGCACCGTATAAAGGGATTTTGAAACTCTTCGAGGATGCTCTTTACGGAGCTGTTGTTAGTTTACTGAAAAAATTGAACATGAACATAAATGTTGTATTTTAAATAATTGGAGTTTTTTGACCAATTGTCTGTAAAAAACCCCATTTTGACCCCAATAACTTTGTATTCATTAATTGATTCAATAAATGAAATAAAGTTAGTTATTTTATTTATATCGTAATTTTTTTCGTCAGAAATTTTCAGACTTTTTGTTAAAAAAATGCTTGATATATTTCAGGGTTCAGAGAATGATCAAAATAAAATGTTCTCACAACTAATCACCGTTTATAATTTCCTGTCTTCAATTTCTCAGGAGTGAAAAATTACGCCGCAAAAAAACACATTTACGATCGTTCACAAGCAAAAGCAAACTCACTCATGATCATTCGTTGATTTAAATTAAGTTAAATTAAATTTAAATGTTACATTTTTCCACCGCTTTGTTTTTTGGAAACAAATTATTCAATCTGGCTCAAACATCATCCTATAGTAGTTTTTCATGATCTTTAAGAATCTGACAGCAGATTGAAACTATTGGAGGGCAATTTTTTTTTTTTAAAACCCGGTTCAAAGAATTAGAAATATGAATTCTTTAGTTAAAATAATCGTAAATTCAAACCTGAAGCTAATAAAGTAGGATGCTATTTTTTTGGAACTGGTGGCTATGGTTTCCATTAAAAATAAGACCATTAGTGAGTGAAAATCAAACATGGCGTGTTCAATATTGCGTCTTTTTTAGATTAGAAGATCACGAATATGAAAGCTGGAATTGATACATTAACGTGGAGTTAAACGAATATTCGCTAACTCATAATTATGAAGTTTGAAGTCGTCTGTCCGCAAAATATGATTACTACGTTGCTCAACTCATATCAAAGTGAAGGTTTTCATATTCCTAATATTCTGGGTAATCTTCTGATTGTTACATTGTTCGACTCATATTAATGTGGTTGTTTTCATATTTCTGATCTTCTGACCTCAAAAAATAATATAGACAGTTTTCAGTCAAAATTCGACCAAATACACATATTGCGTCCGCCATATTGGATTTTCCATTGTGCATTTTTAAAGTGTGATCCCAGGTTCGTATCTGAACTTCAGTCTAAAATAGATAAAATTCAAAAATTTTGTCCGTCATATTGGATTTGTCGGTTCGAATTTTATGAATTTGAAAATCATCAAAAATTTCTGCATAAAAGGCACTATTATGAATCCGCCATGTTTGATTTCCACTCACTAATAGTTCTACTTTTTGTGGGTACCATTAATGAAACATTGCCACGCCCTACGCTTATATAATATTACTCGTCGAACGACACTTGTAAATTAAGGTCGATTACCGAATTCCGAGACTGTGTGAAATAAAATTCAAAGTTATTCTATATCGAAAATTTGGGTTGTATAGGATAGGCCACGCCCTCTTATCCAATGGAAATAAAGTTTTATCTATATTCTTCACGCAAATGCAGGCAACAAGTTGACAAAGTTTTATCGCAATCGAATGAGCGATATTCCAGCTCATTTTTTTTTTTTTTTTTAAGTTCATATGATATTCCAGCTCATAAAGAACAAACAAACAAACAAACAAACATTAATTTTTATATATACTTAAATTATTATTATAAACACAATTGTTCTTTTCGTCAAAAACTTTGTATCATTTCATGACTCATTCTTCTGCCACTCATTTATTTGCAGAGATTAATAGCATTGTTCTGCATTTCGATTTAAATTTGAGCATATTTTCGAAACAAATTTTGCAAATGTTTTATTTTTGTGCATTAAAATTTGGCAGTTAAGGCCGCGATGAGATCATAAATGAAGAAATTCAAAAAACAATTGGGCAATGAATTTAGACGTATGTTTATTAAGGTGCCTTGAAAAAAAAAGTTTCATTTGTACCCATCCTAAAATGAACCTTGATGTATTTTATGATGATTCCCAAAATATTTTGGCTATGCCGAAATCCGTCAGTTAGCTAAACAATTTTACAAAAACCTCCAAAAATCATGTTTTCCGTATATATATTAACTAGTTTAATAGTTGTAAACAAATAAACTGCCTCAAATTATAGACCTGAAAAAGTTCGTTCAATCTGCATCAAAAATTTGAAAATATTTGCAATTGGGTTAAGTATAATGATGTTTTCATGCATTTTTTTTAGATTATTTTCACAAAAATTCAAATAACTTTATTATTTCTTATACGATCGCCGTTATCAAGAAATCGTTGGAAAGGTATGCACGTCTGTCATATATTTTGGACATTTTTCTTTGTTTGATAAAGTGTGGCTCTTATTTTATTTCCCCATTTGTGTGCAGTTTACCTGAAAATAAAATTTTAAAAATCCAAAACACTGTATTTTTTTTTATTTCAAGCGTTTGTTTCAATGAGAATTTTTGAAAATCATCTTAAAAAAATTAAGAAAAAAATCATGAAAAACATCATTATCTTTAATCCAATTGCAAATTTATACAAATTTTTGATGCAGATTGAAAGAACTTTTTCAGGCCTACAATTTGAGACAGTTTATTTATTTACATCTATTACACTAGCCAGTATAAATGCCGAAAACATGATTTATGGAGGTTTTTTCAAAATGGTTTAGCTCACTGACGGATTTTGGTATAGCCAAAATATTTTGGGAATGATCATAGAATACATCAAGGTTCATTTTAAAATGGGTACAAATGGAACTTTTTTTTCCTTCATACAAGTCGAGGCACCTTAATGTTTATATATTTGTTTTGAAAACACGCAGCTTCAATATTGAAATTTGTTTTAAAATAAACAATTGAAAACAAATAGCAGAAATTAAACTTTTCTAACACAAGTTAAGATTTTTGAGTGAACTGTTGAACGACACAGCTTGTTTAAACTCAAAGTGTATTTGTTGAAAAAAAAGCACACATAATTCTGATTTGGTTTAGTACAAAACTGTGTTAAGTAATAGTAAGTTAGTTAGTAAGAGGTCTAATAGGTATATGTAGTTAGTATAGTAAGTAAATAGAATACAGAAATTACAGATGACTGCTGATGTAGCTGTCAGCGACACAATTATCTCATCTGTTGGCTATGTAATCCTTTAGTAGTTGTGGTTGTTGCTTTTTTCCAAAAATATTTGGCATAAACCGTATTTAAGAAATTAAAAAAAAACACTTTTTTCGATTTTTAGGCAAATTTCAATATAGTATATGTGTATTTTTACCAACTCCTAGTAAATATTTCGAACTCATATGGTTCCATTTCGAAACCAAGTTGCATAATTTTCCATATTGAGTGCATATTTACGAAACTATAATGCAAGTTTGTTGGAATCTTTAGGTAAAACTCTTATGCTTTCTTCACTTTTTCGTTTGTAAACAATTTTAACAACAAATTTTATCTAAATATTTATTCAATAACGTGCTCATTCAGCAATCTGTTTGAAATTGTGTTTTATTGCTCAATGCAATTTTCAACGCTGTCGAAAGAACTCTGCACTCAATATTCAACATTTGGTCTTCTTTTATGAGCTCGTTAAAAAAATAACAAATAATTAAAAAAGAAAGTTCAAGCAAAGATCAATTGACTGAAGCAGCAACACATTGAGCAGAACAATTTTATTCTTAGAAAAGATGAGTAATGAAGAAACAAGTATGTATGTAATAAAAACATCAATAGTTGCTTTAAGACTGCGCCATAAAATTTCTTATATATACTATATGGCAAAGAAAAAAGTTTCGGATAAGAACATTTTGTAATTATGTCAACATTTGAGTATGTTTAGAACGGAAATGCATATCAGTGTATTGCAAAATGTACAGCATCCGCTAGCGATGGGGAAATCATAAACTGCACTGAGAAAAATTATTTTGTAAAAACTTTTGTCAAGACGACAGATTAAAAGAAATATACAACTCTGAGACTAAAATAGACTCAAAAAGAGGACAGTTTTGTATCATAAAAAATGAGTATTACGAGTAAAAATGAGGCAACAAGGTTATTCTATATGAATCTTAGCATTTTAAGCAATTCAAATGAACAATTTGAAAGCGATTTATTGAAAAATTGTTAAAATAACAACAAAGAGATAAATAATTTCTAATAATAAAAAAAATTCACATTGACTTTACAATGTGCTTTAATAAAATGCCAAAGCCGCCTGACTTATAAAATAATTTTGCCATGTAACACTTATGATAAGAAAGTAAGTCAAATCAACAGCTTGAAGATTGACGAAAGAATGTATTGGGAAATTCTTTATAAAACGACGCAATATCATGAGTTCACTTGGATTTTTATAAGTTCTGAATTTAGGTTTTTTGAGATTTTGAAATATATAACAACATTTTCTGATTACGCTTGGCAAAAGCTGATGACACTTAACAAAGCTGATTATATGAAGTCAAATCAAAAGAGCCTTTGGCTGTGAATTCTCAATTCACATTTTCTAATAACTTTGTCTTTACCAAAATGAACACTATTTTGTATATATAAAAAGAAACTGTTGACACCAGCACAAAAGTTTTAAATAAAAAACAACAAAAAATTTCTAGTAATCGGATTACTTTTGATTATAAACTTTCAGAGAACACTACTACTTTAGGCTAATAAATCAAAGCATTTAGTGGTTTGATGAAGTTTTTTCAAATTGCTTGTACGTAGATTTTAATGACATCATTTCAAAAGCTTTATCACTTCATTCAACTTTAACTGTTAAGTTTTACTTTTTGTTTTTGCACAATTTTCATGAATTCTTTATTGTTGCTCAAATTAAAATGCTTAAATTTGTATATAAATAATAAGCTGTTAACTAATCTTATCTCTTTTAGCACTTTCTTTACTTAAATTCTTTAAAATTCACTCACTTGATGCGGCGAAACCATGACACGGTCAACGCTATCTTTAATACTATTATTATGAAGTCTGGCTACATGAGTTTTTATAGTGTTGACCTTAAAAATGAATAGTGCATTTTTTTAAGGAAGGGTTGAAAACTGTCGTTGTTAATAATTGAACGTGAATGGCAACGATTTTTTTAATGTCATTCGCTGGCAGACCATCCACCCACACATCATACAATCTGATACACGTCAAGCTATGCAAATTAGAAAATATTAAATTTGCCCACTATAGAGTGCCGCGTTATGGACTTTTGTCAATTGCATGTTATTGTTCGAATATTGGCGCTTTAATTATGATAATGTGTGGCGAAAGAACTGTGAATATAACTAATGATAGTTATAAGCACTTGAGTTGAGTTTATTCTATTAACTAATGTTGTGTAATAATTATATAAATATTAATCCTCAGAGTGGTAGAAAAAGCTTTCACACAATATGAGTGAAGGAATATCAACTTAGGGGTTAAATTTTTTAATGACCTTTTCTCATGAACATTGCAAAAAGTATAAGTTTTGATTAACATAATTGATATATGATAAATTTTTTCTCTTTAACGTTACACTTCTACTATTATTTTTGCAAATAAATCGAAATATTCCATGAAGATAACAAATTTTGTGTGTGGTACATGAAAGAAGGCCTCAAGACTTGTATAAAAAAAAAATACAAAAGAGAAAATTTTATTATTTTCAAAACATTGTGAGAAAATATTTTTTAAGAACTATGCTATAATAGGCTAGATTTGTACATGCAATGTGCCATTAAAAAACTGAAAGTTTTTAATTTTTGAATGATGAAAGGAGTAAAAAGGTGAACGTTGTTTTTAATTGAAATTTAAAAATTTCTGTTTAAAATGTGCTGTAATGTATTTGAATTGTGCCATTAAGATTAGGAAAAAATCTAATGTTTCGAATAGTTTAAAAAGGCAAAGTTGTAGAGGTTTTAACATTTATTTTTCTTTATGAATTAAATAATTATATCTGTGTCGACAAGGAATAACAGCTAAACTCATTTTTAAATTTTATATCAGGATACCCTGGCTTTTGTTGTTTAGATTTGATGGCCTCAAACATTTAATTTTCAAGGTATAACCATAAAAATTTGAGTACTAGTGTTTTTCATTGCGAAAAAAGCAAAGAAATTAATAACCTCATTTTGTCCTAACTCGACTTTACCGGCTATTCCTTGTCGGCACAGATATGTTCTCTACTTGATTTGTGCCAGCAATAAGCAAGGTTGTCATTTTTAATTATTCTAGATTAGGTTAAAATTATTTTATGACATCAGGAACATCGAAGTTTGAAATAATTTTAGGACTTAAGTATCTAAATGTAGAAGTAATTTTTTTCATTTGCTTATTAGAAAAAATAACAGATAATTTTCTTTTAAAAAAAGTTTCATCTTCCCGATATTAATATAAAATTTTTCGAAGAGAATGTTGAGGGAGAAAGAGGGAAATGTTGAAAGAGAATGTTTGAAAAGAGAAAATAATTTTTGGGTTTTGGAAAAATAATATTAAACAATAGAATTACATCATTTGAAAAATTCCGAGTTCAAAATGTTTTCAGTTAAAAATATCAACATTTTTTTTTTATTGTTGGTTCAAAACTTTTAAATTTCAACTTGAATTTTGCAAAAATGTGATGTAAAATGAAAAAACTTTCTTTTAAAGAATACTAAAAGTATCGTTTTATACGACAATAATTAGTACGCAATGCTTATTGGTATTTGAACTTTTAAAAAAATTGTATTTTAGTGCATTTTTTTATTTTTTACACGTTTTTCTCGAAATTTAATTTCAGGCACGTTCGACATGAACAACATACAGTTTTTATGCGATTTTTTGTCAATAAAACATTGTTCCAAGAACGATGTAGTTGAAACATAGTATGCCATCAAATCAAAAACCGAATAATTGCCTTTTAAGTTTTGAAAAATTGTTCAATTCCATACAAAAATCGATTTGTAAGAAGAGACTTTATTATTCAATAACCGAAATATTTTCTAGTCAACATGAAAATAAAAGTATTAAAAACATTTTTAAGTACATTTAAAAAGTAAAAAAAAAAATATAAGGGTATTCACGATGTAGTCTTTACATTTTATTTATTTTTATGGTCTTGTATTCTGTATTTGTTAATATTTTTTGTAAATATATCACAAATACTTCACATTCACGATATAAAATATCTTACAGAAAAAAACCGGCAACATGTTGATGATTGGGAACCTAATAAATCGGATTACAAGTTTGGTCTTTTGGGAGTAAAAGTTTCTCGCACTGGGATAACAATGAAAGCTGTAATTTATCTTAAACAGAAGATTTTACATCACGTTCTAAGTTTTTAAGTTTTTCTGAGAGTATACAATATATCAAAAAACTCCCCAAAACAGATTTTGGGGTATTGAGAGTCCTAGGATATAACATCAACATCAATCATATCCCTTAAACCGCATTGTCTTGTACGGTGCTATGATTGAAAATGTTATTAATTTTTTTGAAAATGGAGATGGTGACTCAGCAAAAATCCACAGAGACCTACATGTCCAGCGGTTGAAGACAGACAGAAGCATTGAACAATTACAAATTATATATTATTATATAATATTTTAATTATAATTATAATTATTCAATGTCAGAAGGTTAAGTAGGTTAAGCAGAATGGATCATCTGCTAGGGCAATAATGGAGCTCTTTCGCGAACCTTTGGATGAACGGGTAACTAAAAAAAATTCGTTGGCCTTTACATTAATCCGGCTTGAGCACACTTATTTTATAGGGTTTCTTCTTCGTCTTTTTTTATAGGGATAAATTCTCGAATAATTAAAAAATAAAAAAAAAGAATATTCGAGTCAACGTTGGACCTAAAAGTGTCATGGAAGATGTTGTGAAATGAGCCTGTATATTTGAGGGAGTACATAACGTGGTGTTACTGAAACAAGATTTTTCAATATATGGATGAATATAATACGAAGTAGAAAACGTTTTTGGGGTTCACGATGTAACGATAGCCGGTTGGTCGAGCGTGATTGAGTGCCAACCCAGAGGGCCTGAGAAAATTCAAACAGTATTGACTCAATATTCCCAGTTTTTTAGTATTTGTGAAGGATTTTATATAAATCAAACAAATGTTATAAAAAAATTCAAGTCATTTTTAAAACTATTAATTGGAGACATTCACGATGTATTTGATATTGTACTCAGAATATTTATTTGAAGTTAATTTGTCCCAAAACAAGAACATTTTATGTGCGGGTATTCATGATGTGGTCCCATTGTAATAAACTTATACATTTTGCGTGTAGGTACAACATAAGAAAATATTTTAAATAACTAGCATTGATTAAAGTTTAATAAAAAAAAAAAAAATATCTAACAAACATTGATAAAAATTAAAGATAAACAAAAATTGATAAATTAAAAAGCCTTATTTATTACAAAAATTTTCCGGATGATAAAATTATTTCGCATAAGCATGTTTATATTCATGTAAATATAAAACTCTCTAAATTTAACCATTTTACTGAGACAACTTTTACAATATGGTATTAGTTTTTTTTAATTTTAGCATACAACATATATAAAAAACAACAATTTACAACAAGTGCGTTCACAGCTCAGTATAAAAATTCACTTTTTTAAAAATAGCTTTTTTTTTCATTGTGAATACTACGAAAATATAATTTGTTCTAATTTTTAAGTCTTAAGCTATGTGTTAATTTTTCTTACTTGTTCATTCAAATTCTCACAAATCTCCGCGCTCAATCCGTTCATTTTATTGCCGTTCTGATTGTTGTTATTGTTAATCAAATCGACGCCACCAACACCATCGACCGTTTTATCCTCAAAATCACACAACAGTTTATTACGAAAGTTCTTCAGATTCTCCAACTTAAAACCGTTAGTATTCGTATTATTGGTCTTATTACAATTATTAAATTTATTTGTTAGCGTTTCGATATTTAACACTTTATCCGCACAATTATTTGTATCGATAAGTTTGTTCTCAATGAAGACCAAAGAATTGGGACCCGATGGCACAATATCCTCAAAATCAGCGGGATTAAGACTTAAGAAAGTCTCCTGATCGATGAGTACGGGTTGTTTGCTGGAATCGTAATGACTGCCAAAACCGCCGTAGCTGTTTGTCATGGAGTTATGAGTGGGTGTGGTGTTAAAATTTAGATTTAGATCTTCTAAACTTTCTGTAGATTTGCTGAGACTAGATTGTTTATCACCGAATTTAATGAAGGAGTGATTATTTCTATTATTATTATTATTATTATTGTTGTTGAGAGTTCTGTTGTTGTTGTTGTTGTTTTGTGTATTTGTTGTTGTTACTGCTGCTGGACCGACAAATTCAAACTGGCCAGCCCACATATCATAGGCTAAGTCGATGCTATCGGGCTGGCTTGCAGGTTGACTACTCATGATTCGATTTTGCTGTGAGTATTTTCCAAGCATGGGCGTGGCACTGGGTTGTTTTTTTTTCGTCGTTTCTTTGTTTTTTTTTTTAAAAGTGTTTTTTGCACTACTTACAGGAACATGTTTGTTTTAATTGTTAGATATACAAATTTTATTTAATTGTTCAGAGCGAACATTTGTATGATATTTTAAAGCCTAGGAGAAATGACACATTATAATTTGAGTTATAATTTTTGAGTACTTAATGTTTTGGTAAAACCTTTAAAATTTGTTCCAGCTATGAAAATTTATGTTTTCACAGTTTTAGTTAAGAGCAAAACATTTGTTTTTGTTATTTTCTGCACTTTATCTAGTTGTAAGTTATTTTTAACTCAAGGGTCATATTTTGCTTTGAAGATAATTTTATAACGTTACGCTATTAAGCAACATATTTTTTTTTTTTTGTTGTTTTCTTCTTTTTTTTTTTGTTTTGTTTTTGTTTTCCTTAGTATAATTATTGTCACTTTGTCGCATTGTTCAATGTAACTAATTAAATGATTCTGCTTCGTTGCACGTGACTTTGGTGCAAAATTGCACGTGATGTTTTTGTTATGTTATGTGCTGACAGTGTTGCCAATTAGTTAATTACACTTGAAATTACCCAGAGTTGTTCGTAAGGTGGGACAAATTTACAAAGAGCGAAATCCTCTCAGTAGTAAACAAAAATAAATTTACTCAAAACCGAACTGCACAAACTGAGTTTGTGCGTAAGTGAAAGTTGCCACAAGTCGCTGGCATAATACAAAATGCAAGTTTGGCAATCTTAAATTACGACAACATAGTAAATTTAAAAGCTTATTAGTTAAAGCTAACCGCCAATTAGCCTGAATTGAGTTGAGTTCAGGCAAAATCAATCGATTTAGCAATATCTGGTGCTTATAAGAATATGAAAGTATTGAGAATATGACAAGAGTTAAAAATTTATTAAAAATATTGACACATGTCAATTTGGACACAATAAAATTGATACAAGATGGAATAAAAGAGGGTAGATACTCTATTTTTCTCATAACCTTAACTGTCAAACTTTGTAGAACACGTGAGCATGGAATTAGTTTTTATTATCTTCACGATTATATCACTTTCAGAGTTGCTATGAGCTGTCAAATGAATTTGACAGTTTTGGCAGTCTGCCTATCCCCAATGCAACTACCTTCTCCTTTTCTACCATGGACATATGTAAGTTTAATAGATCATTTTTGATAATTTTGACACATGTCGGATTAATAATTTTAAATAAATACACGCTCTCCAAAATTTTTGTAGATATTTTTAATGCTGATGAATTTCCTAAAAAAATTACTCTCTATAGTTTATATGATGCATGGCTATACAAATTGAATGGCAACCTTATCTTTTGTTTTGACTTTACGACATGTACTCTATTTCAGCCCAGCCACATGCGTCATTCTTTTATTTCAATTTATTGCTCTAAATTAAAACGAACTTTGTCATTAATTTATTTTTTTTAAATTTTTTTCTATATTAATTTTATTAAATTTTATAACGTGTGCTCAACAAACATGTGTTTGCATACCGCACAAATAACAAACATTTTCATACACATCTTTATGTTTCGGTCGCTAGGTCGCTGATTCAGTGCGTTCGCGACTCATCATCAGCCTGAGTTTTCTTAGATATATATTCTTTTTGGTTTTATTTATACCGTTGATTCAATCTTGTTAGTGCGAATAGCGCTGATGTTATATTTATGCAACATCTGTGCGGCAGATTCTGAATCATTAATAAACAAATAATTTTAATTCTAAGAATTTAGCTCAACGCAATGCATTAAGAAAATTGTATGTAAAACACAAGGCCGTGGGAGGCAACTTGGGGCAAATGAGGGGTAGAACTTTGACTTGATGATTTTGAAGACATTGAAAAAGCGTCGTAAATCTTTATATTGTTGGAAAGTCATACAAAATGGATGATTTAAACAGAAAAATAGTTCAGCTCTACGTCACGAAATTAAAATATTTGCTAAAAGAAATAAAAAAATATTAAAAATCAGCTAAAACCAACTTATGATGTATGCTATATGTACTGGTATTGAGTATTTTTTTAAAAAATTTGGTATTTGTTAACATACATATATGTTAGTTCAAAACAATAAAATATATTGAAGGGCGTTCACGGTATGGTGTTGGGTCATAAATGCCACATAAGAGGAAGTACGGACAAATATTTTAAGTTCTATAAAAGTTTAAATAAATATTATGTAGGTAAATATTTCAAACCTAAAAGTTGAAAAAAAAATATGTATAAGAAATAAGTCACAAGACCAGAAAAACTCCGAAAAGATTGTCATAAATTTACCGGAACATTCACGATATATACTTTCTTATAAGATATTTCTGATGTATTTCTTTGTAAATAATAATTTATTTGATTATGATCAATGAAGAAAAAATTACAGGCAATAGAGTCCCAAACTACTTGATGGATTTTTACAAAACCTTTATCAAACGATTCGTTAAATTACTGAACATAGGCTATAATAATTTTGCCACGCCTATTTTTTCGCAAAGAATTTTCAATTTGGTTGGAATATTCAAAAAGTGGTCGATTTCAAGTTCTCAATCGATATTTTGAGGAACAATTTAAAGCATTCAGATAGATAAAAATATTAAGAATTCAGAATTTGGTATGAATTGTTTAAAATTTGTAAATGTTAACATAAAAAGTTAATTTTATTTTATCGTGAATACCTTTGATTAAAATAAAATAAAACTTTAAATCAAGTACATACACAAAAAAATTGCAACGCTGGCAACTCTAGTTTTTCTATTGTAGTTGCTATTCTGTGCTGTTGAGAGGGAGCCAGCACACAGAATTTGCCTGCAGTTGCATGTTTGCTGATGAACTTGCGATAAACTCTGTGTTATAATATTGAAAAAAATAAAAATAAAAATTGCAACAAAGGCATTATAATTCTCTCGGGGCTGCAAGCTAAAATTTATTGAATTACAGTAAGAGAGGAATTATTTGTAGATTCGTAAGGAAATTAAAAATAAGTTCACATTTTTTTCACACATAACAGGGAAAACCACTAAATTTAATGTTGTTTACTATAATAAAAAACAGCTTTTAGTAAGTAACGGTTTTAATGCTTCATCATTTATTTTAACTGCTTTTTTTAAATAAATGCTGCACCTTTTCAAAGCTGTTAAACAGTAAAATAAGTACATATTTTAAATCGAGCAAAGTAAGTGCATCTTAGCAAAGCAAGCTGCACTAAATTAAACTGTTTAATTTTAGGCTTGTTATAGAAAAAATTAAAGTTATTGCCTTCAATAAGTCTGAAAATGAAATAAATCCAGTCTAAGGTAATGATGTATGTCCAGAAATAAGGTCAATAGACCCAGCAGAGCAGCAAAACCTCGTTGGGAATCGAACCCATATTCAGTTAGTGTGCAAAGTTAACAATTTAAGTCAAGATCTAAAACAAAACAACATTAAAATTTTATAACATTAAAAAGCGATTAAAAAGAACAACATTTCCGCTGCTACAAAAAGATTTTTCCATAACTTTAAGTACAGCGTGGAAAATGCTTGAGCGTAACGTAGTTGATTGAGTTCAACAACAATAAAGAATTTAAGCAACAGGCAGGCAAAAACTCATTAAAAAGCCCTTAAAATTTAAATAATAAACTTAAAAGATAGAATAAAAATAAAACTATTATCAAGTACTTGACGTTAAAGCCGAAAGATATTAAGTCAAACTAAGATAAACTTGAGAATTTGTGTGAAAAACCTACCGTCTAGACTCTAGAGTCTAGAGTATTAAGAAAAAAATTTAATGACATGACATCTTTTGACATAATATGAGAGTTTCTCATATTTGCTTGTTTTGAACTCAAACACCCTCTAAACGTTTTGCTTCCTGTTTTTTATTTTTTATTAATTGTATTTTTAAACTTTTCTGAACTCCTCACAAAAATACTTCCACACATGTGCACTGGTTTGACTGATGGCTAGACACACTGATTGATAGCTGTCAAAAGGCAAAAAAAACACTGTTTTATGAAGCAAAAAGTTATAAAAAAACGCCATATGTTGTAAGAAAATCATGAGTTTACCTTAAAAAGAGCAATAAAATTATATTTAAAGCGGAGGAAAACATAATTAACAACATTTTAAAACAATAAACAGAGTTTAAGATAATGCCGAAAATGTTTGGAAAATAATTACATTCATTTTTTTTTCAAACTTCGACCTTTTTTATTATATTTCGGCTAATGTTCATGTTCTCAACAAGCTTAACATGAAATTATACATTCTTTGAGGTTTGCCATTGTCTACAGGGAGGTGACGATCGTTTAGAAAAATAATTGTAAACGTAAAACTGTTCTGTGTCAGATGATATTTGAATTCATACCTCTTTGATATATTCCGATGTTATGGAAAGGTAGAGAGAAATTAAAAAAAGACAATTTTTCGCTTGTTACTACTACAAAAAAAAAAATTGACTATAAGTCGCATATATGAGAAAAATGTTTATAAAATATAAAAATTTAATAGGTATCAGATTGTAAAAAGATTTGAAATAAATGTGTTGTAAAATCTACATACAGAAATTTATATATTTGCGTTTCTTTGTATGTATGTTTGTTTGTATGCGGTAGGCTCCCAAACTACTTGATGAATTTTTATAAAACCTTTATCAAACGTTTTCTTAAATAACTGTGCTGAAAATAGGCTATATAAATTTTGCTACGCCCCTTTTTTTTACCCAGAATTCATACAAATCGAAATATGCTGCTGACAAAAATTTTTAATTTGGTTGGAATGTTTATATAATCACTCAAAAATTATTCTAAAAATTAGGTTGACCGCTCCTGTGGCACTCACATACTAAGGTAAATGTACGGAATTCCGTAAGGTTAAGGAATCTTTTTGCTTAATGAATTATTTTAGAGAGGTTAAAAGATATTTTGACATAAGATCTTTTTAAGAGCATTTGGACATGTATTTTTTTTAATTACAAAATAGTAAGTAGGGAGAAAAGTTGTTTTTTAAGAGAAAATTTGATACATTTTCAAATTTACCCAAATGGCTCTAATTCCGTGATAAAATTTGTTGATTGAACTTTATTCCGTAAATTTAAGTCTCTAATTCCGTTAATAATCCAAACCATAAGTTCCAGGGTTTCTATTTTAATTTTTTAAGTAATGTGATGACATTTGATGCATTCTATAATTTTTTCAAAATTCATTTTTGTAACGAAACATAAAATAAGGCTTGAATGTTAATGTTATTTACTGGATTCCATGGGATTGAAAAAATGTTTAATAGAATAAAAATAAAACCTTTTAGTGGAGGTAATTTAAACAGAACGCCACGATTCTTGATTTGTACTGGAGGTCTTACTTTTTAAAGCACATATATTTTGGTGTCAGTGCCATGGTTTTGACCTCATAGCGCCGAGGAGTAACCAAAATGTTAGCGACTTTTCCTAGAAACTTTTCTTATTTATATTTACTAAAACACAATCTCCTTTCAAAACAAATAATTCATTGATTAAACCATTAAAAATTACTTCTTTGGTGTGTGGGGTTTTTTATTTTGGTGTAGTTTATTTTGGCAATAGCAATTGGTTGAATAAAATGAAAAATTCCGTATTTAGAATTCACTTAGATAGCGACAGATGAGAAGAATGCCCCCTATAAAGAGCAACATTAAAAATTAATTGATTTTTAGTGACAGGAAACCCTATTTTTATCACGTTATAGACCCGTTCAACAATTACTGCTTCCACGGTTTATAAAAGTACGGTGGTTCATAAACATTTATTTCTTTGATGTAGTTATTTCTCAATTTATCGACATACTTTTGATACCTTTTAACCATTCTTTCAGTATTAAGTGCTAAATCTAGTTCTTTACTTAATTTAGTGATAAAAGAATCACTTATGGTCAATGAGGTAAAAAGATTAAGTTAAATAATCAGACAGCAAAAAGATGTTAACATTGTTGACAATGACGCCTTAACTCAAGCTATCTTAAACAACTGACATGATTTTCGAAAACAGCACTCAATATTCGTCTGAAATAAATTTTTATTTCTTCTGCATTGTCATATTTATTCCCCTTATTAATTCTTTTTCAAAAAAGGCTTCTTCGTTAAGAAATGCAACGCAATTAGAAACCTTATGCCTCTAATGCCGTGATATATAACGGAATTAGGTAAGGTTGAAGAAATTTTTAACTTTATTCCGTAAACGATTTTTCGGCACTCATAATTGTTTCAAAACATAAATTTAAAATTTAATATAAGAAATAAAATGTTTTTTACAATAAAAACTAGCAAACTGACTTGATTTTGTTTGCTTGTTTTCAAATAGACAACAAATATCTATACTTCCAATAACATCCTTTTTAATAAATTTAAAGGAAATCAATGAATTACAAATACACATATTAAGGATTTGGAAAGTAATTTTATATCACGTAATTAGCTCAAAATGTTTTTGAAGGATATATAAAGTTAACAAAACTTAATAACAATAAGAAGTTTTAATTATGAATATGTAATTTAGAAATTTAAAATGCAATAACTTTCCTTAAATCCGTTACTATCACGTCATTAGGTTCATTCAAAAAGTTGTTTGTCCTCAATTACGTAAATCACTAAAATAACTGCTATTTTTTAATACCTGCTTTGTTAAATCAACAAACACTATTAAAACACTTTAAAAACACTGCTTACTTTTCGTTCAAAATAAATTTTATAAAACTTCTATAAATTTTCAAATTATAAGCTTAAGAAAACATACTCTAAGGCTTAACCATTTTGATTAGAGAAACAGAACAAAGTGCGCATGCGGCGAAGTGTGTCGAATAACTCGGAAACTGTGAATGATCTAACGATATCTCGAAAATGAGTGTGATGCAAATGTGGGAAGGACACGTTTCTCGAGACAGTGGCTTGAAAAAATTTTTTGATTTTTACCATGGCATCTTATTTTCTGGCATTAAAAACTAAATTAAAAAATTTACGGGATAAGGTTCACTTACGGAATTCCGTACATTTACCTTAAAAGGATATATATTCGGAACATTTACCAACACATGATATAGTGAATACCCTTATTTTAAAACATATACGTATAAAATTTCATCAATTTTGCAACCAAATTTAAGAATTTGATAAATTGAAGGTCTGTTTGTAAGCAATATACTCCTAAACTATTTAATGATTTTTTATGAAGCCTGTATTTACAGTTTCCTTAAATTACTGCACTGAACATAGGCTATATACATTTTGCTACGCCTCTTTTTGCGCCCAGAATTCATACAAAATTGGAACATGCTCCTCACAAAAATGTTCAATTCGGTTGAAATCACGCAAACATTATTTTTAAAATTGGGCATAACCTCCCCGGGCTAAGTACATCAAAAGATTTATATTTGTACTTTTACTGTACATGACATCGTGAATACCTTTATTTTACAGCATATGTGTATACAATTTTATCCATTTTGCAAACAAATTTAAGAACTTGAGAGATTGAAGGTCTAAATTAAGTAAATTAAAATTTGTAATAAAACAGTGTTGACATCATTGGCTATATTACGCACGAAGTCAGTGCAGCATTCTCCAGGCTAGCCATTAAAACAGTAAAGTCGAATGGATCTTGTTGTAACCGCAGATAAAACGAAGTATCTTATCTCATCAAACAAAAAAGCCCATCGTCTTGGAAACTACGTTTCAGAGAACAACACCTTCTCTGACGTTGTTAAGGCCTTCGTTTAACTGGGATCAAATATTTACTTCTCCAATGGAATAAGGAAGGATAACACTTCCCAACAGGTGTTACTTTTGGCTCAGAAGGCAATTAAGAAGCAGAGCCCTCTTTTGACGAACAATACTCACATGCTCTATAAGTCAATAATCATCCCGTCCTACCAAACGCATCACAAAACTGAACAACATTTTCTGTGTCAGATGATATCTGAATCCATATCTCTTTGAACTCGTACCTGTTCGTTAAATTGACACACAATTATCCACGTACAGTTTAGCCCACAGCCTCGGCTGCCAAAAGCATTCATTATATGTAATAACTTGTTTTCGAATAACGAAGACCATTTTGCCAGCGTTTTGGAACCACCTAAAAATATGTTTTATTCTGATGTCAAGCTCTCAAATTAAGCTTTTTTTAACCCACTTTAATATACACTAAGACAGCTTGAAAAATAGTGGAAAAAGTTAAATCAAAAAGCATGCTCCATTTCTGAATCCTTTGGATGAAAAAATAAGTCTGGCGGAATTTGAAAAAAAAAAATGGATGAGTATTAAAGAAATTCCCTTAAAATTTCTTAATTTTCGTTTTTGTTTTAAAGTTATTTTTCAAGGAACTAAGTATCTAGTGAAACCACGCGATTCATTAAAAAATAATTTCAATTCACAATTCATAATTTTCCATCGGATTCTCTTGAATCTGTTTCATAAAAGTCTCTCGAAATTGCTTATTTTATTGATATTTTATTGAGGGCTCATTAGAAAGACCATTCCATGAATATCTTTTCTGATATTCCATGCAGAAAAGCAAATATGGTATCCATCTATCCTCAACTTCAAATAGAATACGTGGCGAATTTAGAATTTCAGTTCCTAGTTCAATACTGCTTTTTGAATTTTTTCCTAAAACGATGAAGGTTTAGATAGAATGTATCCAACAAAAAGTTCTAAGAAGCATTCAAATAACTTTGGTGGTTTCTTTAAAGAATGTTTGGAGGCGTTTTTAATTTCTTAGGTTTTGAAAATTTTTTAGAAAATCCAAAAATGTTTTAAAAACTGTCTATTTTCCAATTAGTTTCCTTTCTTCCTGTTCATCACCGAAGGTACTCGTACAAGTGCCTTTTTTAAAACGTTAGGCAGTAGAAAAGGATTAATCGCTTGGAAGAGGTATTCGCCTATCTTCCGACTTGGTTGTGACAAATTTCAAGTTACAACTGATTACAAGCAAATTTTCTAAAAAGAGCGGTTAGTGAGTATTATTTGTCAAGTCTGCCTTGGTGTAAAAGGGGAACAGATAGATAAGTAGAAAATAAATGGAAACCAAGTGTAGGATATTCTATATTTAGCGGAAAGTTTTATAAAGAATTTTAATGTTAGGCAAGTGTTACGCTCTAATCTAAACTTGTAAGCTTTTAAACAATCCTTACCAAAAACTTCTCTACCAACAACTAAAACGATTTTATCTTAAATATTGTTGAATTTTATATTTCACTTAATTAGAAAAGAGAAAATAAGTGAAGCTTAATTTTACGACCCGGTAGGATTCGAACCAGCCACCCTTGAACATTCAGGCTACCACTGAACTACATCAGCCGCACCTTTTTTTGCAATATCCATACCAAAACCATACTTTAACATCTCTAATGTTTTCAACGATTTTCTGCTTGTATAGTTTATTGCGAGTTATAGTTTCGTTTTAGGATAGTCTAGCTTAAAATTTATTTGAGTCGGTCACGCAAATTCGCTATTATCAGCTGTTTTATGAACTTTTGACATTGAAAGCTTTAGTAATAGATAAGACAGTAGTAGTATAACATGAAATAAATTGCTGTTCTTTGTTCTGCTGAAATTTATGCCAAAATGAATAGTCTTTTTATTGATTACATAACTACCAAACTACAAAATAGGACGCACAACCAGCTAAGAAGCTCTCCCCATATAATTTCAGTCGAAATTTCTATAGAACAACCACACCTACCCACACTTCCTGTCGTGCCATCATTTGCACAACTAAAAACGAATTGTTTTTATTTTTTCATATATAAGCAAATAATTATTTTTTTTTTTTTTTTTGTTTGTGTCTTTTTTGAGTTTAACCAACCATTGAATGCGGTACAATTAGTTTCTATGGCAGCCAAGTATAGCATAGTTCTAGAAGCTAAGCTAAAGTTTTTAAGACAATAACTAGCAGGCTAAGAAAACTGGAATTAACCAGCTGTTGTATAAGTGTATATGTGTGTCTGTGTGTTTGTATATTTCTGTGGCTGGACGTTATACAAAATAATTTTCCACTTTGATGAACAAAGAAACTCATAAAAGCCACAGATTTTCCATAGATTAAGAAACAAATTATAGAACAATGGCGAATGCATAAAGAATTTAGAACATTGGCAATAATAAGAAAGATAACAATATATTTTTTTTTTTTTAAGAAAGAAACAAAGAAAAGCACAACTTCAGGAAATAAAACTAGAGAAAAGCAACACCTATCTAGCTCGAGGAAATGTAAAAAAAGCATTGTAACATCATCATCATCAGATAAGTTATAAATTCCTATTCAAATTTATAAAGAAGTTATGAAATTAACATATGTTTAAAACATTAGAATAATATTATGATTGCACCGTTAGAAATTCACGTGACATTCTACACTAGACGCTGATTAAGGTGGCAATGCGTAACATCAAGATAAACCTTTATGTGTCTGCTAATGACTGTCGAAGAAAAACAGCTGCATTGTGACTGTGAAAATTAGAAATGTGTTATGAAATACAGACGAGCGTGAAAAAAAAACGGAGAGGAAACAGCTGACGGGTTAGACGGCTGGCAAAGCTAAGCGTTTTTGTATGCACTCAGAAAAAAGTGTCTCGGAATATGATAAAAAAGGCATCATATTTAGAAAAAATGGTATACACTTTGCTCCAGAGAATGCTATTCTCTAATTGCGATACTAAAAATTCTCTAAAAATGATAAAAATGTTCCATGAAATAGAAAAATATATCGTTTTTAGAGAAAAATACTTTTTTTTTTGAGAAAATATTTGTTTTTATTGAAGAAAATACTTCTCATAGTGAATTTTTTATCAAAATTTAAGAAAAGTTTTTCATTTTCAATAAAATTTCTCTATCAATGAGAAATTTTTTGTGCGAGAAAAATACTTATCATTATTAGAGACATTGAAATATTTCCATTTCCTAGAAGTAAAGAAATATTTCTTCGAAAATGTGAAAATTTATTCTAGTTGAAGAAAATTTTATTTGAAAAAGAGAAAATTGCTATTATCAAAAATAGAGAATTTTTTTACCGGAGCAAGGTATGTGTTTTTTTCTCAGTGTGTCGAACCAAAGCTGTCATATGCTTTCAGCTTATTTCAAAGCATTGGCCAGACATGTTCACACGGTAAACATGCTTCGGTCAACGTTTGAGAACACATGTCACACATTTTTGAATAAATATGCGCGATTTTCTTTATTTGCGTGTTAGATCTGAAGTTAAACAGGATTCGATTGCTCTTCAAAAAATTTAGATTGCAAGTTTACTTCAATGACCGTAAAATACATGACTTTTATAATATAAATTTTTATTAACTTACTTTTTATAAATATTTACAATTGCATAGAAAAGTGGTCGGGATTGGGATTTCTCTTATAATTTCGAATGATAGGATGAAATTTAACTGTTCCTCATGTATAAGAGTAACATCGGGTATTGTGATATGGTCGGGTAATGTGATATACCTGCATCTTTTGTTAAATACACAATTTTCGACAAGAATAAACATGTGAACATAATTGCAACAGAAAAAGAAAAGACTGTATTCCTTCTCATTGTTGTGAAATTGTTTTATAGGTGTGCTTGATTATTGTTTTGAGTTCGATTTGCGAGTGAATTACAATAAATAGAGCAGAATTGTAAGCTGAAATAGATAAATTTGTCAAGAGTTTCAATTAAGTTAGCCACAAATGAGGTGAGATTTTCATTTTCTACAGCTTATTTTTACAAAAATAACCTTATTAATTTGAAATCCGAATTCGGCTATTGTGATATACTCAAAGTTGGGTAATGTGATATACCATATATTTATACCATATCTGCTCATTCCATTAATTTTATACTTTGTGAAATTTTTTCATGTGAAGTTTTTACATGCGTATTTGTATTCAGTTGATTTTGTTTGTATTTTCGTTTTATTTTATGTTAATTCCTCTGAAATAATAAAATTGTATCAAAACAACATTTTTTTTTCAATAACATGTTTTTTTTTTAATTTTGGTTGAAGAAACATTAGATACTGCTGTTGAACACTATTCGGATAATGTGATATTGGTATACATGGTATATGTGATATTGGTATACATGGTATATCACATTATCCGAAGGTGGTATATCACTTTACCCGTCAATTTCATTAAGGGGAGTTACATGATTTTTTTCATTGTGTTGAAAAAGCTCAAAATTGGATTGGAGCCCTATAGAGCTCCAAAGTTGTAAAACACTGCAAAATCCATCAAAAAATATCCTGTGTAATGAGGTATAAGCTAAGGTATGAAAGTTACAAGATTTTATAAATTTAAAAATACCTATATTACATTGCCCGAAGTTACTCTTAACCTATTAAAGCTTGACAATACATCGGTTCTTTACCCGGATTTTGATAAAATTTTTAAAAGAGGGCTTCAGAGGCAACAAAGATGTTGATAAAAAAAAAATGTAGTTATTATAATTTTCAAAGTAACTCAAATAGCACTTCTTTTTTCAAAATAAAAAAAAAAATTCGAATAACTTTTTTCTCTTGAGAAATTTCTCATTTTGTGGTCTCAACAATAAATATATCGAGGTCTTTGCAATGCATTTTGACGCTTCGTATTACCGAAAGGCTATCGAAATGTTGGATAATATCTAGACTAAGTGTATCGCACTCAAAGTCAACTGTGTAGAGAATTGAAAAGAACTTTCTTTATGTAAAACTTGAACTTTCTTTACAGGTCTTGAGCTTAAGTTCATCAGCTGAGTGTACTTATATACGAGTCTCTGTATAAAGCACTGCCTCTTTTATGAAACTATACTCAGTCTATCATGTAATTATTTACACTTATTGAAACCGTTAGTTTTTAAAGTATCTCTCTGCTGACGACTGCCATTAACACGCAATTTGAATCAAGAAATTGTGTCATGGGGGTTATTAAAATGAGCTAAGGAAAACTTTAGGGGAAAGTTAGGATTTCAAACTTTTTTTTGCATTTTTAAAAAGTTTTTTTTCTGAATGTAGGTACAATATGTTGGGAGTATTGTGTAGGTTCAAGTCAATCGGAGCAAAATTAACGGAGCTACAGCGTTTCAAACGATCGGCCTTCATAGTCTATAAAAAACTTTAAATCGATTTTTCCGAAAACGTAATTTTTGAAGTGCGTGAACATTAGATATTAATCGGCCGATATTTTGACCTTCGGTTTCGGCTCCGGCAGAAATAGCCGATTAATTTTGCCGAATGTTTTTGCTTTGCTAAATAATTTTTTTATACGTTTTTAGAATTTTTTGAATTATTCAGTGAACTCCTTTCGAAATTCTACATGTGAAACATTTTTCATTGTTCGTTTTGTTTTTTCACCTTTTCTTTGGTGTTGAGTGAACACCCTTTCATGAGTTGGTGTTCACTCGTTGAAAATTATATTCATATGATAAATGCAGCATTTCTTATGAATAGAATTGTTACGTTTTTGCTTTTGTTGTCGACTCAAATATAACAGCCGAGTAAAAGCTAGAAATTTTCTGAAAAATTTCAGTTAGTATTTCTGTTTTCTGATTATTCTCTCGCGTTTAACTCGAATTTAATGATTTCAGTATGTTATTTTGTACAGAAATGAATATATAACAGAAGCAAATGAAAAATTTTGTCATGTTGTTACTTGAAAACATTTGTTTGCCATTCGGCTTCGGCTTCGGACTTCGGCCGATTATTTTTAACGGTCGGAGACTAATTTTTAAATAAATTAATTAATTTTTAAATAAATTTTTATATCTAAAATAGCAACTTTTACTTCCAAATGCTGAAAAAAACTCTTCCTGATTATTTAGGGCAACAAACATATCATCTTTAAAACGCATATAAATTTTTTTGATTTTGATTTTTTTGTTTAGGTATCGAGTCATGATCATGTTCACCGAAAACAACATTTTCTCAAGTAGCCTCCGGAGAATCACTGTCACGGACATATTTATCAATTTTTTTTAGTGAAAATTTTTTCATATATATTTTAGAAGTAATATCATATGTTCATATCGGCGCAAAAAAATTATGAAAATGTGTCTTTTTCTCTTTTAAAACCTTACCCAGCTCTTTACTCAGTTTATCCGTTTTGTTTTTTTAGGAAAACCGACCCGTCCTAATGTAATGTACATGACTTATGCATTTGTTTTAATTTTTATTTGATGAACTGTGCTTGCTGCCCTTGTATTTGTACATGAATTACATATGAATTTCGGTCACAAAACTCATAAAGTAGTTCACAATTGCATTATATGTGAACATGAGATTAATGCATTTTTGTCACTTATCTCATGAAGTTCATTCACCGTATTTGTACATGCATTTAATGAATTTTATTCACAGATATTATTTCCTGTATCATGTACATAGACTTTATGAACTTGAAACACGTGACTTATGAAATATTCATATTCCCGTGTAATTTTTTTTCTTTTTGTGTATTTTGTGCATTAATATCATGAATAGTTCATGTGACTCATTTAATTGGTAACTGAATCAGACGTCTTGAATGCGATTCATGGTGAACATGTACAAATTTGTAACTATTGTGCATTTTTTTGGTCCAGTGTTATGTATAAGCTTTATCATAACGTGAATAGCTTTTGTTGGTTTTTATATTACAATAAAAAAACCATTATCCATCCATAATAAAATCATTATGATGAAATCTTAAAATCATAAATAAGCTACATCATAAATACTTCTGTTGCTTTTAGAGGCGGATTAAATACTATTTTATATTAAAAGTTTTATCGAAAGTTAGAAAATTTATTATCATAGTTTTCAAAAGCTCAAAAACTTAAGGTTATATGATGTCAAGCGCATTAAACACTGAATACTGCAACACTGTTTGTGAAATATTTTGAAATTTTTATAAATATGCATAAATCTTACAAAACCATTAAATTTTCCTATAATTTTTGTTAATTTTTAAATTAAATATTTGGCAATTTTGGTACGAAATTTTTAAGATATCATAAATTTTTATAGTTTCAGCAACGTATAGCTTGCATCAAACATAGTTTTTCTCTTTGCTAAACAAACTTAACCGCAAGCTGGCAGCAGCTAAACATGTGCATTTTTATGGCAGTGCCAAGTGTGTGGTTGTTGCCATATTTCGTGTTTTATTTAACTGCTATGCAACTCTTTGAGTTAGCATTTTTTTGTTGCTTTTTTTTTTGCTTTTATTGCAACCGTACCAAGCAGTTAACAATGAAACTGGTTAATTAACAATTTTAATGACTAATTAATTAAAATGCATTGGTTTTTCTTTGGTTTGTCCCAGCAAAAGATGAAGAAAAAAAAATAAGTGTAAGTTGCCATTGTTTTTTTTTATTTTTTTTTCTTAAAGTTCGAACACAAAAAAGAGCAAACTTTCATTTTCATTTGCATGAAAAATTATGACTTTTTTGATATGAGTACAATTAGAAATAGTCAAATTTACATACATAATTTCATTAAAAGCATGCATAGCACAAACATGTAAGTTTTTGCAAGTTTTTTCAATTCAATTCAGACACAAAAAAAAAATCATAAAAAAGAGCTCAGACAATAAAAAAAATATGTTAATTTAGAAATATAAAAAAAAAAAAATCCATAAAATGCAGATTCGACTCAAATTGATTTCATGCAAAAAAGGAAGAATTGTTGTAAAATAAGAAAGAGGTTTTTAATAAAATATAAATTTTAACGTTAAAGTACACTTATCTAGAGATTTTTAATAGTCAGAAATATTTTAAAAAATATATAAAAACTAATAACAAAAAAATAATAATTTAAAAATTATAAAAAAACTTATACAAAACTGTACTTATTGCAAATTTTGAGCTTTCTTAATATTAAAAAAATAATAATTAAAAACTGTATTTTTTGCTTATTTTAAGCTTTGTTAATATTTTGAAAATAATAACAGAAAATACTAATAAAAAAATCATAAAAACCTAAACTTTTTCTATGTGTGTTTTTTTTTAGCTTTATAAATATTTAAGTGCTCAATCGAAAATAATTGTTATCTTTATCTTAAGTCGTTGAGACTTATCTGAGCAATTACAACAACAATGCCATAAAAAAATACAGAATTAGGCAAAATTACAAACAAGCACTTGTTGGCAATTTGAGTCAATTAAGCAAAGATTGCACAATTAAAATGGTTTCAAGTAATCGACTTACTCCAAAAATGTTCGAGTGGAAACGCATTAATTATAGAGCAGAGGGAGAGACGGCTTTTCTTTTGTTTATATTAACTGACAACTATGAAAGGCTTCTTTTCTTTCTGGAGAAAGAAAAAACAATTGAGATTTTCAAGTGAGTGGCTTGCAAGCATTGAGATAAGTTGAGTGAACAAATGAGTTAACATTAAGGAATGCAGCGGTTAAGCACGGGCTTAAGTGTTTCTGTTGAAAAACTACTTAATTTTTAATTGATATTTTATTATATTGTTTTTTTGCATCAAATGAAATTTGTTAACTTTTCAGTCAATATCTAATATTGGTCATGATCTAAGCCACTTTTAGTGAATAAGTTCATAAAATTTCTGAATGCAGTTCACACACTTTTTCACTTTTTTGCATATAACTTAATGCAACATGCTACAGAAAAATGATCGCAACATAAAATTTTGCATCATTTAATTATAAAGAAATTTGAAATATTTGCAATAACAAATGATTTTATATGATTTGATTTTCATTCCATATCTTTGATAAAAAGAAGCACTTTTTCTAAAAATCTGTTCTGTAATTATAAAAAAATTATAATAATGAAGTGTATCACTAATTCCACGTTTATGCATTTCTCTCTATATAATCTTACGAAAATTTATAATTTTTTAATGATGCATTTTTTATGTTCTAAAATTCTTTCAAAGAATTTTGATTTAAATTCAAAGAATTGGTGAGAAAAATCACAATTAAGAAAATGACTTTTCACTTGAAGCACATTTTTTCAAGCATGTACCGTTCTTTTAATTAATCTTGCAAATGCCTTATTAAGATGTTTGAGCTGTTTTCAACATGCTTTCGAAACATGTTAACAAAAAAAATCTATATTATTATAAATTTAACTCATATCATAACGTTATTTTTTTAATAGTTATTTAATAAACACTCATTAAAAAAATTATTATTATGTTTTCGTTTTTCAGAGACGTTAAAGACCGTTAATTGCCTATTAAATTTTTCTTTTATCTAACTTAAGAGCTTAAGAGTTGGCCTAATTTTTTTCTTCACAATCACGTTCGTTTTTATATAAATTTAGTTTGTTGTTGTGTTGAAACTTAAGTAAATATTTAAAGTCTGAGCTCAAAAAGAATTTTTCAAATCCAACAGTGAAAAAATAAACAAAACAGAAGAAGGGAAATAATAAAAATTAGAGCTCTTTGTATCTTCCGCTTAAATAATACGAGTAACTTTAACGTTTAGATAAAAAGCTACAAAATTCTGTTTTGTGTAAATAAAGTAGCTGCGATAACTAACACAGTAGCACGTTTTAGCTGTCATAAAAATGTCTAAAACAAAAAATATTTAACAACTAGCGTGGGTAAATTTTGGATTGACAAAATTTTTTTTTTGGTGGCCTTTAATTATGCTTTTCTTCTTTGAGTGTTTTCGCAGACAAAGATACGGAAATTGCAAAAAAAAAAATATATTAACAAAAACCACAGTTTGTAGTTTATCTCGTTTGTTTTGTGTTTTTTTTTTTTTTTTGCTTAAACAAAGGTTATAAAAAAATTTATCTGCCGTAATTTTGGGCGCCATGCTGGTGGTTTTTGATTAATTAAGGGCTAAGAATAGAATTATTAAGATAAGAAAGTTCATAAAATGATAAAATGATTCTACATGAATGTTTATTAAACATGTGGAAAAATTAAAAAAAATAAACTCTAGGCATTTTAGTACAAAAAGTTATCGAACTACACTTAATCACAGTGTTGGTCATAGAAACAGCACAAAATATGCAGAAAAGTTCTTAAATGCTGACTTATTCTGAGTTTGCAGATAAAAATACATTTTAAATTACCTACAATATGCAGTTAAACCATTAAAATAAAACAATTTTTTTCTAATAAATAATAAAAATGTATCTTTAAATTTTATTAAATAATTTTTTAAATTTTTTTCTTAATTTGCCCCTGCATGCATTACATTAGAAGAAAGAAGAATGTATGTAATATTGGCATTTTACTGATTAAAAATTTTGACCATTATGGTCTATGGGATATGGCATAGGGGTTACCAAAGCTCTTAGCTGTTTGAAAATTTTATCTATTATTGTTTATGTGAAAAGCACAAACTAAAGTCCTAACTAAATTTGACTTTTGGTCTGTGTTGCATATATTATATAGCTTGTACCAAAACAGTTGATAAATTTTTTATACATTCTGAGTATCGAACATTTTTTTTAAATTGCCTAGATCAGTTACTCTGAACATCTTTTTCGTTTTTTACAAAGTTATACTTTATATTTACTTTGTCAAAACTACATTCTTTGACCCATCAATTGTTTTGGTACAACCTATATACAGTAGAAAGTTTACAAAAATTCCTTTGGTACAACCTCTATATATTAAAAAGTTTACAAAAATATTTTATTCGGTAAGTACAGATTGATCGAGACCTTATTGTTTGCAACATGCAATTCTTAATGACTATTTCTGCATATTTTGAACCATTAGTATTGAAAAAATTAACTGTTAATAGTTTCATCACATGCTTAAGTATCAAATTTGGCAAGTGGCCCCAACCCACGCTAAGATTGAATTCGTTACTCTCCTAGAACAATTAAAGTTCTTTATAATTGAAGAATTGAAGATCGTATGAAGACCATTTTCATGTTTTTAAAGGAGTTAAATGGGAATGTTTTACTTTGTTGACAAAAGTTCAATTTTTGTTTAGAAGATGGTCTATAACTATCTATATCGCATTCAGTGAAAATAAACAGTTTGAACACATCTAATGATCATTTAATAATATTATATTACTTGTTGACCATGGCAGACATTATTCTTACACAGACCGGAATCCCGGGATCCCGGTTTCGATATCCATAATATAGACCAATGGGTAAAAAAAGTAGGTCTGGCAACATTTGTGTATATAGTGAAGGCCATTTGGACTCATTGTAACTACACACCAAGTTTCACTATTAAAGCATGTATGACTCAGTAATTACATTGATTTATGAAAAGTGGGCATGGTTATAGTGGTCCTTTTTTACAGTGTTAGTTGCTGACAGTTACCCTAAAACCCAAGTTACTGAATTTTATTCTAATACGATCAGAACTGTCAGGAATATGGTATTTTTATCGATTTGTAGGCCATAAAAGGGACGTGGCCACATTATTTTTAGTACTCGAAAAAATCCACTGTCGAAATTTTTATTTCGAAAAAAACATAAGAGAAAAATTAGAAAAATAAAAAAAATATATATATGGCTGTTGAACAGCCACTTTTCAAACTTTTTCTTAAATTTTTCGGGTTCTATAACGGTTGTATGAACGTTGTACGGCCTGAGATAAAACATGCTTTTTTTACGCGGATATGTACCAGATTATTAAATTTTGTTATAGATCTATGAGGAATATTAGATTTTTCTTTTGTTTTGCTTTGAATCAAGGATTTTCAGGAATCAAACCTATGCAGTCAAGTCTGCCTGGGTTCGTAAATTGGGTGATATATAAGTTGGAAAGCAAGGATAATTAAGTGAAAAAAGTGTAGAATGCTCTACAAGACAACGCGTAGGACAATGGGCTTGCCAGAATTCAAACCCGGTGCCTTTGGAAGTTGATAGGCGCGCACGCTTACTCGACTACCGGGGCCGCTAATTGAATGTCATAGAAAAGATTTCCCTGCAATGAATAGGAAAACCATTTTCAACCATATTCCAACAAACCAGTGAATTTAATTATTTTTATAAAAGTATTTGAATCAAATTCTTTAAGCTTCATTTCAGTCAAGGCAACTCTAACCTCCAACAAAAGGGAATGCATTATATAATAAGCATTTAAGAATTCGAAACCAAGCCAAGACTGACAGTTTTTAACGATAAAAAATTTATTGTGTCTTTTATTATTAATCTAATGTAAACTGTGAATATGGATTCGAAACCTAAGGTTTTCAAATATTTGTAAAAAAAATTAACATTTAAAAATCGTTTCTAAGAAAATGGAATTAACTTTGGGTGAAAGCAGATGACACTCCTCTTTTGTTTCAAATTTTCAGTATTTCATAAGAAAAAATTGAAAAAAACATTTTTTTTTTTGTTCTCAACGAGACTTGAACCTTAAGCTATGGCGTGTAAAACAGTTGTTCTAACCACTAGGCTATTTAATGGTTGAGAATTTTAAGGCATTTATTAAACATTTTCAGTGGCAACATATTTTATTGGTATTCTCTATTAAAAGCTGTACAAATTCGACTTATTTTTGTTGGGGCATAAAAGAATGACACTGCAAACGAATGTGGAATTGCTCACGCATAAGAACTCATTGACGAATTATTAGCGAAGTTCATTTACGAATAATAAGACCTAAAAGCATTCATGAGACCTATGAAACGCAAATATTCTTGAAAAAAATTAAACATATAACATATTAAACATATTTGTTTCACAAAAATCATACAAAATGTTGACAAAAACTTATGTTATATCAAAAATGACAGGTAAAATAATAATAATATATTTCTCTATGTCAAACATAAATAAATGTATTCTCACTAATTTGATGATTTTTGTTGTTACTGGTGACAAATTTAAAGTTAACCAAACCTTCATTGTAACCAAAATTTTTTGAATAGAAAGGTTAGTGTATCCGATAGTCTTACTAAAAATTAGTATTTCATTATTTTGAAGAAAGGGAGAAAATTAAAAAAGATTTGTTTGCATTCGAATGCCTCGATTTATTAAGCATTCTCTTCTAATGACATTCTCTATTAAACATTTCTAATTCGTTGTAGCTTCGTTCGTGAATAATTCGCAACTGGAAACTTTTACGAATATATAAATTCAATGACGAATCGTGAAAGAAGATCGCTTGTGAGCTCTTAAACACATTCGTTTCGATTTCGTTACAAATTTGTTTGATTTGTTGAGATCAAAATAAACATTCGTTTTCAAGCACTGCAAAACTAATTGGCAACACTGTACAGTAGATATGATGTTCGAGCACGAGTTTCCGCTTTATTAATTGAAAAAAAAAAATAAATTTAATTAGTTTTGTTGTATGCATTTAGTCAAAGTTATAAGCTTAGTCATATTTTTTAAATGATATTTTTGAAAGTAAGCTATTTTTTTCAATAGCTGTAGAAAAGTTTTTCATCTTTAGATACAATCTAATATACTTTTGTTGACACAAAAGATTGACTAAAAAGTGTAATTATTTTTTATTATATACTACATATTTTTATTGTATTAAATGATCATGTTTATTATATGATTGTAGCTGCATTTCTCTTTAGTACTTTCGACGACAGTATCTGTGCATTTTTGTATATAAGCTATAAGTTTGTTGTATATTTTTTAAATTTGTTCTAATTATTTGTATGAATTATTATTATTAATTTTTTGATTATATTATTTTTTTATATACACTATAACCAACATGTATTGTTTTATTTTTTTTTTAAATTTGCAGATACTTTCAGTGCATTACTAAGTATGCTACTTAGATAACAAATATATTATAGTATCTTTGGCTAT
Organism: Tetanocera ferruginea; assembly: GCA_958299015.1. Lineage (NCBI taxonomy): Eukaryota > Metazoa > Arthropoda > Insecta > Diptera > Sciomyzidae > Tetanocera > Tetanocera ferruginea. The sequence continues at coordinate 5,034,585 of OY282644.1, forward strand.
AAATAGCTGAAGTTCATTACTTTTTTATGTTTTTATAAATTATCTAGCTATTTACACCAAAACTAACACTTATTTCACAAATTTTAGAAACGTTTGCTTTATTATTTTAACATTGAACTTTGTATCTTTTGATACTGTTCGAAGTATCTGTGTATTTTCAATTAATTTAATTATTGCTGATAATATTATTTATTATTTTCAAAATTTACACTTTAATTGGACAGCAAACAACACTCTTATTTCCTGCACTTTATTTATTTTAAAATAATTTTCAAAAATCGTCTTCACATTAAAATGCGTTCACTTTAAATCGCGTACTAAATAATCGCTATTGTCGTATAGCAGCTTCTAGTCTCGAAATTTGGCAGAAATAAGTATGATTGAACAACTACGAATAAATATTTAAACAATATACATATGTTTGCTCGTTTATCTCTAGACATTGTTTGGTTTATTTGAGCAGCATTTTTGCCGATCACGAAATAGAGAGAAAAAAAATTAAATAAATAAATAAAATTGTAGAAAAATTTATAAAATACGCCAAAATCACACTCAGTTATTATTGTTTACACGATCAGTTCTTTCAACGTAGTGACTGAAAAAAGCACTAAAAGCCCAGCAAAGTGGACAGACAGCGGACGTTCGTGAGCAAAGAGCGAGAGCATGAAAAGAAAATTGATAATCTTTTTAATGCGAAGAACTTGAATTCGAATCACGTCAGCAGTGAAGAGTGACCGACCGGCCAAAGCCGGACGTTGCAGAGGGCAGTTGAAAACAGTTGTGCGCACAGCACAAAAGCATCATCCCTGAAAGTAAGGGGTGCAACACAAGCGGAACAAAATAATTACGTTGAGTACTAATTTAATGATTGCCAAGAGACGCAGTTAATGTGGAAAAATTAGCAAGCATTTCTGTGGTGTTTGGGTAAAAGGGCTTAAGACAAATTTTGAAAATATTGAAAATTGCATTTTCAAAGTGTGTTTTTTCACTCTAAAAGCGACTTCATTAAAATCAAAGGCTAAATTAAGAGGCTTTCTGAATGATGTCATAAAAAACTGAACTAGTTTCCAGCAAAAAAGTGCTTCCAAAGCACGTAAATTGCAAAGGAAAGTTGTGAGTTCCATCCCTTTTATTTTCATACTCAAAAGACACTCTTTTAACATATGAATGTCAATTGGACTAATGCTTTCCTTAGTCTTCTGTAGAAGTGCTTCTAGAATTTTTTGATGGAAGATTTCTTTGAGGCCTACAATGAAAGTATTCTAGAAGGTTTTTTCCAGGAAAACTTTAAGAAGGCATTCCATGATTCAGAAGACATAAGACAAAATGCTTCTAAGAAAATATTTAACCATTTCCTTGCACAAGTCATACCATTAAAGCATTCTTGGCAGCTATTTAAATAGATTTTTAGAAGTTTATTAGAATGCCTTCTGAAAGAACGTTTTCGACAAGGCTGAGGAAAAGCACAATTGGATTTTTAGAATATCTTCTAAAAGCAGTGTAGCAGTAAAAAAATTGTTTTGCTAAAGCTGTTTTGAGCTGAAAAGTAAAGTATTTTTGAGATTTTTTTCAAATTTTTGGTCATGAAGTCGTGCTAGTCGGATCTTCCCTAAAAATCGGGTGTTAGGCAAATTTTTTAAATTTCAAGCAAAAGTTGGTCAATAACAGCCATTTTCTTAGTCAAGAATGAAAAAAGAATGTTCAAACTTTACTTTAATGCACGTAAATCCAAGTTTTTAGCAATATTTTTGCTCATTAGGGTGACATATATTAAATATGTTCGTGACATTTTTGAAAATTTTTTTAAAAAACGCTTTATAATTTTTTTGAAATTCCATTAAAATGAAAAAATGTAATGATGTAGTTAGAAATATGGTAAATTCTTACGGTTCCAAAGTTAAAGCTTATAGAACTTTGTAACCAATTGTATCGATTAAAAAATGGCTAATTTTAAAAAATCTACACTACCCAAAAAGCACCTATCTTTCTCCAATAGAAAAATTCTATATTTTCGTTAATAGCAATTTTATCTTTTTCAAATAAAGTGTTCTTCAATGAGAATAAATTTTTCATATTTCTGAAGAAATATTTCTTTATTTGAGGGAAATGGAAATGTTTCATTTCTCCAATAATATTAAGGATTTTTCTCGCACAAAAAAATTCTCATTTATAGAGAAAAGTTTATTGAAAAGGAAAAATTTTTCCTATACTTTGATTAAAAATTCACTATGGGAAGTATTTTCTTCAATAAAAACAAATCTTTTCTCAAAAATACAAAAGTCTTTTTCTCTAAAAACGATATATTTTTATATATATTTTTATATATATTTATATATATTTTTATACATATTTAGAGCAAAATATTCTCTGGAGCAAAGTCTATACCATTTTTCTCTTAATATAATGTCTTATTATCATAATCCGAAAAACTCTTTTCTGAGTGAAATTTTGAATTTAAAAATTTATAAAAAAAAAAATTTTCTGAGAAATTTTTTTTCTGAGTGTAATTTTGAATCTTAAAATTTATTAAAAAAATTTTTTTTTTATTTATTTTTATAATGTAATCTAATATTTTTAATAGAGTCTAGAATGTTTTAACTATTTCTCAAAATAAGTTTTGGTATTTTTTGTTTTAGAAAATATTCAAATATTGTTAATAAAAAATATAATTTATATTTATTTAGCATTTTTTGTTTTAGAAAATATTTAAAGAATTCTTAAAAACAAAAAAAATATTTTGTAGATTTTGTCAAACAGTTTTTGTCTGCTTCCATAACCCAAATTTGTTAAAAACTTTTTTTAACCAACTTTTTTATTTAGTTTTTTATTGTTTATTACGGTCACTTCCAAGAAATATTTTTCCGAATCATTTATTGTTTTATCATTTATTGTTTTATTATGTCTTGCATTTTATTATTTGTTTATGTTTATTAACTTCATTTCAAATTTCCTTAATAACTTTTTTGCAAAATAAAAAAAAAATATTTGTTTTTATTTTTTTATTGCTTTTATGGCAATAATAAATTTTCATGTTTTCACGTTTAACTTTTAATTAAACTTTTAATAGCTTTAAACACATTTTTCAATATCTTTTGCTTTTCGCTCTTGGCTAACGTTGTTATTTTTTACATTTTCACATTTTTGTTGTTTAATTTTAATATTTATTTTATATTTTATAAGTTAAATTTGAAACGTGCCTGCTATTTTATTAACTGTCGGCTTAGTTTAACCCGCTGATCAGCACTCAGGCCGCCGCTTCGTGCAAGTGTTGCCAACGACAACGACGTAGACTCATGCAGCTGCATTGCATTTGCAAATGCAACAACATAGAATGCAGGGCGCACATTTTACACCCCACGTTAACAAAGAGTTGTGAACGACTTTAAATAATATACGTAGCAAATAAAAACAAAAGTTTTTTTTTTATTAATAATAATAACAATAATAAAAAAAACGAAAAAAAAACACGCGACGCTAGACTATTCGCGACGAAAGTTGAAGCAAATCTGACTGAATGGAAAAACAAGGCGGCGAATACAACCCGACGATTTTGTGTACAAACGTGTTTGTCAGAAAAAACCGAGCGGAAAACGAATGAAAAAAAAGCAATTGTTTGTCTGTTTTTTAGTTAGTTTCTTATTTTGTTTGTTTGTTTGCCTGTCTTAAGACTGCGGCAAGGAAAAGTTGCTACTATTTTTAGTAGCTATTTTAATACGCTTTGAGTTTGCGTAGCTTTGCACCAGTTGCAGCAACAAATATTATTGCTGAGTTGCTTTTTTGTTGCTGTTTGTTGTTTTTTTGTTATTTTTGTTGCTGGTTGCCATGAGCAATATTGAGGTAAACAATTTTTATTGTGTATCTATCTATAAAATGCCGGTTTTTTCTTGTATTTTTTTTTATCTCTTTCGCCTAACTAACTAATAAATGTTTCAACAATGTTTTATTCATTCATAACTCGACATAAAAAAATAACAACGCGTTTTAATAATGCCTTAATAGCTGTTTTAATGAAGTTTCAACTGGACTGAACTGTTGTGCATTTAATGCATGTTGAAAATAATTATCGTTATGTTTCTGGTAACACGTTAAAATCGCGAACATAAAATGACGGTTTTTTTTTTTGAAAATTCTGAAATTTTTTCAAAACACCAATTCTTTATAAATATTCTATAAAGAGTCAATCCGAATCAAGTCATGCCAATGTCGGTTGCTCGACTATTTTCAAAACAGTTGATATTTTAATTAACATTTGTTTAATATTTTGGCATTTCAAAACTGTTTTCAAAAATTTTTTTGTTGTTCTATTTTCAAAATGGCAGCCATATTTGTCTGACTTCCTATAGCGATTGAGACATTTGCCTTAAAATCTGTGTAACAAATTTTTTTATAAAAATGTTCTTTTAAGCATTTTGTAGATTTTTTCTATAAAATATCACGAAACAAAAACATACTGATTATAGGTAGTGCTCCTTAAAAATGTTTTTTTTTATTAGAAAAGAAATGATGTTAGCTTCTTTAGAAACAAAAATTTTATCAAAAATTGTGCATTAAATGTTTTTTTATTGATATATCATATATGAGTTTCATGCATTCTTGACTCTTGCCTTATGAACTATTTGTACTGCCCTTGTATTTGCACATGCATTCTATGAATTCCGGTCACTGAACTCATAAAGTGGTTCGAGTTTCCTTTGTATATGTACATAAAGCCTCAAAATTCCGAGGGTCCGAAGTGTCTTAAAAACTATTCCTGCATAATTATTTTGGATTGTAGATATCTTATTGGGGCGGTTTTGGTTCTCCTTAACCCTCCTTAACGCGATGAAAGAGTGCTACATTTTATAAAAATATTGGCGAGATTTAGTACAAATTAGTACAAAGTAATAAGCAATCATTCAATGGAACGGACGCGACAAAAAACAGAAGTTTTTTAAGCTCGTATAGAAATATGCAAAATTTAGCTAATTTTGAGAACGTTTCTTTATATATAATATACATGTTAATGAAGGTCAAAGGATAACTATTCTTCATAGATTTATGAAATATTAGAATTAGCTCTTCCCTTTTTTAAATAGATATATCACGAATGCGGACGCGACATCATGGACGTGACAAATTTTTCCAACAGTAGTAAAATACAGTAAAGATGTTCATTACAAATTTTAATAAAAATACATCATAATAAGCTAAATTCTTATCATAATAAGTTAAAAAAATAAAGTTAAAAGCTGTTAGAGTGTTTTATTTTAATGTTTTTCTTCACTTTTGGTGGACAATGCAATTTTTTTGAATATATTATTTTTGTATTTTTATTTTCAATTTTAATTCCAAAATCTTCGTTGGGTAGAACGAGTATGAATTGACAAAAAAATTAATTTCACCAGTTTTTATTTGTGTTTTTGTCAGTGCATAAATTTTTGTTAGATCCTTTTACTTATGAGGAGTTTTTCGAAGAACCTTGAATAAGAAAACGTCTCATAAAAATTAATAATTGTATGGTTTTTAAGGAGGGACATGACATTGGCCGTTTGTTTAAACTGACCTTTAAATTGACTTTTTTATAATTTTGTATTTTAGTAAATATTCTTAAGATTCGAAGAAAAAAAGTTTTATGGAAAAATTCTTACGGATTCAAAAGTTACAGCCGAATTAGTGAGGGCGCATTTTAAATTTAACCTTTTTTCACAAACTTTGAACGCGTCATCAACAGCTTGAAACCATGTTTTTCGTACTGGTTTCGGCACTAGCGGGTTCATTTTTTGATGAAATTTTTTTTTTTTGTATTTTTTTAAAACTTTATTCGCTATCGTATAACACGAGCCTTTTTTAAAATTTTTTTCGATTTTTTATGAATTTTTAAAGTCAATATATTTTTCGAAAAAAAGACACTTTCAAATTTGGAACATCACTAATAATTAAAAAAAAAATAAAAGAAACTCCTGTCATACGATAACCAATTTTGTTAAAATTTAAAAAGTCATTTTTTTTCCCAGATCGGACAATTTTTGCGACTCCCGACAAAAACAATTAATCTTTTTAATATAATCTCGATAAATAAAAAAGAATTTAAGAGGTTTTTAATCTGTAGACACCATAGCACCTAATAAGTTGCACATTAAGTTTAAAGTTATTTTAGCTGGAACATATTTTTTATATATTTTAAAATACACAAAAAAAAAAAAAACAGCTAATTAAAAGCCGTTTTTTAATGCTGTCAACAACAACAACAACAACACACAAATAATCTTTATTTGCTAAACGAACGATAAGAATTACTAGCAGAAAAAGGAGCAACGAGTTAACACATGTGCCTTTAACTGCAAGTGGTTTACCTTGCCCAACCTTGCTGAAAATGGCCGTAAGACATAAAATGATGACAAAAAAAAAAACTAAACAACAAGCTGTCAAAATAATGACGTAATTTATTATACATGCTTTAAGAATAGAAACCGCAAAAAATATAGTCTATGTTGGTTTGTTGTTTGAAAATGCAACACTGGTTGCCGTGTGGGAAAATTGATTGTAATCGATTTTGCCGGCTTAACTTACATAGCTACATAGAGCTTGGTTGGTAAGAATGCGAGTTAAAGCGTTACGTTTGCAGCTAGCTTAGCTTGGAGCTGCTGTAAGAGAGAGCGGAAATAAGCACAAGTCGCGCAAAACCAGAAAATATACAGAGCTTAAAATTAAACAAACTGGCACAATTTTTTCATATCAATAACAACTCTATAAAAACAGGTGTTTTTGTAAAAACAAAATTTTTGATAAAATTATTAGATACATAAAAATTTCTAAGTTGCAAATTTTTAGTACAATTTTGCTCTAACATAAAGTTGAAAAATCATAAAATTGCTTTAAAATAAATATGTTATTATTTTGCCTTTACAAACATTATCTGCAGCAAAATATTGTCATGGCCATAATTGCTCAATTATGTATGTAGGTACTGTGGTATTGCGTAATTGAATTTTTCGTATTTATGTATGCAAATTTGCAGGCTCTCGGCAACCCACGCATTTTGGCTTTAACTGTCTCCAGCCGGTTCAAAATGTTGCCACTTGGTTAGAAGGCAAATTGTTGTACAATTGTTGCTAATTGCTTGTTTTTGTCATTGTGTTGGTTGGTATGTTGGGTGCATATTTTGTTGTTGTTGTTGTTGTTGTTGTCAATTTGTTGCTTTAGTGTCATATAATAGTTTTAAATCAAAAGCTTAAATAATTTATCAATAGCTTTTGAATAGTTTGGTTTTAAGCTCATGCCAGAAAACAATGTAGGAGTTGTTGTTGGCATAACAAAAAAGAGTAAAATATTCAATTTTAACTCAAAGCTACGAGGCGGCATAATTTTTGCAATATGGCCAACATTTAAGCTGCTGGCGTTGGTGGTTGTGAAGCAGCTGGCAGCACAAGAAAATTTCTTGAGAAACAGAACTCAATAAGAAGCTTTTTTCAACAAAGTCTGCAAGTATTATTTTTAAACGATTTATTGCAAATATTTTGAAAAAAGTAAACTATCTTTTGAAAAGCATTTATGTGCATATCTTGCAGATGTTTTCTTTATTTTTCTCTGTTGCACATCTTTATCGATTTTTTTTTTTTTTTTTTGGTTTTCACTATAGCAAATTAAATAATCATGCCGACCTAAACCTTCCGGTTCACCACTTGGCTGACCTTTTAAGTCCACGTTTCTTTATTTTTTTCTTTTTTCTCTCTCAACCAAAATTAAACCAGCACAACAAGAAAGCAGCGCTCAGCACTGAAAAAATCGTACGTTCGAATTATCGAAAAATTTATTTAAACTAGAGCTCAAGGTAAGCCGCTGCTGTTCTACTGAACTTTCTTCAAATTTCTTTTTTTATATTTTTTTTTTTTGTTTTTTTTTTTAATTATTTATTTTTCTACGTTATCATTGTAGTTTTTTGTGCTTTCGGATGTGCTGGAAAAGCGGAAAATCGTTTTGTTGGCCAGGCTGTTATATCATTTGTTGTTGTTTTTTCTTTTTGTTGGTGCACCGAATGCAGTTTGATACAGTTTTAGTTTTTCTAATGAATTTCCTGAGAAAAAAAACTTTTCACTCGATATAAGCACAAAATGCTTAGCATGCATTCAGGCGTAAAAATAACATTTATTTTAAGAGGCTTGAGATATTGCTGCGTAGTTGCAGAGAATTTTATGTAAGTAGTTATTTTTGATATAGATTGAGTGAATTCACTGTAAAAATTAAAATAAATAAATTATTCTTACAGTTTAACTGATAAGTGCTTAACCCATTAACGCCTGACTTGACCAAAATTCTTCGCTAGTTTTGGCATAATATTTTGCATCGGAAAAAAATTCTAAAAATTATTGCATCCATCTTTCCTAATGTTTTCAGATCTGCTCTAACCGAATCCGCTATAAAATTTTGGGTCCTAACGACCTTATTGAGGCCTATAAGGCCCAATTCATATCAGGTCCAATTTTGGGACCACCAACAGGGGAGCTCCGGGTAATGTGAAACTTACTTTTCATGAAATCTGAGTATTTTTTATGAAAAATCGTGATTTGGGCCTCACCGGACCCAAAATTTTATCGCATATAAACAACCGCCATATTTATTTATTGAGACCGGAAAAAATTTTTCAACCACGCATGTCTCAAGAGCAACTATCGATGACCACGATAGTTTTTTGTTGAAAAACATTAAAAAACTATTGTTTAAACTGTTTTTTATGTCAATCTGATCGCGGATTCGGTTAGAGCGGATCTGAAAACATTAGGAAAGATGGATGCAATAATTTTTAGAATTTTTTTTCGATGCAAAATATTATGCCAAAACTAGCGAAGAATTTTGGTCAAGTCAGGCGTTAGTGGGTTAAGAAAGAAGTAACCATTCAGAACAACTTGAAACATAAAAATTGTAATCTAAAAATATTGTAATAAATTGTACAAAACCTAAAACAAGAAATTAAAATAATTTTGTTAAATTTTCGAAATCGAGTTGTTCGATTAAATTAAATTCAACAAATGTAGGGATTTTTATAAAAAATAGCCACTTAAGGGGGGACATGATATTGGCCGCTTTTTCAATTCGACTTTCAAATTTGGAACATCACCAAAAATTAAAAAAAAAATTAAAAAACAGCTTCTGTCATACGATTACCAATTTTGTTAAGATTTAAAAAAAGTACTTTTTTCCAGATCGGACAATTTTTGCGACTTCCAGCGCTGCAACCGCGAGGCCCCGTTTTTTTGGAGTTAAGAATATATTTTTTAAAATTTTTTTTTCTTGTTTCTCTATACTACAATAATAAAACAATTTTGGAAAAATTTTTGTTTTTTGGTCTGTTTTCTCTGCCGCGAATGTAATGTCCCTCCTTAAAGATTTCAGACTTTCACTTTAGCTTAAAAAAAAAATAATCGATTAGATCTATTTAAAAAAGTAAAAATAGAAAATCGTCTTATCATTTTAAAACTCAATCATTATTAGTAAAATTCAGCCTTAGCAGTCGAATAGTTGCGTACTTGACTGTCCTTTCTAAGGCCCCCAGTTCGCATTCCAGCCAGGTCATGGACCTACCTCTCCTTATTACTGTCCTTATTTCTAGTCAATTGAAATTAAAAAACTCATTTTTTGGTCTGGCAACCATATAAATTGAATTTCGAAAACATTCAAATAAAAGAACAGACAAAAATTACACATTGTGTGAAATTTTTAAGAAACTATAAAAATAAGTTTTTATTTTTGAAAAATGAATAATCTTTTATATTCCGGGACTCGAAAATTTTTCACGAAACTGTATGGCCAAAAAATAAATTATAAAATTTACGTCGCTAGACAACCTAGAGAAGCGAAGCGTTTTTGCAGTTTTATAGATTTGAAAATTTAATTTGTTTTCGAAATTATGGGTTCGATATCCTGGGCGGGTGAAAAAATATCTTTAATAATTAATTTTTTGTTGTAATAGATGCAAGCAATAAGTAATATCAATTCTAAGAAGAAAGTGTCGGAGAAAAGTGTCATTTTTGTACGTGTTTTTATGATTTTTTTTTAAATCTTTCATTTAGAAATCATTCATCAAATTTAGAAATCAAATCATTATTTTCACAATAAAGAAGAATCGAATTAATCTTCTAATTGGTACCTACCTCTTTTGGGTCTTTATTAATTTTTTGTATGGCTGGTACATACTAAAGACTGCAGATTTGCACTATTTTTCAGAAGGCTAGAAAAATAGAGAAATAGTTGTTTATGAAAAATGTTCAAAATTACTTAGACCCTAGGTGTACCTTCATTGGACCACTATTAAGTTTTTACATGATTTTGTATGAAAGATACATACAAAAGTTGGGCGATCTTAACAAAACTTGGTCAAAAGGCTAGGTATATAATATAATACATATGTAGTTAAAATGGTCGAAATTGATTAGACCCTAGGAGTATCCTAGACGCACCTTTATTTGAACTATATTATATTTTTACATGATTTTGTATGGGATACACAAGTTGGTCGATCTTAAAACTCAGTGAGAAGGCAACAAAACAAAAAAAAAAATAGTATAAAATATAACATTAATTAAAGATACATATAAGGGCGTACCTCCCTTGAATCTTTATTCAATTTTTACATGATTTGTATATGGCAGGTACATATAAAAGTTGATCGATCTTTCCGCAACTCGCACAGAAAGCTAGGCAAATAAAGAAATACATATGTTTTAAAAATAGTCAAAGTCGCATAGACCGTAGGAGTACCTCCCTTGGATCTCTATTAAATTATCACATGATTTTGTATGGGAAGAACATACAAAAGTTGGCAGATCTTTAAGAAACTCTATCCGAAGGCTACATAAGTAAAGTTTTGGATGTTTACTAAACATGATATAAATCGATTAGACCTTAGGGTTACCTACCTTGGACTCTTTTTGAAGTTATAATATGATTTTTATGGGACGTACACCCATATTAACCTTATTAACAAAATTCGGGCAAAAGTTTAGTCAAAAAATGTAATAGATTTGTACTAAAAAAGGTTACTCTTTCTTCTTGTAATTCTTTTTCCAACATTGCTAAATTTTTAATATTTTGTTAATATAAAATGAACTATTCTTCGCAAAAATTAAATTTTGGAAACCTTTATAACTTTCATATTTAGTAATACGTATAGATAATATTTAGAAGATGACTTTTAAAGGAAATTAAAAGTTAATACTTCAAATAAAATTATAAAAAAGTTTTGTTACAATTTCATAATTCTGTTTTTTGTAATTTTTTTCAAACTTTGCAAAATTTGAATATTTTTGCATACAAAATTGTCTAAAAAAAAGTTATACTTCCTTTTTGTAATTCCTTTTCCAACATTGCTAAATTTTTAATATTTTTTTAATGCAAAATGAAGCATTCTTCGCAAAAAGTTTATTTTGTAAACCTTCATAACTTTCATATTTATTAATACGGATAGATAATATTTAGAGGATTATTTTTCAAAAGAACTTAAAAGTTTAAACTTCAAGTAAAATTATAAGAAAGTTTCGTCAAAATTCCATAGTCCGGTTTTTTGTAAGTTTCCTTTCGAACTTTGCAAAATTTGAATATAATTCCATACAAAATAGACTATTTTGTGGCAATACTGACTTTTCGAAACCTTCATAACTTTCTTTTTAACGAAACGGGGCAGATAATATTGTGGAAATAATAAGATAATACTTAAAAAAAAATTATACAAAATTTTTGTTCAAAAATGCAGAACCTTGCCTTTTGGTTATATCTTTATTTTTTTTAGTTTTTGGACGTTTTTTGAAAGTGAAGAAAATTTTGTACTCAAAATATTTAGATGTTTTTTGAAGGTAAAGAAAATTTTTAACAAAATATTTCATAAAAAAAAAAAAAAAAAATAGTAACATGAGCAAAATACAATTTAAAATAATCTTCTTTACCAAATACTTTTAAAAATATGAACTCAATTTAAAAGTACTTTTTTCTAGTAAAAAGGTAGGTTCCTCAAACAAAAATATTCAAGGCCTCCTATTTATTTATTCGTCCCATTAAGATTGTCGTACCATGACGAGTTCGAACCCATGTCGTTACTAACCAGTATTATATAAAATTTACTGTGCACACTTTTAGGCTTAACATTTTATTCGTTTTTAAAGCAATTAACAAAAGTTTTAGGTGTGGAGCATGAGGCTACTCTCTTATATATTAAAAAAAAACAACAAATTGGCCATTTCAGCCCTTGAAAGGACTTTGACCGAGCTTCTTATGGTCAATGATCTTATGATTTTATGATCTCTTATTTATTAAGAAGATATATTTTATGTGCATACTTTCAGGCTTAACATTTCTTCATCCGTTGAAAGTGCTGTAATAGCAAGAATAAACAGTTTGAGCGATATTGGGTGTGCAGAGCAAGACACTTGATTTATATGTTTAGATTGAAGATATTCAAACAAAATTTTTAAATTTTTTATAAATCAATAAAATGGTTTTATATTGCTTATTTTAACAAAAAAAAATATAACAAAAACAATAAGATTTATTTTTATTTTAGAAACCCATTTGATGTATTGTGCAATGTATGCATTTTTAAAATTAAAAATTATAAAACTTGATGAGGTGTTGAGTTGTAGATGAGTTGAAAATGAGTTTATAGAAAAATATATGGCAGAAAAAGCCTTATAAAAAGCTTTTTGACAGTAAACTATTTTCGGTGAAATTTTTCTAAGCATTTGCAAATTTCGAATATTACATTAATCATGTTTTTTATCTCTTGAGTACAAGCTAGGCTGTCACAAATGGAAAATATATGTCTACCACAAAAAAAAAAATATAGGGGAGAGTGGGGTGTTGTGAGACAGGTTTAGTTTTTGGACTATAACTTCTTTAAAAGTTAATATTTTTCTTTCTGGAAACATTTTTTGTTTAGCTTATTCAATTGCCTAACAACCTGCGATGACATTTTTTTGAAATTCAAAACATTTAAGAATTTTCTTGAAGCCTAAAAAAAAGATTGGAATTTTGGATTTTAAAAAATTATGGGGTGTTGTGAGACACTACTATAAATATAACAAAATGGAATTTTTTGTTTAAAGTCCTTATGAAAATAGGAACAAAATTAAAACACAGACAAGAAAAATTGTTCACGTTTATCTGATTCGGCTAACAGTTAAAATATCCGGTTTTCATTTTGGCACCCTGCAGATGAACAGTTCGATCACATTTATTGCAACTAATGAAATTGTTTTCGTCCGGACTGATTTTAGAATGTAAGTCGTGCATGCGTATAGTACGGGCTATACGCATTCATGAAATTTCACACTCCTTTGGCGAATCCAAAAAAAAAAAAAAAAAAAAAACTCTTTGGCACGTTTACCCTACAAAAGATGCAAAAGTATAAACATTCATCATCTTATGACAAAACTCTTTCCGGTACGTATTTCGTATGATGACTACGTTTTGCTGGTTCCTTCAGCGATTTTTTTTGTTGTAGTTTTTTTTTCATTCTTTTGGTCGGATTTTTCCTCAATAATACGGTATAGTCATACATAGGCTTCCGGCCGCGTTTTAATTTTTGGAATAGGGGATCAAACTTCAGAGGACTAACCTTCTCTAGTGCACTGCTCAGCACAGATGCCTTGAAAAACCAATTTAATTTGTAAAATATTGGAAAAACTGGTTTCCTGCCAGTTTTGACACTTTGCTATGCAACAAATTCAACTAATTTATCATTTGAAGCCGATGCGAAAAAAATTGTGTCTTCAACTTTTCCATATAACGGATTCCATACACTCTAGATTTATCAAAATTATATGATTTGAATTCATATATCATAAAATTCGAAAACAATTCTTTTTTATGGCAATTTCTTTGATGGCTCCCACTAGGTGGATGGATGCCACATTTCCTTTTGGCTTTGGCGATACTTTATATGCATTAAGTGGCATGATGGCTATAAAAATAATGAAATAAAAACAAAAATGAACTGTCTCACAACACCCCATATTTACTGTCTCACGACACCCCATATTCGACATTTTCAAATGGCCACTGCGCCATCATCACCCGAAATTTTTTTTGCAAAATCACTTCGGTTGGCTTTTGAAGGAATGGAAGAGATATCATTTTAATAAATATTTACCTTCACGTTTAATTGGCAATGTTTCTGGAAATTCCACAAAGGCAAACTGTACAAAAAACTTTTAAAAGCGCGATCAAAACTCAAAACTGTTACAGACACTAGGAACACGTGTCAATGCGATGAGTGCACATAATAAGTGAGATCCCATTGAGAAAACCCCACTCTCCCCTACACTTTTGAGCAATTGAACAACAATCTCATTAAAATGCCTAGTTTATACTAGGGATGGTGATCCCGGGATCCCGGGATTAAGGCCTAATTTAGTCCCGAAAAGTGATCCCGGGATCACCGTTAAATATTTCGGGATTAAAAAAAGAACTGTGTAACTATATAATTCAGTGCTCATGTGCATACTTTTTCAAAAAGTACTTTAACATGAAAAGCACTGAAATCTTAAAAAAAGTGCAACCGTGCATCAAAGTTGTCAAAAGCTTTTATTGTCATAATTTAAAGTTTTTGCTGCATGGTGGACGTCGCTTCTTAGTTAACATTTAACAATAAAGAAATATGAGCAAGTTTGTGGATGCCAAAGGTAAGTAAAGTCTTCTCAGTCTAATATCAGATAATATGTATTATTTTCTCCATATATTAAGTTTGTTTTCATTCTTAAAGATTACATTATACATGCAAAGAAATCCGAAGATGAAAATTCAGTGTGGTGCTATTTTCTTGTCAATAAAAAAGGTGATGAAACTGCCATGTGCAAAAAATATCTTAAGATTTTGAACTGTTTACAAATGGTGGCAATAAGGGTGTCGTCTTAGATAAATGCTTCATATATTTGTCCACTATTCAACCGACTAGTGTTGAGTCGGAGAGGTGCTTTTCGTCAGCCGGTCACTTTTGTAGCAAAATAAGAACAAGACTTGGCGATAATACGTTAAATGCATTAATATCACTTAGATATTATTTTAAGAATAAGCATAACATAATTGAATATAAAAAAATAGAGTTGTATTAATTAGTTATATATTTCATAACTAAAATGTGAAATGTTCCTTATATTTTTGTTTTAAGCATTAGTTTTAGAAATGATCTCATTTTGCTATTATAATAATATTACTAAAATATATGAACTGTTTTTATATTAATTATTTAAAATAAACCTTTAATTTTATATGAACTGTTTATTTCTTGAATCCCGGGACTAATCCCGGGATCCCGGGATTCAAATTTTAAAATCCCGAAATCCCGGGATTCAAAAAAGGGTCCGGGATCGACATCCCTAGTTTATACATAGTAATAATGATGAGTCTAACAAGTTAACAGCGACATGAAATTTTGCTGCCAAAGTTAACATCAATGAACTTGATGTTTTCATACCAACCAACCGCAGTGGCAGAAAAATAAAGAAATTATTTTAATTTGTGTTAATTTTGAAGGCATTTAACAAATAAATTTTGCACTGGCATTTGATAATTTTTTGTTGTTTTTGAGGTTGCTGCAAGAAAGTGAAAATCGCATGAAAATCAAAACAACACTATCACCAACAACAAAAACAACAACAACTAGAAAACAGCAGCATGTGCACAAAACATGCACTTTGAGTGCAAACATGCGAAGTTAACAAATTTTCAACAACCAACAGCTAGTTGATTTGTATTTTTGCTACGGTGATAAAAATACTAAAAAGCTGCACATTTGCAGTGATAATTAATCAAGATTGTAGCTGAGGTTTGTTGACGTTTTTGGCTACCGTTTTGAGCCAAGCTGCGATGTGGATTTTGGCTGCACAGAGCATTAACTTCAGAGCCTTTTATTTGGTTCATTAAGAGTGTAAAAAGGTGCAGCCAATTTTTGGTAAAAGTTGAAAGTTGTTAATTTGAACATCAGCTTTTGATATCTTTAGGTTATAAAATTGTAAATATTAAGCTTATAGACTGATTTTTTTATTACTATTTTTGAGCCCAATTTTTATATTTTTTTTCTTTTTTGGAGTGCGCTAACGTTTAGCTATTATTTAACTAGGCACACACACTCGACACTCTTAACAGTTAACAACAACAACGACAGTCGTTGAGATAGACGACCTTGCCATGTGATTTGTTGCCGTTAGCAGCAACATTTACAATAACTTTAAACTGGTTTTATGCTGCTATGCTTAAAGACTTGATTTTTTGCTTTCTTTACCAAATGTTTTTTTTCTACAGTTTTTCTTGTATTTTATACAACTCTTGTCATGCTAAATGAAAAATAAATAAATCAACATTTAAGCAAGTTTTCATTGGTCGAACTTTTGTCGTAGATTATTTTGAACATTTTACTGACATGTTTGGCTAATAAAATGCTTGCATGTTGAAAGCTTTTAATTTTTGAAAATTCCTCAGCGCAGCTTGTGGTTTATTGCGTGCTGTTGTTTACCAACTAGTTGCAAGTTGCTGCAAAATTTTTGCATAACAAATTGTCGCTGCGCTCCCGAACTGTCAACCAAACATGCATTCATCCATCTATCTATCGCTCATCCTGACTTGAACGTCTTAAGACACTTGTTGCTATTATTCACTCACTCCCCACAAGCCAACCCACGAGCTGCAATTTACGTAATTTAGACTGACATCAGTTGCCGACAAATAGTTAGAGTGAGGCACGGACGGACGAACGTTTTGCTTGGATGGTTGCTACAACAGTTTTCGCAGCATCTACAAGTACAAATTTGCAATTTAAGCAAACAAAAAAATACGTTAAGAAAAAAAGCAACAGCAATTCTGCTTGTTTGCGTTTCAACAGCAATACAAGCAACAAAAAAACATAACAACATTAAATAGTGCAATGCAACACCTTCGAGGGATAAGCCAAAGTAATTCAAGCAATAAAGAGTAGCAACAAAAAGCAGAAAAAAAAAAGAACCAGTGTTGCCACTTTTCATTTCAATGCGCCAAAGATTGTAGAGAATTGCGCAGATGCTAAAAAACAATATTGCTGCTTCCATGTTGCTGCTGCTTGAATGTTGTTGCACTCAATGTTTAGTTGTAGACAACAACAACAACAACAACAACAACAACAACAACAACAACAACAACAACAACAACAACAACAACAACAACAACAACAACAACAACAACAACAACAACAACAACAACAACAACAACAACAACAGCAACAACAACAACAACAACAACAACAACAACAACAACAACAACAACAACGAGAACAGCCTCATAAACAATGGCACAACTTAAAACAGGCAGCAGCAAAATTTAAATAAACCAACTCTAACTATCTAACGAGTCTTCAAACAAGAAAAAACAAACTCAACTAAAAATATTAGACCATAAAATAAACTTAAGCAAATCGCTGGCTAATTTAATTTTTTTTTTTCTGCTGCACTTAATTGTGTTGGCCGCATTCGCCTAATTGGCCACCAGCCGCGCTTTAGAAGCTTGAAAATTAGTCAAACAAGATTTGGTCTAAATTTTGGCCAAAAACACATTTTTGACAACAAGTTTAAAGCTAAAAGTTAAAAGATTGCAACAATTTGTTGAAACCGATTACTTAAGACGCACGTGTTTAAAACATGCAACCGCAATCAATTGAAAAACGCGTGCGCAGCTGTGGGTGTGGCGTGCAGCGACAGCAGTAGAGACGTTGCAGTTGCTGGCATATAGAATATCATGCTTAGCTTATATAATTCATGCACACAAACCTCAGGCAAAGTTTAGTAAAATGTATTCATCCGTCCGTCTGCCTATCTGTCTGTCGGACTAACTGCTTTTGCGTGCGCCCTACGTGCGACGGCTGCGTATGCAAATTATTAATTTTATGCCGCCAGCAAAAAGCCTTAAAAAACTGCTTGAAGCAGCAAGCAAGCAGCACGTTAATTAATAATAAAAATAAAACTCAACGGATATCGGAAGTCAAAGCGGAAAATTGTTAAATAATAATTCTGAATGATCAATGTTTTAAACAGGATGTCAGTTCAATAATTATTTGTTTTTGTAAAAATTCATTAAAACTCAGAACAATTCAACGACAATTCAACAAACCACGAAGTCGTTGTAAAAATTACTAAATAACTTCCAAGAATGTTGTGTGTTTTTAATATAAATAAACAAAAATTTCTTACAAAAATTATTTTTCAAACGGATGTGACTCGCCAGCATTACAGCAATGCTTTCCGTAACAGCAGAAAGGTAAGGTTTACGTAACCGTTACTATTTTTGTTATTTTAATTTGAAAAGTTTTCAATCATTCAATTAATTAATAATTTTTGTGAGGTAAGAATGCAATATTTATTAAAGCAAAATTATGTAAAGCACAATTTGAAAATAATAATATTGCAAAAAAACTATTAATAAACATAATAAATCATTACATTTCGCGATTGTTGCGTTGCTTAAGAAAAAGTTCACAATAGATTGCTGCTTACAACATCAGACGTGTGCATGCTAAAGGGCGCTGCGCTATCGTTGGTAGACATCGTTATGTTCACATGACGCAAGTCTGCAAAACACACGCTTACATGAAATACATTGTTGCCAATAAAGCAAGAAAAACACTACATGTACTTTTATTGGGTGTGAGTAAGTAAGAAAGTCTGTAGCCATTCACTTAAGTTTAACTTTTTCAGCATCTTTTTCGATATACATACGTAGTAAGAGAGAAAAAGAGGAATGCTGAAGATTCTATTCATTCTATCTACAAGGTTCTGTTGTTGTGCGGCTGGAAATATCGTTTGCGAAGTAATTTTCTGCACAAAAATCGAATGCGAGTTCAAAATTGGGTCATCACTTCAAGATTTTAAGAAATTTAAGGTTATATATTCGAAAAATGTGGTTTTTAAATTCCTTTATGAATACTGCATAAAAATTGAGCAATTTAAATTTTCCAACATAAAAACAACCACCTGTAGACTGTATCAAAACCAGCTTAGGTTACTCCAAAGTAACCCGTATTCATAATGAAACTAGTACAGATATAGGGAAAAAGGAATGTTTATGGGGACAATTGTCTTTTAGTATGACGACAACCCTTAAGAAGCGTCATTTTGTTCAATGTAAAAAAATATTTTAATGGGAGCAGTACTGTATGTTTTTGGAACTAGTTCAGAACTATTCTAAATTTGGTAAATTTTTCTGCAGAGCCAGAATAGGCTCTTATTTATGATAATTTTTGAGCGGTCGTGATTGTAACTCAGAAAAGATTTGAGGAATTAAGAATATCACATCAATATATTTCAGAGCAACTTTTACGATAAACAAGCTTTTTATACAAATTGTACGCAACAGTTGTAATTTCTCTACACGGCGCAGAGGCGACGCTTAGAACTTTCATTTCAATGATTTCAAGCGTTTGAAACTTAAGCCTAGAACTTTGTTCGTTTGCGTGAAATTTCATTCAGTTTTTTATTGCGTGAAAATTCTGACATATATTTTGTTGCGAAGAAATTGAAAAATTTAAGAAAGTCATGCTTTACTTCTCAAAATAGTGAAAAATAAATACATAAAAATAAAAAATTTATGAAAACTGTCACTTTTTACTTCAAAATAAATAGGCAGTTCAATTAAATTGTCAATAAAAAATGTTACAAGGAAAATGTTTCGACTTTGGCGAACATGTTGTGAAAAATTTCACACATATTTCACAGGTATAGATTTTTCTATGTAGATTTGAGTGAAAATTCACATGAAACTGAACAGAGTACTAGACTTTACGGGGAGAGAAAATTTATAAGTAATGATTTAAGAAATGAATTCAACACATACAAAATTACCAGAAAAGAGTCTTGTTCTCTTTGTTTGATAAGAATTATTAAATACTTTTAAAATATGACTTGTAAGACTGCGAAAAGACTCATAATGATGACCTTTAAAGCACATATATTTCGAACTGTGTAAGAGTCATCTTTAAACTCAGTTCTGTGTGCCCTTATGAGTCTTTAAAAAGACCTTCATATGAGTCTTAAAAGAGCATATATTACGAGTTTTCAAAGAGTCTTATGTGTGACTCTTAATAATTTATATGAGTTATAAAAGAGTCTTATTCTTGGTTTTCACTATGTCATTTTCGATTTGACATGAACGTTTAAGCCCTAGATTATCACATGAATAACAAGTTTGAGGCAATTTTTTGATTAAAATCTGTCCAAAAATCAGAATTTCTTCTTTTCCGTCATTGACTGACTAAAGAAAAAAAAATATCAGGTGTTGAAATTTTTCATTAGACTGACAACAACTGACCATCGAAAATGACATAGTGAAAACCAGGCTTTTGTAATGAGTCTTTAAAGAATATTAATAGGAGTCTTAAAAGAGTATTAAATATGAGTCTTAAAACTGCTTCCTTATGACTGCAATAAAGAGACATAAAACAATCTTTGTTACGAATCAAACTTTGAAATCGACAACCTTTGAGCGCATTTTGACGACAAATGAGCTTAAAATAGTGTTTTAAGAGTCATAATGTTTGCTGAGTTCAAATTAACCCAAAATTATACAATTAAATTAAAATAGTCGCAACTTTACGAGGAAATAATCGTACATGTGTAAATTCTGAAGAGTTGTATTAAATGATGCAACAAGAAAATATAGGGTTAAAAGTACTTCTGAATTGAGCACCAGGTATCAAATAATAATCATAATCCAATTTTTTTTGTCAACCTTTGTTATCAGATGTCAGAAAAGCCTTAAATATGCGACTGTTTTGACCATTTCTACCAGTTTTACTTTCAAGCAGTGATCTGATTTCTCAATTGAGCAAGTGAAACTTTTGTGAAAGTTTTCTCAATAAAAATACTTTAAAAAATTATAGATTTCGGAAAAAGAGGCATTTTCAGATCCAATTTTAGCAACAAAAGGTTAAAGGTTAAAAAACGTTATACATACTTTTAATGAATAATATTTGAAGAACAGTTTTTAAAAACTTATCTGTCAGTTATATTTTTTAAAAGCTTATTTGCTATGCAGAATACTTTACATTTCGTTACCATATGGATTCACCCTGTTTAATCAGATTAAACAGCAGATCTTCAAGAGTCTCAGAACCGATAAAATTTGCAACAACACTCGCAAAAAAACATAAATTTGATCACTAAAACCTAATGTAAGACTCTTTTACCACCCTACAACTACGGTTTAGAATTATTAATATAAACGTACTATTGTAAAAACTACAATGTTGTCACTGATAAGTTTCAAAAACATTTTTCGTGAATAATTTCAGGCTGAAATTTTTTTTTTGAGGAAAAATCAAAAAATTGTAATTTAATATTATAATCTTACAATAGGTTTTAATTTTGTTTATTTTTGGTTTTATTTTCGAGTGGAAACAAAAGAAAATTGGAAAAAATAAATTTTTTTTTCTCTGTTCAAATAAAATTTTAAAAATATATTAAAATATAAATTTTTGTTTTGAAGTTTTACTCAGTTTTACAGAAGTGACAGCGTTTATAAAGACTCAATTTTAGTCAGCATAATAATTTAAACTGATTGCTTCAAAATGAGAGGAATCACTTGCACTGCCTTAATATAAAAATTCGGTCTTAATCTTTTCAGCTTAAGTCATCCTTTCCAAATTAATTAAATTTTCAGCTCTTATGAATTTCATGAGAGGCTTATTTTTAACATGTACTCTAAACAAATTTAGCTAATTGAAAAAATTGACAAATCTTTTACATAAAATGTCTTGGAAAAGTGTTGTCATACATTTCTTTGTTTATGACTTATCTAAAACGTTTACATAAAAACTTGAAAATGAAAGTGCAAAAAAGCAGATGCTATGCAATGAATGGCAAACATGCTTGAATGCAATATCGAAAACAGAAGACAACTACGGTTAAAAGTTAAATATTATAAAAAATATTTATAATAATTGTTTTAACAGCGCAAAGTTGAAAAAATGTGCGCGTTGAAAATAAAAAGTCGCGTCATAAAAAATAGAAAATAAAAGAAAACAATTTCATTTGCGCCAATTATAAAAATGAGCAAAGAAAATACAGCAAAGCAAAAGAAAGCGAAATCTAGCC
Organism: Tetanocera ferruginea; assembly: GCA_958299015.1. NCBI lineage: Eukaryota > Metazoa > Arthropoda > Insecta > Diptera > Sciomyzidae > Tetanocera > Tetanocera ferruginea. Next base: position 5,056,661 of record OY282644.1, read on the forward strand.
AATAGTTGTCATTCAATTTCGATTTCATTGCAATTGACAACAATCAGACGTTGCAAATAGTTGCAGTTTTTGTTTTTTTTTTCTTTTTTGAGCCACATTACCAGAAATAGTGGCGCATTAAAAACATTGAATAGTTCGATCGATTTCTTGAACAATTTTCAATCATTCAAAATTCATGGAATTCCCACGACTTGGCTTGAACTCAAAGCTGCTGAAGCTTCATAATAAAAATCAACGATTTTGTATTGCTTGCGGCTTAAATGAAGAGGGCATGAATGCAACTTGGCATTCAATAAATAGCAGGAAGCCAGCAATTTTGGTGAAAATTTGCAGCAAACGACCTTGAGGCGCTGTATGGCGCAAAATTAAAAATAACTGAAAGTGAAACTATTTTTTTTTTTTTTTGAGAAAATATTGCGGATTGGAAAAATGCCTAAGTGGCAGCCAAATGCGTTGGGCAGCTGTGATCAATTGATTGGGTTAAAAAAAAAAACTGTATTTGACACGAATTTATGATTTTTTGTAATGGGGCTTTTCATTTTAGGCACTTACCTTATAATTTAAGTCCTGCACATTGTCCAGACTAACATCGCTGTACATGTCTTCGGTTGTATCACAGTTGGAGCTTCTGCCGGAAGAGTTGAAACTCGATGATCTGTAGAGTTGACTGGAATATTGAAAAGAAATTGTGAATTATGTAAGCTTAGATGTTAAGATTTGAAAATCTTTAAACAGTTTTTTATTAAAAATGTTACAGATATCAAGAAAATTTAATTGTTGATCGGTATTGAAAACCGAAAAATAAAACTTATTAATAGATGGAAAATAAACAGAATTAAGAAAACTAATGAAAATTAAGACCAGCAAAACTTCGATTTTTGTTTATTTATTATAACTAGAGTTCAACAATGGTCGAAATGAGACCTTCTCACATACATTCTCCGTTGATTCGTTAAAAAATTAATGTGAAAACAAATTTTCTTAATAAAAATTTGGGCGAAAATAAGCAAAATCGGTTGAGAAACACGTCAGAAAATAGTTCTTCACTGTTTTCCCTACGCCTATTTATACATACTAATATCGCCTGGGGTCGAAATTCGACCAATTTATTGATTGCTTATTTATAAATATATGCGAGATGATCAAAATAAGTTCGGGGCTATAACTTTTCATTGATTGGAGATATTAAGCTATTTTCTTCAAAAAAATTATTTATTTATTTAATTATTTCTTTCAAAAACAGAAAAACAACATTTTGAAAAAATTTTATTTTGTCAAAAAAATCATAGGGGGTAGCCTTGATTTTTTGATGGCACGGACAGTTTATTAATTAAGTGTCAAGACAAAATAAATTAACCGTAAATTCGGTATAGATTTTGAAAGAAAATCAAAAATGCAATTTTGAGTTTTTGGTTTTTTTACAACAAAAATCATTTTTACCCCATATCTTAAGAATAAATCAAATTTTATGGTCTTTTTTTAAAATAAATAATTTAAATATAAACAAACAAAAAACGGTATTATTTTCAAAAGTTTTTTTTAAGTTAACTGATAATACTTCAATACAAAAAAGAAATAAATAAAATCTATTCACAGATGGCGGAGATATTGGCTTCCCAATTTAGAACATTCAATTTGAGACAGTTTTTTTCTCTCTCTCTTGGCATTTGGTTGAATCACACGCTAAATAACTAATGACAATAATAAGAAAATTCATTAAAAATACTTTTGGTTAGAACTTTGCTGTAATTTATATCACATTTGAAAGAAAATTTAACAAAACATTTAGAAAAAATTAGAAAAATTGAAAAACCATTAAAATTCAACCAGGATATTCACATGGAAAGTCAAATTTTTTAATTCAAAACACATTTTTTTTTACAAATTTTACAATTGACGAATGCATAAAACTTAATTTTTTCAAGAAATTGTTATTTTTGAAAAAAACTCAAATTCAACCAACTCAAGAACTCTCTCCCAACCAAATTTCATATTGATCAAAGAGGATTTTTTCTCAATAATTTAATTAATTTCTCTCTTAGAAGGTTGGGAACCACCTCTATCAGATGTATCATTTATATTTATTAGATGTATTATATATTGGATATATCATTTATATATTCATTCTGCACATCTGGGCAACAAAACCTTTTAAATGATATAAGTTTCATTTATTTTGAGATTTAATTATGCCTATATGACACTGGCTAGTTTTAGTATTTCTCAGCGCTTAAATTGTAAGTTAAGAGCAGTACGATAAATGCTAACTACAATTTTCCGTTGATTTGACTGCCTACGCTATATGTGCAATCAAGCGAATCAAGCGCTAAAAAATACAAAAATTTTCTACTTTTTCAGCTTCCACCAGCTTAAAATCACGAAAAAGTCATTGTGAATACTTTGTTATAGCAGAAGGAAGAACAAGATAAATATTTTGTGAAGCAGACATTCTGCATTTTTTCTGTTGTACCTTTTAATGCTGTTTTTGCATTTCAATTGGTTGCCTATAAATGTTTTTAATTGAAATAAAAAACAATTGGGCTGCACGAGCTCGTAATTATTTTTAAATAATTCGGACAAGTTGTAAATTTTTGACACAAAATAAATTATATTTTTTTCGCAACAGCTGTTGAACTTTCCACACAATTTTGTACAGACATCCCATTCACACAAGCCATTGCTATCTCTTTTATCCCCTGCTTGTTTTAAACCAAAAAAGCGTACGACAAACTTTAATGTTCTCGTATTAATATATAAGATATTATAATAATTATTAATATTATTAAAATTGTTGCTTTATAATTTTTGCTAACATTTTTTTTTTTATTTTAAATTGTTTTTTAATAATTATTTTTATTAAATTTAATTTTTAACAATTCTTATTTTTTGCTATTTTAAAGATTTTTATTGCAGCAGTCATTGTGAATGCTGATACGAAGAGTTCACAAGGAATAGTAAAGACGTTTAAGCTTTTTAGAGCTTGGTTTGTGTATTCGTTTGGAATTATAGCAGCATAGACACAAACCAAACGGCCACTGATAAGCAAAAGCAGTGTTTGTCAAACTGTTGGTTGCTTTACGAATTAGGTATTGGTTTTAGGGTGGGTAGCATTTTTGCAATAAAAAAATATTGAACAAATTAATTTACATAATTAAGAAAAATAAAAAAGGAAATTCAGCATAATTTTGCATTAATAAATAAACGTTCATTGAAATCGAAAAACTTAGAAAAGCTCTCATAAAATTTTTTTTTATGAAAAAAAATAAAAAAGGAATTTATTATTTTATTGCTATGAATAAATACACCTGCGAAAAAAAATATTAAAAACTTAAAATCGAGAAACACGTGATTTGAGTCAAACTTAAAGCTGTCGCCTGACTTAAAGTTTGTTTTGTACATAAGCTCGTAGGCATTTTCTGATATTTTGGAAATTTGTATTCTTGATGGCAGATAAGCCAAAAGGAATGTGACAAGAATGCATTAAATATAATTTTGAACCAAACAATTTCTTAACTTAAACTAATTTGAATGTGAATGAACTTCATGAAAACTAACTGAGAATAATTTTGTTATTCAAATTGAACAATTTAATATAAAGGTAGATATTAAGAAAAACTTAGCAAATTATTATTTTACCAACGTCACTAATTGACTTTTAAATTACGATAATTTAACTAATTTAACAACTGTTGCGACAGGCAGGTTGTAGATTGTAATTGAAGAGATTCTTGTATAAGCAATGTTGATGGACAAAAACAGAAATTGTTACGTTTTTTAGCAAATGTTCTGCTGGCTCAATGAAATTTTTTTTAACAAATTTTTATAATCTTTAAAGATATTTTTTAAGTGACAACGTGCTTAAATTTATAAATATTTTTTTATATTTGCTAGCCTTCAGAATAACGAAAATAAATTTATTTTATAATTTTTAAAATAATTTGCATGTTTTTAGCATATTTTTGATAGTTTTGGCCTTTCAGTATTAAAATTTTACGTTCTATTCATTAAAATTAAAATTTCCCAAAAAAATTCCCTTCTCTCCAAAGTAGTTTTTCGCTTCTTTTCGCTTGTTTTTGAAGTATTAAACTTGCTTTTTTTTAGAAATTTGAGATTTTCCTCTTTTTTAAATTAGTTTTTTTCACATATTTTTTACATGTTTTCAAGCATCTTAAGCATAAAAATCAATTTTGTTTCATTTTTATAATAATTTTCATGTTTTTCATCATGATTTTGGTAATATTAAGTAATTAAAATTTCCCAAAAAAAAATCCATTTTCTCCAAAGTGGTTTTTCGCTTATTCATTCGCCTGTTTTTTTAAAGTATTAAACTGTTTGTTTCACAAATTTGAGATTTTCCCTCTATTTTTAATTAGTTTTTTTCAAATATTTTAAAAATTCTTCGAGTATCTTAACCATAAAAATCCATTTTATTTAATTTTTAAAATAATTTCATGTTTTTCATCATGTTTTTGGTGGTTTCAATCTTACAGTATTTAAATTTCCCGTTTCATTAAGTAAAGTTAAAATTTCTCAAAAAAATCCCTTTTCTCCAAAGTGGTTTTTCGGCTGTTTTTGAAGTATTTAACTGTTTTTTTTAAAATTCACTTCATTTCAAATTTCTTCTGACAGCTACTTTTAAAATCTTATTTTTAAGTGATTAATTAATCGACATTAAAATTTCCCAATAAAATTTCCCTTTCTCTAAAGTGACTTCTTCACAAGTTTAGACAATTTTAAATATTCTATTTAAAATTTAAAATGTTTTCGAGTACCTTTACCATTAAAATTAAAAAATTTTAAATTTCATTTGACAATTTTTTATCAAATCTTACTTTGAAGTGATTTGCCTAAAGACACTAAAAGTTTTCCTTTTATATATCAAACTTAAAATTTCCCAAAAATGTTCCTTTTATCAAATTGTCTCTTTCATAAGTTTGGACAATTTAAAATTTGTTTCTATACAAATATGATATTTTCCTTGTTTAAAAATGTTTCAAAAAGTTTTCTTTGATCGATCTACTGTTTTGTACACACAATTTCTCATGTCAATTTATTTAAAAAAGGCAGGTGAAATTTTAATAAGTACTAAAATTTCCATATTTCTAAATGAAATTTACAATTTCCCACAAAAATTCCCTTTCGTCAAAGTGATTATTTCGCTAGTTTGCATACGTTTTTGAAGATTCAAATAATTTATAATTCTGTTTTTCTATAAAGACTCAAGCTTGAAAATTTCCTGCATGGTCAAAATGATTGTTTTTTCAAATATTTTCTATATTTTTTGTACTAATAAAATTATTTTTTAAAGGTATTATTGGCAGTTATAAAAATTTCCTTTTTTTATCAAACTGAACATTTTTTAAAAAAGCAATTTTTCTGTAAATGACTTGTTCGATGACTTAAACAACTTTTTCAAAACATTTTTTTTATAAATTAAAGATTTTCCCTAAGCTTACTTAAAAATGCTTAAAAACTCTCTAAAAATGAAATCTTTTTGGAACTTTAAAAAAATTAAAATTTCCAGTGTTTGGCATGTACTGAATAATTTTTAAAGGAAGTAAACATTTTTCCCTTTTTTTGGATCAAACTTGCATATATAATTCCCTAAAAAAATTTCCTAACAAATTTCTTTTTCTTCAAAGTATTTCTTTTTAATTTTGAAAACGTTTTTCAAGGTCAAGTTTGTGTTTCTTACATATTAAGATTTTCCCTCTATGTAGTAATGATTTCTGCAAATACATTAAAGTGCTATGGAAGATTTACAATGTTTGGTCCTTAAACTTAAAATTACCTTTTTCCTGGTATTAATTTAGTACTAATCGATATATAAATTTCGCTTTTTCTAAATAAAAACTAAAATTTAAAAAAAAAATAAATTTATCTCTTGAGTAATTTAACTATCTGTGGCAAAATTTCCCTTTTTCTAGATTGAAAATTAAAATTTCCCAAAAAATTTCCTCTTCACCCAAATGGTTTCTGCACTAGTTTAAACAACTTTTTGGAGATTTAAAGTTAATTTTGTGCAAATTTACATTTTTACATTTAATTTTAAACGGTTTGTGGAAATATTTTCAAAAATTTCCGGGATTTAAAAAATAAAAATTCTAACTGTAAATTTCGCCTCTCTAGTGTTTATTAAATTATTTTTAAAGAATATTTAGATCTTCAAATTTCTCTTTTTGTTGATAAAATTTAAAATTTTCCAAAAAGTCTCCCTTTTGTTCAAAATCATTTTTTTCGCAAGTTTGAATAATTTATTAAGAATTAAAACAACTTTTGTATTTTCCTTCTATTTGAAATGAAATTTGTTCAAATTTTGAAAAGATGAAGTGTGTTGTTTAAAAACTTGAAATTTCCCCTTCCTGGTTTTTATATATTATAATAGTTTTATATTTATTACTACATTATAAAACAAAAAACAAATTGGCCATTTCAGCCCTGAAAGGACTTTGACCGAGCTTCTTATGATCAATTGTGTTGTGTGTGTTATTAAATGTTTGCACACAATTGACCGAGAACTGGACCTACATGTTTTATGCCGACTCCGAACGGCTCATGTTCTCAAGAAGCTTTACATGGCATTATTTACTCTCTGAGGTTTGCCATTGTCTGCAGAGAGGTGGTGACCGATCAGAAAAATTTTTTATTGAAAAAAACTTTTCGCCGCGGCTGGGGATCGAACCCGGGCTCCAAGCATGCTAAGCCACACACTTAACCTGCATGCCACGGTCACCACAACATTATAGTAGTACATTACTAGTAGTAGTAGTACATATTACTACATTATAGTAGTGTTAAAAGTGGTTATTAAGAGGTAGGCACTAAAATTTTCAATTTTTAAGATCAAATCTGAATTTTTCCCAAAAATTCCCCTTCTCTTTAAGGTTTTTTTTTCTCAAATTTGAACAAGCTTTGTCAAATAAAAACTGCTTTTTTGCATACTTGAGAATTTTCCTTTATTTTTAATTATTATCGCCGATTTGTGCAAATATTTTGAAAACTTCACGACGATCTAAGACTTTAAATTTGAATTGTAGCTGTAAATTTCCACTATCTAATTATAATAATAAAGTGATAAGCCTTTGCTTTCAAAATTTCCCTTTTTCTTGACAAAATTTGAAATTTCCCAAAAATTTCCCTTTGCTTCAAAATGATTTTTGTACTAGTTTGAAAAATTTTTTCAAGATTAAAACCATTTTTTGGACAAACTTGAGAATTTCCCTTCATATCAAAACGATTTGTGCAAATATTTGCAAGTTTTCTAGGTTCAAGTTTTAGATAAGATAAGATTAGATTTCATTAATTGTTTTTAAAATTATAAGAAAACTTTTTACTCCAAAATTTCCTTTTTTTTACAAAACTAAAAATTTCCCAAAAAATTTCCCTTTTTTCCAAAATGATTTTTTTCGTAAGTTTGACTAATTTTTTAACCAGTGAGGCAATTTTTATTTTTTCTCTTTATTTAAAAAGTAAATTTGTTCAAATTTTAACCCTTAAGCTGGTACACTTGTTCTGTGGAACACGCTAAAAAAGTAAAGTTATATTTCTCTCATTATTGCATTTTTAAAATAATCAAAAACAAAATAAATACAACAACAAAATTCACAAAATTTGATTTAAATAAGAAGTAATACTTTAAATAATTAAAATAACAAATTTTTTTTTCATTTTGAATTGAACCACATGTACTCTTGGTGTCATTTTTTTGAGGTTTACCAGTTAAGGGTTCAATAACTTTTCCAACATATGAAGCGTGTGCTTTTAAAACTTGAAATTGCTCGTATCTGATATTTATTCAAACATTATTTAAAGTGTTTATTCATTTGTACTAAAATGTTTCTTTGAAAAGATTGATATTGAAATTTCTCAAAAAACTTTCCCTTTTCTCAAAGTGTTTTTTTTTTCTCAAATTTGATCGAATTTTGACAGATTAAAACTATTTTTGGGCAAACTTCTTAATTTCTCTTTATTTCAAAACGATTTTTACAAACATTTAAAAAATTTTCTGAAGACCTAAAATTTGAAATTAGAATTGTATCCATAAATTTCCCATTTCTAGTTTGAATTACATTATTTTTAAGTGATACAGCAAAAATTCCTTTTTTCTTGACAAAACCTAAAATTTCCCAAAAATTTCCCTTTTCTCCATAGTGGTTTTTACACGATTCTGAACAAGTTTTTGAATATTTGGAGATCAGAAGTTTTTTGTGCAATCCCGAGAATTTCCCTTTATTTTCTAAGATCTATCTTGTCGATCAGGTCTTACAACTTAAAATTTTCCCCATCTGATTTTTAATAAATTGTTTGTTATCGAAACAAATCAAATTCTAAGTTATTTATTTTTTTATGCAGCAACCACTCACCTGGCTAGGGCATTAGAACCCAGTTGCCGTCTTCCAGAGCTGCAAGAGAGAGAGAGAGAGAGAAAAAGAAGGTGGTTAGTGAAAAATTGTACGATATAAAGCAAACAGAAATTAACGTAATGACAGTAATAAGAAAATACAAACAAAAATATGAAAATTTTTAAAAATAATGATATACTTAGTGCAAAATAAGCTTTGTACTTTGAGCACCGAATCAATAAACTGAAAAGCTATACAAATAAGTATGGCTTCGCTTTTAAGCTTTAATTGAAGCCAAGTTGTCAATGAAAGCTGCGTCATCTACACTGATGTCATGTCTGTGGTTTGAAAAAAAACAAAAACAAAAAACAAATATCGCTCAAGATACAAATATCTATGTAACTATGTCTGAATATCTATAAATATATGCTTACACAAACAAACAAACAAACAGACAGACAGACATGTGCTAATGTATCTGCTAGCATAGCCAAAGGTTGTGTTATTTCCCACATGACGTTATTGAGTCTTAATTACGAATTTTTTGTTGTTATTCATTTGTTTGAATTTTTCTTTACTTTTCTTTTCAAAGCCACGTGATGCCAATATTAAAAAGAAATTTACAACCAACTTAAAAGCTATAAAATGGCAACATGCGGAAACTTGGGCGATTTTTATCACTGAGATAAAACGATAAAACCAATAATGCCGCGCCAAGAGAATTCCAATTATTTTGTTTTCTAATTCGATTTACTGTGTTTTGGCAAATTTTCAAGTGTAGCGAATTAATTGTTTATTGTCTTAATTAAGACCAAAACAAAATAAGAGAAATAGAAAGAAAAAACACCAAAATCCATTTGAAATCAATTGCATGTTGCTGAGTTGTTTAAGGAAAAAACTTCAACTTTTGGCCTTCTTATGAAATAAGATAAAAAATAAAAACAATATAAAATAAAGATTTAAATTTTAAGGTCATCCCATCAATTATGTCTAGAAACCAGAAATCAGGCAAAACCATATATTTTTCAAAAATTTTAAAAATAAAGATTTAAATTTTTAGGTCAGCTTAGCAATGACGTCTAGATATAAGAAATGTTAAGGCAAAGCCATCATTTTTTTGAAAAGTTTTAGCAAGAAAAATAAATTTTATTAACATTTTTTAACCTAAGTAGCTAAAAAAAACTTAAATTTGTTTTGATTCAGAACATTACAGCTTACAATATTTTTGTGGTTTATTATTTTTGAATGAGAATAATGTCATGAATAGGCTGTAACGTTAAAGACTGTAACGTATAAAGGCTGTAACGTGCATGACGTATATAAAGGCTGAATCAGATTGTCAGCTCTTAGTTGTAAGCATTCAGAATACATTAACCTACAGCATGTCGGATGCGTAAATGTGTTTCTCTGTCTGATGCTGGTTCAGCAAACATATTAAAAGTTATTTTTACACAAATTTATATCGAATATCTTAACATTGGCATATTTGTAAAACAAACTAAACATGCTTTTAAAGTCTTAAAAATTTATTTTTAAATACTAAAAAATTCGTAGAATTCAATTAAAAATAAAATTCTATAGAATTCGGTGAACAAAAGGAATATTTGAAACCTCTGCGACCTTTTTTATTGATCTTTTTCGACCCTTGCAATATTTATGATTTATGTAAAAATTTCGATTGAATTATACATTTTTTTCGCTGGTTTATTTGAGTAAATTATTTTTTATCTATATATATAGATATATTCTACTGCTATAACTTCTGCTGAATTTTGCTACCGTGCTTCTTGTAAATTAATTAATTTCACTTTAAAACATGTGCTTCTTTTAAGGTTGTATGGTTTTTATTCCAATCAAATCTTTTAATCCTATTATGTTTTCTGTTTATTGAGGTTAAGATTCAATAGTCAAAATCGACCCAGTAAAGTTGAAGGCTGTTAAAACAAAAAACAAAAAATCATGACGTCACCAGAGCAGGTAAGCATACAACAATAATTCAATAAATTTTAAATCACCTGAAAGCAATGCCACATAAAATAATTTATTTTTAATTGATAAAAAATGAAAATGTATGAATCACTCATAAGCAAATGAGAAGAAAAAAAAATATATAAATATTACGAACATGAAGTTGCAAAGAATAAAACATCAGGGGCGTACGTTTACCAGAGTTCAATTAGTGAACATTTCTGATATATATATATATATATATAAACACAACCACAAGGGCGCACGTTAATTTTATGAAAGGGTTATTGGTCCCCTGTAATGCTGTAAAATATTTTTAAGCATAAACTTAAAATGTAAAGGTAAAGGTAAGCCCAAAGTTCTTATGATGAGCTACTATACAGTACTAAAGGACTTCATAAGTGTTATAGAAATATTTACCTAAAATACTTATGAAAACCTAAATACAGTACAGTACAGAAAAAAACACATATCTTTTTTCGATAAAAAATTTCTTTATTTTCGATAATAGCAATTTACTCTTTTTCAAATAAAATTTGGCTGCAGATTTAAAATCACAGAAGTAATTTTCACATTTTCCAAAAAATATTTCTTCACTTGAGGGAAATGGAAATATTTTAATGTCTCTATTAATGAAAAGTATTTTTCTCGTACAAAAATTTATCATTTATAGAGAAAAGTTTATTCAAAATGAGAAATTTTTCCAATATTTTGATAAAATATTCATGAGAAGTATGTATTTTAAACTATGAGAAAACTGTGAGAAGTATTTTCTTCAATAAAAACAAATCTTTTCTCAAAAATAAAAAGTAATTTTCTGTAAAAAAGATATATTTTTACATAATTTTCTTTTTCATAGCAGCTTTTTATAATTTTTAGAGAATTTTTAAGATCACATTTAGAAAAAAGCATTCTCTGGAGCAAAGTCTATACCATTTTTCTCTAAATATGATGCTTTTTTATGATATTCCGAGAAACTTTTTTCTGAGTGTAGTTTTAACTGTTCACAAAATTAACTAAAACTAGCCAAATTAATGCTTTTTTGGCTAAAATTCAACATGATATAACAAATCCTGGAGTCTAGAGGGGAGAAGATTTAAAAAAAAACGTCTTCACATGAAATTTTTTGGGTATTTTGACCTAATGGAGCCCAAAATAATTTTTTTTGCCTACGTATTTTAACATTTTTGTGCAGATTTGACTTGTATTTCAAAAACTATGGTAAAGTCAGAAAAAGTGCTCAGGGCCTATTTTTTGGTCTTTGCTATGCTCAGAAAAGTTAACTTCTTAGACATTCTATACAACTTTGCCAAAGCAAAAAAACCAAAACCAAAAAAACCACACAGAGACAAGTTAATACTCTTAGAAAAAACATACTCTTGGAGGCAAATTTTCAAAAAAAAATTTTGCATGAAGTTGTGCCGGAAACTTAAAAACTAAAGGTTTAGTTTGATTTCCCTAAATAAGATGAAACCATTCTCTCGGTTCTAAAAAAAAAGAACTAACTCAAAATTTTATTTTGCGAATTCAAATAATTTATGAATTTAAAAGTAGTCTAGATAACTTTTGTGGGTCCTACCAACTCATCATAAAATTTTTTGTCACTTCTAAAGTCTACTTACTTTAAAATCTAATAAGCACAATTGCCGCAAAACCAATGCGGAATTACAAGTGCTTTTTACTTCATCAAGCAATTCATTTTGTTCTAATGTGATACGAATTCAAATAATTTATGAATTTAAAAGTAGTCTAGATAACTTTTGTGGGTTCTACCTACTCATCATAAGTTTTTCTGTCACTTTAACAGTCTACTAAGTTTAAAATCTAATAACCACAAGTGTCGCAAAACCAATGCGGAATTATAAGTGCTTTTTACTACATCATAGCATCATCAAAAAATTAATTTGGTTTAAATGGGATATTTTTTCTATTCCAATCTACACTCAGAAACAGACACATATCTTTCTCCGATAAAAAATTTCTCTATATTTGATATTTTCTCTTTTTCAAATAAAATTTTCTTAAATTAGAATAAATTTTCACATTTTCCAAGAAATATTTCTTCAGTTGTGGGAAATGGAAATATTTCCATGTCTCTAATAATGATAAGTATTTTTCTCGCACAAAAAACTTATCATTTATAAAGAATAATTTATTGAAAATAAAAAATTTTTAATAGTTTATGATAAAAAAACTCACTATGAGAAGTATTGAAAAAAATAATACAAAATACTCTTTTCTCAAAACCAAAAAAGTATTTTTCTCTAAAAACGATATATTTTTATGTATTTCTCATTTTCATAGAAGCTTTTTATCATGTTAAGGGAATTTTTAGGATCACATTTAGAGGAAAGCATTCTCTGGAGCCTTTTTTATCATATTCCGAGAAATTTTATTCTAAGTGCAGAAGAAATAAATTGCAGTTAATTTAAATATATATAAGCCATTCATCGCATATACAGTCAGTTTCAAAAAAATCTGCTTTTCAAAATGCACTTCTTACAAAACTGGCTTTTTTAAAATGATCTTTAAAAAATTTTCATTAACGAAATAATCAAAAATTTTTTTTTTAAATATTCCTTTTGCAAAATTCTCCCTTACATTTGCAACATTTCAGAATCTTATACTTTCAAAGCAAAAACTTAAAAAAAATGCATGCCAATAAGAGTTTTGTAAAGGTAGATGTTTGTAAAACCCGAATTTTATAAAGGATAATTTTCAACAGAATTACATTTGAAACAATATATTTTGAAAAGATGTAGATTGTAGATTGGAAAGATTGTGGTTTATCCCAACCCAATGGACGCTACACCTTGGTTAGCATCAATCCATTAATACTTAATATTTTAACTATACCCTCCAACACAAATCGCGTGTACGCCCATGTGCACAAAAAAATTAAGACACGCTTGCTTATCTGTGTTGCAAACAAATCTTTATCTTTTCTCGCTAGTTTCGTTGTTTGTGTGAAAATGAAACGAGTTCGCAAAATTCACAAGTTTTTAGTAGAATAATAATAAAAACAAAAAGCTTTCTTACAGCTCAAGTGAACCCATTCCGAGTCATGTAGGTTAATTAGCGGCTAGCATTGAGTACACACATACACATATGTACAAGCGAGATTGTTTATATGTGCTCAAGAAGGTTTGAGAAATAGTTTTTAGGTATGCTTAATAAATGCCAAGCGCTCTATATGGTGGGTTTAACCGAATATCAAATATTTCAAGCAAATATTTTAAATAAATTTTAAAATAAAATATTTTAAATAAATTTTAAAATATTTGTTAATTAATTTTAGCACATTTTTTTTTAAATTGAATTATTCAATATAATTTTTATTTTTTTCTGCTAAATTTTACTTAAAATAAAATTTTTATGAGTTATAAAATTGTGGCATTTTGATTTGTTATTAAGTTTATAATTCTTAAAGAACATATTCTTTAAGAATTATATTTAGACAATTATATTTAAAATTTTATTATTAACTCATAAGAAAAACTGCATCTCATAACCCCTTACATAACCCACCACTGCTCTAAGCACAGAGCAGCTGTTACTATTGTTCTACAAAAAAGCCACACTATATCGACACATACTCTATAATGATCGATTACTTCATCATCACTCCACACATGCATTCATTCAATATTAATGAAGCAATTCAAGCCAAATGATCGAGATATAGAAACCTTCTGCCTTGCATGTTCTCTAATTCTCATGCAACTCTAATGTTTTGCAAACTAACTGCTAATAACAAGTGCGATTTCAAATTTTAAGTAATAGCTTGCAATTATTTCTAATGCAATCAGCTGACTTTAAGACTTCATATCGTGTGCTTTTAGTTGGTAAAGCAACATGATCATCCAAGTTCACATAAAATGCACTTGTGCGGTTTAAGCAATAAGGCCTGCCCTCATAACTAGTAAGTTATTTAAGCAGCTTAACGACAAAATAGTGTCTCTCCTTATAAAGATGTTAACGAAGCTGGCAATTCATGTGAGACTGAGTCATAGGCATTTACATAGGTGTCAAAGGCTTGGTAAATTCATGCAGACACATTTTTTTTTTCAAAAAAAAAAGAAAAAGAAAACACATAAACATAAAAAATCAACTTTGACGAATTGGCACATATATCTTGAAATTTTATTTGACACCTACTGAAATGTTTTATTTTATTATGCGAAAGCGTTGTGGTTATGAGAAACATCTACGTATACGTAGACAAGAAAGTAAAAATAAAACGAAATCTTGTATCAAAATTGCAAATTAAAAAAAAACAGCAGGGATTTTTAGTAAAAAAATCAATTTAAAATTAATTAAAAATTAATTAGATTTTTACTTTAATGTTAATGTACCTACGTTATTTAAATAAAAAACAAAAAATAACCAAAAAAAGCAAAGAAATTATTTCGACATGGAGCTGATGTCGTAATTTTTTTTGTTTAACGTTAACAATTTTTACAACGATATTGTGTCGAAATTGAAGAAAGTCACTGATTAAAATATTAACAAATTCTTAGACTGCCTTAAGAAGTTACAAATACTTGGGAAGACCTTGGAAATATCAAATAAATTCTGTGCATACTTTCGGGCTGAACATTTTACCGTAAAGTTTGAAAAGCACAGTAATGACCTAATTACAGTTTAAGTAATAACAGTTGCGGAGCATGACTCTTGCCTTTTACATATTAAAAGAAGTAAAAATATATTTTGTGAGCATGCTTCCAGGCTGAACATTTTTTCATATACTAAAAGCACTGTAATAGCAAGAATGAAAAGTTTTAGCGGTAATAGGTGCGTAGCGTGACACTTGCGTCTTATGTATGTATAAAGATTTAATTGTTCTGTATGTGTGTATGCCAGTGAATTAATCTTAAATGGCTAAACCAAGTTTGGTAAAATTTTTTGGTTCTGTTTGAGTGGGTCCCTGAATGATTTAGATGTACTATATACCCGGTTAGTGGGAGTGCGATGGAGTGCTAGAAAATATTATCTTTTTTCTATTTTTTCTTATATTTTCTAAGTTTTTTGCATATCAAAACAGCAGATCTCGAATTTTGTAGGGCCACTAGTATACAAACAACTATTCAAAATAACTCTTCCATATCTAAAAGATTTAAAAAATTTTAATCCGTACTCCTTTTCATAAGCTTAAGCTGCTCACTAGTATAGAGATGCTTCTCATGGCCTAAGACGGCAGCTCTTGGTGAGAAAGTTCTTCCAATAGTGTACATAATCCTAAGTATAAAACTGTCTAAGAATTTTCTGGTTTGATGTTGAGTTGCCTATTCAGTGATCTTACAATTATTTAAACAGTTTAAATAAAAAAAAACTTATTTAAAAATTACAAAAAAAAATAAATTTAAAATTAACAAGTATTTTTCAAACATTTCATGAAAAAATTCCAGTCACCAGTTTTTTTATGAAATTTTTAATCGTAATTCAATAATTTAATTTTTTCCTAGAAAGCCAAAATGGCAAAATTTTTGATTTTAAAAAAATTTATTCAATCAGTTATTTCTGTTGATTTATTGCTGATATATATTTATAGGATTGAAAACATAAAAATAAAAGAAATTATCAAAATACCTCTTAAAATAAATGTAGTATATCCGCAGTATTGAAAGCTATAAACACTATATAAACGAATTTTTTTGTAAATATGTACCAAAATGCATGTATTTTTTTTAATATATTGTTAAAATATACTATTTTGAAAAAGTTATAATTCCCTAACAAAAAAAAAGGAGTTTTCAAACCATTCAAGCTATTTCAAAATAGACGCATCTTTTTAAGTTTAAAAATTTGTAATGGTACAGCAATTTGTAATGGTTTTTATATACAAGGTCATAAATATATGGCATATTCGTAAATTTTATTAATAGCGCAATTTAAAAAAATTAATATTTCCCAAATAGTTTTTAATAACGTCTTCAAAATAAAATATTTTATGTTAACAATGAGTATATCTAGATTTCTTAAATAAATTTTAAAAGATTTTTGAAGATTTTTTTTCAAAGACAAGGTCTTTTAGTGCATGAAGTTCATAATAATTTCTTCGAAATACAATTTTAAAAAGTAAATTTTCGCAAAGAGGATACATTTAAGGTGGCAAAAGTTTTCCAAATTTTGTCAGAATATTTCAAATAAATGAAAATTAAAGGCTCAAACAAGTTATGCGTAAAAAAGTTGAATATAAATCGATTCGAATGAAATGACAAATAAAAAATAATTTGTTTTTGTCGAAAAAGATTACCAACTAAATTTATAAAAAAATATTTTTGTTAAGTTGGTAAGTTCATCCATGCTTTATGATTGAAAATAGCGGTCAATTTCAATACAAACCTCGCTTAATAAATAAATCCTATCTAAAACATACATTTTTTACTGATTTTTAATAAAATTTCGATACATAAGTGTTTAAAATCAAAATTTAAATTATTTATTAAACAGGTTGCAACCCTTTTCTGCTAAGCAATATACGGTGTCGAGCGTTCACACTCAAGTTTTGAAAAGTAAACGAAAATTGAAAAACTGAACGAAAAATTGCTTACGCACAACGTGGGCGGCGCAATATATTGCTGAGCAAGTACGTTCTTTTCCTCTCTAGCTTTTGTATGCTTACGCATAACTTGGTTGAGCCTTAATATGTAAGAAAATTTTGATCTCTAAAATGTCCCGTTTTTGTGACAGTGTGCTAAAGTTGCAGTATTAATCAGAAAGACATACTTTCAAATGCCTATATTTAGCATTTTTTAATATAATCTTGTTTATAAGATACAAAAGAAATGACATATAAAAAAAAAAACAAATACAAATAATAAAAATTATAAAAATAAAAATTACTTATATAAATTATAAATCTGAATCCGAATTCAATTTGACTGTATAAGGGTATTTCAAGGTCATCCAAGATCAAAATGAAAAAAAAAGAGAGATGCAATGTTCCGAAACAAAAGTCAGTTTGTCTATATAAAGGTCATTTCAAGGCCAAAAAAAAAGGTTCAAGGACCCAAAAAAACTTATATATCAGGAAGTTAGACATCATATCTCTGTTTTTAGAACTTAATATGGACAAAATGACCTCGGATTCGGAATCACCGACAAAAAACCTATACGTCAAGATATTGAACATCGTATCTTTGTTTTACTTACTTACTTACTTAGATGGCGCTTACAACCGTTGGTCGGTTTTGGCCTGGTCTAAGAATTTGCGCCAGCCTCTTTTGTCGTGCGCTTGCTGGCGCCAGTTGGAAATTCCAAGCGTCGTCAGGTTATCCAATGCCTGGTCTTTCCAACGGAGATGCGGTCTTCCTCGTCTGCGTTGGCCACCGCTGGGTACCGAATCCAATATTTTTTTCGCTGGAGCTTCGTCGTTCATTCTCTCGACATGACCTAGCCAGCGAAGCCGCTCTATTTTAATACGCTTGACTATATCGATGTCGGCATATAGCTCATACAACTCGTGGTTCCATCGTATTCGGTACTCGCCATTGACGCAGATTGGACCATAGATCTTGCGAAGGATTTTTCTCTCGAACGCTCCCAAAGTCCTTTCATCAGAGCTGCTCAACGTCCAGGTTTGTGATGCGTATAGTAGGACGGGCATGATTATTGACTTATAGAGCGTCAGTTTTGTTCGTCGAGAGAGAGCTCTGCTTCTCAATTGCCTACTGAGCCCAAAGTAACACCTGTTGGCAAGAGTTATCCTTCGTTTAATCTCAATACTGATATCGTTGGAGGAGTTAATACTGGATCCCAGGTAAACAAAGTCCTTCACTACCTCAAAGGAGGTGTTGTCAACAGTGACGTGGTTTCCAAGACGCTGGGACTGTTTGTTTGTTGACACGAGATACTTCGTTTTATCTGCGTTCACTGCAAGACCCATTCGACTCGACTCTTTTTCTAGCCTGGAGAATGCTGCACTGACTTCGCGCGTATTTTGGCCAATGATGTCAATATCATCAGCATACGCCAGCAGCATAACGCTCTTATAGAAAATTGTGCCGCTGCGTCTCAGGTCAGAAGCTCGGATGATCTTCTCCATTACTATATTAAAGAAGTCGCACGATAAGGAATCACCTTGTCTGAAACCTCGCTTGGTATCGAACGGAAGGGAGAGGTCCTTCCCGATTTTCACTGCGCTGCTGGTGTTGTACAGTGTCATCCTGCAAAGACGTATTAGCTTGGCAGGAATACCAAATTCAGACATGATGGAGTATAGGTGACTCCTTATTGGACTGTCGAAGGCGGCTTTGAAATCGACAAAGAGATGGTGCGTGTCGATTTGTTTTTCGAGGGTCTTTTCCAAGATTTGTCGGAGCGTGAAGATCTGGTCAATGGTGGACTTTCCAGGTCTGAAGCCACACTGATAAGGTCCAATCAGTTGGTTGACGATGGGCTTCAGTCTTTCACACAATACGCTCGACAGGACCTTATATGCGATATTTAGAAGGCTAATCCCACGGTAGTTGGCGCAAATGGTGGGATCGCCTTTCTTGTGGATTGGGCAGAGCACACTGAGGTTCCAATCATCTGGAATGCATTCTTCCGACCATATTCTGCATAGAAGTCTGTGAATGCATTTAAACAGAGCTTCGCCACCGGTCTTAAACAGCTCAGCCGGTAGACCATCGGCTCCTGCGGCTTTGTTGTTTTTAAGCCGAGCTATAGCTGTTAAGACCTCGTTATAGTCGGGCAGCGGAACTTCAACGCTGTCATCCATGATTGGGGTTTCCGGGATATCATCTCCACTGGCGGGATTGTTGTCAGCGTCGCCATTTAAAAGACAAGAGAAGTGTTCCCTCCATAGCATCAGTGTACTCTGGATATCTGTCACTAGATTCCCATTCTCATCCTTGCAGGAAGAGGCTCCGGTCTTAAAACCATCGGCCAGGCGTCTTATTTTTTCGAAAAATTTTCGAGTCTCATTCCTGTCGCCATGCATCTCAATTTTCTCGCACTCACGCATTTCCGCCTCTCGTTTTTTTCGCCTGAAAATGCGTCTCTCTTCCCTCCTCTTCTCTCGGTATCGCTCCATAACAGCACGCGTTACAACCGACTGCAGGGTGGCTTTGTAGGCGATGTCCTTCTCTGCAGTGGCGTCGCGACACTCCTGGTCGTGCCACTGGTTTCGGCGAGGGTGGTGGTAGCCTATCACCTCTTCGGCAGCCGTACGCATAGAGTGGGATATGTGCGTCCACTGTCCGCATATATCGTCGATCGGAGGAGTGCTTTCTTGAAGCAGGAGTGAGAGTCGATTAGCGAAGGCTTCGGCCGTCCGTTTTGACTGCAGCTTATCGACGTCTAGCTTTCTTTGTGTAGGATTGCGAGCATTCTTAGCTGCGCACAGACGTGTGCGGATCTTGGCTGCGACAAGATAATGATCCGAGTCTATGTTAGCACCACGGATCGTGCGTACGTCTAGTACACTGGAAGAGTGCCTTCCGTCAATCAAAACGTGATCAATTTGGTTGCATGTTTTTTGATCAGGGGACAGCCAAGTGGCCTTATGAATATTGAGATGCTTGAATCTAGTGCTACTAACGACCATGTTTCGTGCTGCGGCGAAGTCAATCAACCTCATTCCGTTATCGGATGTGTTGTCGTGGAGGCTGAACTTTCCGACTGTTGGACCAAATATGTTTTCCTTACCCACCTTGGCGTTGAAGTCACCAAGCACGATTTTTATGTCATGACGGGGGCAGCGCTCGTATGCGTCTTCAAGGCGCTCGTAAAAACTTTCTTTGGTCTCGTCATCTTTTTCTTCTGTCGGAGCGTGCGCACATATTAGGCTTATGTTAAAAAATTTTGCCTTGAAGCGGATTATGGCAAGTCGTTCGTTCACAGGAGTGAATCGCAGGACATGATGCCGTATTCTCTTGCCAACTACAAATCCGCATCCAAACTCGTGTTTCTCCGCATGGCCGCTGTAGTAGATATCACAGGATGCTTGCCGTAAGCAACCCTGTCCCTTCCATCGCATTTCTTGGATTGCAGTGATATCAGAATTATATCTTTCCAAGATATCAATCAGTTGGATAGAGGCACCATCCCAATTTAGGGTTCGGACATTCCAGGTGCATATCCGTAAATCATTATCAGTTTTTCGTTTGCGGTAGTCGTCATCAGATTTGGGGATCATTCTTTTATTTATTTTTAAACTTTTCATTGAAATGGTTTTATTACATGGTGGGCTTCAAACCCAACGCACAACCTTTGCTTGATGGCCAAAGGAAGCCCGCCGCTCAGATTCGCCGCCAAAGTTTATCGGGCGATAGTACTTTGACGTTACCAGGAGACACCACGCGGAGGTTTGAGTCGACTTGAGACGATTTCGACATGGATAATGCTGGCCTCGCCAAGTTGAGGCAGTCAGACACGTTGCCATGTGAAGATCGCCCCCTTATCTCCCCCCCCTTATCTCCCGTATCTTTGTTTTATATAGCTTTATTATAGCCTTAATTAAGACAAACTGACTTCGGATTCGGAAACATTTATCAAGAAACCTTTATTTATGTATGCATTAACTCAAAGTCCCAGAATATGCTGCTATTTAATTACTATTACTTAAAGAGACTTCGCCAAAAGGCGTGTTTTGTTACATATGTACATTTTTTCTTATGACTTCTTGAACTTCAACAAGATACAGTTAATACAGTTTTGATATTTTTAATTTACTATTTTAAAGATCAAAATAACAGAAATAATTTATATAAATTAAATAAATTTGCTAGCTGAAGAAGAATTTCTTGAACATTCATGTTGAGAAATTTGCCATAAGTTTATGATACCGTTCATAGACTGAAATATGTCTGATCCAAGAAGTCAATTACAGGGTATAAAAAAATTTCCTAACACAGCATGAGTTATTTTCTGAACTGAAGAATCCTCACTCTTACAGTTGTCTGGTCGAAATATTCCTTGGAATATATTTTAGAAGCATGTCACTGAAGCTTTATGAAAAATGACACACATGCCAATTTTGTCTAAGAAGGAGATTCTAAATGCCCAACCCAAATTTTATTCTCAATAACCTTGATTTGAAAAACAAATTCAAGAAACTTTTTTTTTCATTTTAACATTCTGTGTGTCAATTATGTGCTAAGTATATAACTTCCTCGTTTACATTTCAATATCGACAAACCATAAAAAGAAAGTTTTAACAACTTTTTCTTAACCATTACTTTTTCTTAATATAACCATTCACGTGTTCTATGCTGTGATAGAAATTTTGTGGTTTTAGTTTAAAATTATCCAAATAAACAAACAAAACAAAAATTATGAGACTAAATTCGCAAGCTGAGAAAGTTTGCAACAGAAACTTTGTGCATTTTAAAAACTTTTTTATTTTTTATTTTTCGCGCTTGTAACTTTATGGCAAAATAATGCAGTATCTTTATAAAATTTTAGAAAAAAGTTAGTCTGTCAACCAACAGAATATCAACATATTTAATTGGAGAAAAAAGCAAACAAGTTTTGTTTATTGATTAATGAACTCTCTAAAAGTGCCAAAGTTACACTTTAAGAATGTAAGTCGCAAAATTTAAATAAAAGTTTTTAAAACTGATGACTTTCAAAGTCAACATAAGAAAAACGTTTCATTTAAGTGTTTCATTTTTTTGACGGAAGGATTATGAAGCTTTAAGTAAAACATGACATAAATTTTTGGAAGTCAAGCAAATTTTTACCTTGATTAAAAAAAAAAAATTTTAAATTTATAGTATCGCGCAACATATTTTTAACCAACAGTTTTTTTGCTGTTTTTTTATTTTTTATTTTTTTTTTTTTGTAGATTTAACACACCTTCACTACATGTTCTACACGTTTCTCTAACCCATTAAAAATATATAAAAAATTATATTAAATTTTTTTTTTATAAATTTTTTTCTTGAATTGCAAAAAAAGTGGAACAATGTGCGGAAAGTAGTTCATAAAGTTCAGCATTTCGACATGGTCAAAATATATGTATTTTTTAAGCAGAAAAAAATCTGTTTATTGTATCATAAAGAACAGGTTTCAGCGTGCATAAATTTAAACATAACATGACTGAGATTAAAAAGCTTTTGTTTAAATAAAATAAAAAAAATTGAAATAAGCATAAAACTTTTTAATATTATTTAGTTGTGATATTTTTTAATCATTTTTTGCTACCAGTTTTAAATAAATTGCACTGCTTCTTGCAACACACTTCAGACCTCATTAGTTTGCCATAAAAAGTTGGCTATAATTAAGTGCCTAAAACTGCAACACTTGACCGGAAACTCAAATTTCAAATTTAGATTCTTTTGCGATGACCAAAATAAAACGCTTCAATGGACGCAGCAAAAAACCTGCCCTAGCTTACTAGCGGTTAAAAGGCGTAGAGGGTAAGCAACAAGTGTTCTTTTTTTGTTTGTATATTTTAGTGTATTTTGTTGGCATAACATTTTTTTTTTATGGCAGTCGTAAATTACTGAAAATTATTTAAAAATCAGCAGCAGCAGAAAAATAAGCAATATTTTTTACATTTACTACAACAAAAATTACTCAGCGTAACGCAACTAATGTTGTAGGCCTTTTTTTTTCTTTTTTGTATAGCTATGAAAGTGTGTGAAATGTGTAGCTATAATAATTTTTTAATGAAATTTTGAAAAATTTGCTATAATATTAAAAATAAGGGTTATTGTAGAGGCAACAACATGGTTTTAAGCCCAACAGCGACAATTTTTTTCAGCTCTCTTTATTTTTTTGTTTTTAAATGGAATCTGCTGTTGACCGCATTCTTATAAGCTTGTTTTTTGTATTTTCTTCTGCTTCTTGCTGTTAACTTTTATTCCTTGATTATGTTCATGTTGACAAACAGCGTTTATTTCTTTCTTATTTATGAGTGTGTTCGCAACATTATAATAAGTTGATTCAGCAAATAATAAAAAATAAAACGCACACAACAGACTCCAGCATAACAAGCGTCAGCGTCAGAGCCATCGTTAAAGTCGCATCAAGCCACATAAAGACGAGGGTTCAAGAAACCTTAAACATAAATTGTTGGTAGTAATGTGGTGAAGTTATTGTTGTTTTTTTTGTTGTTGTTGTTGTTGTTGTGATATTAAAATATTTCTGAAAGTTGAGCTCTTCGAAGACCACTTGTATAACACAGGCATAGAGACTAAGCAAAAACAACAACAATAACAACAACAACAACAATCATAAGGTCAAAAGGGCTTTGTATAAAAATTTCTCATCAGAGGGCTTGACACGCAATTAACAATAAAAGCATTTAAGTTCAAATACGCTGAATCGCTGTATGAAAGTTCATTATAAAATAGTTTGTGTGTTAATCTAAGAAGATTGCTTTTTTTATTTTTCACTTACAGCAAAATGTACAAAATTAACACATTATTTCGTGGAATTTTATTAGACAGTACATTTGATTCGACAATATAATTTTTCATTACATTTGAAGAGACATATTAAGAATTCTCAATTCACAGCTTTGGAAAAGCAAGTAGCATATCCAACCTTCATGACTACTAACAAGTCGACAATTTTTTATAATATTTATAACATTTTGATTTAACAATACAAAAAAAAAACAAATTGCTATTGAAAAAATTATAGGCTGGTAAAGTTAGAGAGCGAAAAATAAGGATGCGTCCGAGTTGGCATGATTTCAATCCTTCTGATGATCGGAAAAAGAAAATAAAAATAGATTCTTGATTTGTTAGAATGGTCTGAACTACAATCTAAATTAAAAAATAATGTTTATAAAATTTCGGCTGTTCTAAAAAGAACTGATTTTTTTAATTTTTTAAAAATAGTAAAAAAAATATTTGCATAATTATAGTTCCAGCTATAGAGGGATATATAAAAAAGGGCCACACTAAATTTAAAGTTAATCGGTTGATTAGAACTTTAAAAATCACGTCATATCATCACGTCGTATTAGAAAAAGTAGTTTCTCAAAAATTTTGTTTTTGTTAAAATATCAATAAATATCTTATAGAAAAAAGCAGGTAATAATATTCTGAGTTTTTTTAATGAATTTTTAAAAGCCACAAAAATTTTCTCTTAAACTAGAACACAAGGGAAATTGACTAACAAGATTCGTGAATAACAGTTTTTCTGGGAACATACCTTCTTGCTCGGTTCTAACCGCAAAATGATCAAATAATAAAATTCCTTGAACGAGTAGAACCCACAAAAAATATTATTAAAATATTGAACTCTTCTCTCAAAATAGTTTATTCTATTCTTCTAATAGCTTAAAGAAGTTAGAAGGTAATTATTAATTAATAAAAGCCTGTGTATAAGAGATTTCTGCAAGTTATCAGTCATATAGCTTGAACCAAAACATTTGGCATTTTTATTGTTAATTTGTATTCGTTTATAAAAGATAATTCCTTAAACATCGAATAAAAATAGGACAGGCACGATTCCAAAACATACTCATTGCATCTTGGGCACACAAAAGCTGAATTCACAACACATGATCCAGAGCATGATATTAAATATAGACAAAGCGGAGAGCTCCAAGTCGGCTCAGGGAATGCCCCTTAAAAATTCGTCAACATTATATTGATTCGGAAGACAGGTAACGGGTTCAGTTGGATGGTGTGAAATTTAAGTAGTGACGTAGTGAACATTTGTTTTGAATTAATACAGATTAAAACTGGCGGTTTTTGAAGGATTTATCTCGGAAATGCGGAGTTGTATCGGGCATCAAGATATTGTAGGGATCGGTTAAGTGAGTCGCCCGAGTTAACCTGGGAAATATTCGAGCTGGCGGAGTAAGTTCGTCTAGCTCTCTTGAACACTTCCCTTGGTAGAACTTGTATAAAAGGCATAAGCACCCCATATATATCATATATATCATATATATCGGCCTAATATATGAGGTATAGACAGTGCAAAGATAAAAGCTGAAGTAAAGTGGTTTTTGCACCGTTGGGGACATTAGATAGGGGGCAATAGATTCGATTATGGCTTAATAAAAAACACTGTATCTTGCTTGCATTAAACTCTATTCTATGAGCAAGACTGTACTCGGAGATTTTTTTCAAGTCTTCTTCCAGAGTGTATTCCGGCACTTCACAAGGATACTTACTTAGACGTTCAAACCATTATAACGAATTACAATTTTTATTTAAAACTTTTGGAACACATTTTTGAATGGTTATATTATAAATGTACGCAATAAAATAGAATTTAATTTTTTAAGTATCCTAAACTTTTCCCACTCACACTCCTGGCCATATCACGTACGCTCAGAAAAAAGTTTCTAGGAAAATGATAAAAAAGGCATCATGTTTAGAGAAACATGGTCAGGACTTTGCTCCAGAGAATGATTTTCTCTAAATGTCATTCTAAAAATTTCCTAAAAAAGATAAAAAGCCTCCATGAAAAAGAGAAGTGTATAAAAATATATCGTTATATCGTTTTTAGAGAAGAAGACTTTTTTATTTTTGAGTAAAGATTTGTTTTTATTGAAGAAAATACTTCGCAAAGTGAATTTTTTATCAAAATAAAGAAAAATTTTTTATTTAATTACAAATTATCGAGGTCAAAATGGGGGTTTTTGAATGATTTGCTAAAAAAAAACGAGATTTTCTAAAATATGTAAAACATTTCTATTCAAGATTAATTTTTTTTTTTCAGAAAACTGACAACAGCTTCGTAAAGTAAAAAATTTTCTCGGAATATGATGAAAAAGACATCATAATTAAAAAAAAAAATGATATAGACTTCGCTCCAGAGAACTCTTTTCTCTAAATGTGATCCTAAAAGTTCCGTAATAATCACAAAATGCTTCTATGAAAAAGAGAAATACATAAAAATATACCTGTATACCTGTAAATATTATACATAAAAATATAATATTTTTAGAGAAAAATACGTTTTATTTTTGAGAAAACATTTGTTTTCATGATATAATTACTTCAATGTAGTATTGACGTTTCTGTTGGAAACGGACGTTTGTCAAAAAATATAACAAAAAAGAGAGCGCTTACAATCCGTCATAGCATACAATTAATTTTCACTGGTCACATTCAGCGCACCTAACAGTTGCCAACTGCTAAGTCAAAACTTGATGCACATGAATATGAAGATGTGCATTAAAATGCGTTTAAAAATAGAAAATTTTTAATTTGTCGGTAAAATTACCATTCGTATTTGATACAAAGCTTGATATTTCATAAACTTGACAACTTTTTTGAAACTTCAATACCAATAATACCGCTCTCCGATGTGTTGCTGTCACAACAGTTGACACAGCTGAATGTGGCCAACGAATATAACAACGAACAGCTTTTTGACAAGGGTTCGTTTACTTGTAGCTGAGAGAATCAACATTTGTCAACACTACCTGGTAAAATTATTCTATCATGATTTGTTTTTATTGAAGAAAATACTTCGCATAGTGAAATTTTTATCAATATATAAAAAATTTTTCATTTTCAATAAATTTTTCTCTATAAATGAAAATTTTTGTGCGAGAAAAATAATTATCATTATTACACAAAAAAATATGTTTTCAAATGGACGACAATTGTTATAAATTTGACGAATTTTGTCTATAAAATAAAGCTTGCAACAAATTTCGTCAAAGCAAGAGCAAATGTGTTTAAAATTTTTGAAAAATATATGAAAAAAAGGCAAATTAAAAAATTAACAACATATCTTTTTGAACACATTGTGTTAAGTTTTAAGCTCATATTTTTTTTAGTGTAGAGACACAAGTGAAAAATATTTCTTTGAAAATTTATTCTAACTGAAGAAAATTTTATTTGAAAAGAGAAAATTGCTATTATCGAAAATAGAGAAATTTTTTATCGCAGAGAGATAGGTTTTTTCTGAGTGTATCAAGGGTCGGATTAAGTTCGCAAGAAAAATTCGGGTTATTTAAAAAAATTTTTTATAAAATCTTTTGGGAACAGATGAGACTTGCATTGATTACCATAAAATGTCAGAACATCTGTTCAATATCAAAAATTTTTAGAGTTTGGTGTTTATTATATTCATTTTGGTATACCGAGGAGGTATTGAAAATCCAATATTTTTGATATTTAAAGTATAAATTCCATGATTTTTTGGTATCAGTATCAGTTGTTTTTTGCATTTTCTGTATTTTTCCAAAATAAATAAGCAAATGACCGCTTATGTTGAGAGTTTGAAGACAAATTGGTGATGAAAATATTCCAAAAATTTTAAATAATTTTGCAAAAAAGAACTCAATTCAGGAAGTGAAATAAGGTTCAAGAATAAAATAAAATTTGTTGGAAGCATACCAATACAGAATACAACCTTTCAGCGAACCTTTCAGAGGTAATAAAGTCTTCCTTTCCTTATTAACTCACTTTTTAATATTATTTTCTGTTAAGTGCCTTTATGAATGTATCGACTCGTATAGGAAAACTCTGGCCCCCAATTCCGGTAACAAAATTAAAGAGTAGTACATCAAAACCCATTAGATTGCTATACTTCTTGGTCTGAACAAATTTTGGCGTCCCCGAGTTGCATTTTTGTTTAGTTTTGAAAAACTTTTGTACTGGAGACCAGAGAATTTGTCAACTGGGATAAAAATGTACATTTCTATGCTTTTATATCCAAGGAGTTGATTGATAAGCTTGATTTTAAGTTTCTCAAAACTCAAGAGGGACCTTTAAATTGGTTCAGACTAAGAGAAGTATACAAATTGAAAAGATTTTGTATTTTGTTCTACTAAATTTTGGTATTGGAACTGTGGAAAATACACCTCTACTGTATAGAAAATTTAATTTTTTTATATATCATATCTTATTGTTCGATCTTCATATTTGATATATATGTTTGTTATTAATTTTGTAAAAATAACATTCCATATTGTCAGAATTCTCCTGACATCAATGCTGGATTTTTTAGGATTATATGTTTATTAATAGGTATTCCAGGATTATATTAAAAATTCTGATAATATTAAAAAAAAAAAATCTCAATCAAATTTCTAAACAAAAATCATCAAAAAAACTGTTAAGTATTGCGCACTAGATTAAATTTTGTCCCGATATCGCTATCTTCTCTTCAATAATTTTCGATATTAATATTTAAAAATAAATTGTCGAGAGCTTTCAATCGCCTCATTGTCTAAGTGTCATGAATTAAAAATAAATTTTATATTAATCTATTGAAATTAGTTTTATAAGATATGGGCATCTGCGTCACACTTTTAGTTAATATATTGTCTATGCTTATATGTCGATATTTCGCTTATAATTCTGACCATATAAGCAATTTAAGTACTAGGCAAGCTAGCTTGAAAAAGCCGCACAAGAAAAAATTCACAAAAAAATCATTAAAAAAAAAGTTTGTCTTATTAAAAAACTGTGCATAGGAGAAAGTACGTTTGAATGCTCTTAAAAAAAATTAACAATGTGCAAATTTATCACAAATGCGTGTGCGTCTATTAGCTAATTTTAAAATTTACTTTCTTAGCCAAGTTGAATTATATAATATTTATTTTCTTAAGAAATTTTCGTATAATAAACAAAAAAATATACCTTTATTACAAGCATTAAAAAAAAACACACTTTCAATAAAATAAACAATTTTTTTAATCTTAAATGAAAGTTTCGAGTGAACCAAATTATAAACATGCTGTCAACAATAAATTTTTTTTGTATGCTTACTTATTTTTGCCTTTGGCCAACTACTTTACTGATGCCAATAAAATGTTTGAAACGCATTACAAGCTTCTTACATAAGCTACAAGTGGGCTCAAAACAATTAAAGCCGTTTGTTAACAATGAAGCTATTTGTGGTCAGCGCTGATTGTCTGAAGCTACGAAATATTTGAGGGGCGGGGGCATTAAGTGTGTGAAAGCTTTTGAGTGGCTATTGTTGCGCTTTAGCGGTTACTTTGATGCAGGTTGAAGTTAAGAAGAAAGAGTAGATGTAAAAATTTGTCTGTTTAAAGCAATTAAATTTTATGTCTTTTCTTATTTAAAGCAATTCGCATGTTAAAAGGCAGTAATAAAATAAAAATTTTTCAATGTGTGAAAAAAAATTACAAACTTTTTAATCAATTAATCAAGGTAGCTAGTGAAATTGTTAAGAGTCATTTGATATTTTAAAAATTTTAGTTTAGTTTATATAGAAATAATGTTAAAAAGAACTAAATTAGTTAAAAATACAAAAATTAAAATCAAAAAAGCTTCATACAGAAGTACATTTTACAGTTTTTGAATATTTTTTCTTCTTAGCTCCTTTATGAAAACGAAAATTTAATCCGCAATTATACAAAAGTAAATTTTACAGTTTTTTATTTTTTTAAACTTCTTTCTGAATTTTTTTTCTTAAGTTTCTCGACGTTGAATGCCTTTAAAATTTTTCAGAGAATCAAGCACAAAAAGATTTCCTGAAATCAATCAAACCGTTTAAAAGTTATTATGTTTAAGGTTTTTGAAAATAAATATTTCAGAATGTATGAAAGGCAACTGTCCCATGAAATAGGAATAAAAAACTGTTTCTTTAAAAAAAAATCAAAAGCCACTTCAGCCCAACTGATCTTGCAGTCAAAAGCAACAACCAGAAAAATTCTATTACTTTTTTTTTTTACTAAAATTTTATTACTTTGAAAGAAAATAATCATGGACCGAAAAAACTTTTATGCCAGGATATTAGACATAGTTTTCCAGTTTGTATTCCCATTTTGACCTGGGAACGAATTTAAAATGATGTTAATACAGAAAAACTGACCTCGGCTATTATTTTATGCTATATTTTTTTTATATTATATTTTGTAAACTTCTTAATGAAATTTTTTTTAAAGTTTCTCGACATTGAATATCTTACAAATTTTTCAGAGTATTAAACGCAAAAAAGATTTCTCAAAATTAGTTAAACCGTTTTGAAGTTATGATGTTTTTTTTTTTTAAATAATTTTAAAAGATATGAAAGTAAATGAATTAATACCAAAAACTGGTTCATTAAAAAAAAAACAAATAAAGCCACCTCAGCTCAACTGATCTCATATTCAGAATCGTCGACCCGAAAAATTTATATAACAAATAATTGGAAATGGTTTCTTGGTATGCTATTGACCTTCAAATTATCTTAATGAAAGTGAACAGAGACACAAAAAACCTTTACATCATGAACTTGGGCATTCATCTCTGATTTTTGTTTTATTTTAACCTTGAAATGACCATAATAGAGGCAAATTGACCCTGAAGTCGAAATCAACGACCAAAACACCTATAAAACTAAAATGCAAAATATTACCATCAAGCTAGATTTCATAGTAGATTTATAGTTAAAATTTTTGATCATATTTTGTAAACTTCTTTAAGAAAAAAAAATGTTTGTAAGTTTCTCGACGTTGAATACCTTTAAAATTTTTCAGATTATAGAACTCAAAAATATTCCTTGAAATCAGCCAGTTATTATGTTTTAGGTTTTTGAAAAAAATTTCAAAATATATGAAAGTTCATTATATAATAACAAAAAAGTTATTTTTTTTTTAAAAAACTTAAAGCCACTTCAACCCAACTGATCTCAAAATTCAGAATCAACGACCCAAAAAATTCATATTCAACTGATTGGAACTGCTTCATTGGTCTGTTATTACAAATGATCTTAAAGAAAATAAACAGCTATCCAAAAACCTATTTGCCAGGAAGACCTTATTACAGACAAACTGACCTTGAATTCGAAATCGACGACCTAAAACACCTATAAAGTTAAAAATGCACAAAAAAGTCATCAAACTATCTTTATAGTAGCTACAATAGCACAGTTGAAATTTTTTTCGCTTTAAAATTTTACAATTTTTGATAATTTTTTGTAAAATCCTATAAGAAAAATTTTTTTTTAAGTTTCTCGACATGGAATACCTTTAAAATTTTTCAGAGAATAAAACGCAAAAAGATTTTCAAAATTCTGTTACACCGTTTTGATGTTATGATGTTTTAGATCTTTGAAAATAGTTTCAAAATATATGAAAGTCCATGAATTAATGACAAAAAAACTGTTTCTTTAAAAAAAATTAAAGCCACCTCAGCTCAACTGATCTCATATTCAGAATCTTCGATCCGAAAAATTCATATAACAAGTTGTTGGCAATGGTTTCTTGGTGTGCTATCACTTTGACCTTCAAATGACCTAGAAGAAATGATCAGCGATCCAAAAGACAAATAAAGTTAGAAAGTTAGATAACGTATCTCCGTTTTTTTTCGTTTTGACCTTGGAATCACCTTGAAATTACTTTTATACAAACAAATTTACCCCGAATTCGGAATCAGCTACCCAAAATTTCAGAAAGTTGATAACCGTGTCTGTATTTTTTTTTCTTTTTATCTTTGGAATGACCTATTTATCAGGAAATTTCTAAAATAAATGTTTTCTCAGTTTTGGAATGACCTTAAAATTGCCATTATGTAAACAAATTGACTTCTGATTTGAAATCAGCGTGCCAAAAAAGAAATATATAAGGACGTTGGACATTATATCCCTATTTTTTTTCATTTTGACATTGGAATGATCTTGAAGTAACCTTAATAATGGCAACCTGAAATGACCTTGGAATTCACCTTGAAATTACCTATATATAGACAAATTCAGCTCGCATTTGGAATCAGCGACCCAAAAAACCTATGTACAGAATGTATTTTTTTGTTCATTTTGACTTGATTTGAAATCAGCGACCCAAAAAAAAAAAAATATCAGGAAGTTGGACATCCTATCTCTGTGTTTTTTTTCACTTTGTCCTTGAAATTACCTCTAAATAACCTTTACACAAACAAAATGACTTGAAATTTGAAATCAGCAACCAAAAAACCTATATATCATATCATAATTTGACCTTGAAATGGCTCTAAAAGGGGTTGGGATTGGTTCCGTTAGGGCAGAATCTTGGTAGAAATTTTTTTTTTTAAATAGAAGCAGGGGGGATGATAACAGGTTTTATTGGCCCTCCTCCTTCTTTGTTTGACCATTCCAAAAAGGTCCTAATATTTCAAAATTTTAAAAAGTTAACATGAAAAGGAATTATATAATTTGAATAGAGTTGTGTACCTTTTTATTTTTTATATAAGGAGTATATTTTCGTAGAGTATTAATTGTTGATCCCAGAGTTATTAGGTCCAAAAATAATGACATACATAAATTTGTAATGAATAATAATATTGTATACAAACTTTTTCAGATGGCGAAAGTCGAAAGGCATGAATTTGAAGTAATCATTATCCATAAATGTTGGTAGTTGTTCTGCTAATGGCTGTACAGTTGAATGTTTGTTATTTGAATGCAGATGATTAATTTTTAAATGTTTTAAACTCAGATAAAAAACAATCTGCTATGCATGACCGGAAGTTGAGCACAACGGCACATCATTTACTAATCAAATAATTTTGTAAAATGTTGCTTATAAAAAAACACTTGTTTATCTTTAACAAAATTTTAAAGATATTTCTTTGAATTAGGTTTAGATATTACTTATAAATTTAATCATAGATACTTTTTTGAGTTATGTAAAGTTGGTATGAATTTTATTCTTTTAGATTTTGTTTAATTATAAATTATTCCGTTGTTTGTATGTTTGTATGTCACGTCATTTTCACACGTTCATACTTATTTATAATACGTGTTAGCCAGCTTTGACTTGTATATTTGTATCTTTATCAAAATCGCGATAGCAGCTATTTGTTAAGCACTGATAAGTTAATCTTAAGAAAAATTCAATTTGGTTTTTTTTTTTTTGTTCTAGCCACGTTTTGCTTTGCTTACTGTTAATATGCCAGTTGATTAAATTGCAATATTTTTATATTAATTTTTTTTTAAATTTTACTACCTTTTTTTACTTTCATTTCACATTTCTTTGAGGTTTCTTCATAATTGCTTACTTTTATTTTTCTGTTGCAAAATTTGTTATAAAAAAAAAATTGCAAATTTATAAATTCAGCGCAAAAAAACATTAACGCAATTAAAAATTTATGAGCTAAGCTTGCACAAAAGAATTCGTTCGCACCAAGGCAGTGAAAAAATAAGAAAATGAAAATTAAGTTATGGTTATATTTTTTGTTGTTGTTGTTGTTGTTGTGGTCTTTTGTTTGAGCATTGTTGATAAAATTAGTTTAATTTTTTGTTGTGTTTTAATAGCTGTTATGTTAATTGATTGCTCACAGCTTTTAAAGATGTGCTCTCGAAGTCATCGTTAACGTTGGAATTTTTGACTTCGAATTTTCAACATTTTCTAATGCAATTTGAATATGAAAATTTTATGGAACCTTGATTTTTTAAAGAATTTTAAAATCTTTTTAAAGAATCTTAGTAGTTTAAAAATTGAAGATTCTTAAAAATTGTAAAATTTCTTAAAATATGTCTTAAATATATATTTTAAGTGCAGAAAATTAATTTTAAAATGTTGCATAACATCAAAAGACTAACGAGTCTGTCTGAATTTGTTTTGAAGCACTGACATAATTTAATTTTTATTAATTTCTTAATTTGAGGAATTTTAAGAAACATAGCAGAAAATATGACGGCTTAATTAAACCAAAAATACAATTATTATGAATTTGTACATGATCGCCAAGAATCGCATTCATTAATTTTGGTGCAGTAACCAATTACATAAGTCACATGAACTATTCATGATATATATGCACAAAAAAACAAAGAAAATATATGAGATCATGTATATTTCTTAAGCCTAACGTTAAAAGTTCATAAAGTGTGTGTACAGGATACATGAACCAATATAAAATTTAGTAAAAGTCATGAAAAATTAGTGAAATTTAGTTTAGAGCATGTTATGAATAAAATTCATAACGTTCATGCACAAATGCACGAGGAGAAAAAGAACAGTTCATGAGATAAGTGACAAAAATACATGAATCTCATGTACATACATAAGAGAAAAGTGAACTTCTCTAAGAGTTAAGTGACTGAAATGCATACACTGAGGGAAATATGTGTTAAAATTAAATGAAATTGTGTTAATATCAAACGAGTTTGTTTTTGAAATAGAGCTTGAAATAATTTCATTTAAGTTAAACACAAATGTTTTTAAAGTTAAATTTAAAACAAGTTTTTATTTTTAAAAAAATATTTTAAATATAAAAACAAATTTAAAACAAAAATTTTAAAATTGAAAACAAATGTTTTTTCGATGCTATTTTTCAGTTTTTCTTAGTTTTCGACATCAGATTCGTAATCCCGATCCCTGGGACCTTCTGAATATTCCACTTGATGAAATTTGAATTTTAAAATAGTTTATTAGAGATTATTGCATCTTGTGTTCGATATTTATAAAACAAATTCAAAAATTGTCATATTTTTCAGATAGTTATTTTTTTTTTTTTATTTAAAAGACATTAGAGAAAATTATAAAAAAGAAAGGAGTTTATATTTGAAATTGAAACACGTTTGTCTTAAATTCTGTTTTGTAGAAACGTAAATACGTTAAATTTCTGTTTTAAAATTGTTTGTTTAATTTTAAACTATGCTTTTTTTTCTCAGTGTATCTATTCAGTGTATCTATAAATCTATTTACAAATTCAAGGGCAGCATGAATAAGATAATATACTTAAATGAATAAAACTCATATACTTATGCAATGGTTGTTAACTGAGGCTGAGGGTATTTTAAAAAAAAAATTTTTAAATTCTTATACATAAAAAAAACATAAAAATTTTTTCAATTTTTTTTTAACAAAACTGAAAAAAAATTACTGAATAATATTTTTTTTGTCTTTATTTTTTTTAAATTTTTATCAAAAATATATGATTCAGGACTTTGTGAATACCCGCAAAGTAAAATTATTTTTTTATACTTTTGTTTTATTTTTAATAACAAATGAGTTCCCTAATGAATACACCTAATGAGTCCCTGTTATTTAAAGTTTAGCTTTTATTACAAAAAACCCAACTACAACAAAAGCAGCAACAATAACAACAACAACAACAATAGTTGTTAACACTTTCGCATCACAAAAGCAAATAAAAAATTTTACGCTTAACCGCTGCAGCTTTCAATTTTTAATAAAGCACACGCGTAAACAACATGCCAATATGTTGTTGTTGTTTGTTTTTTTTTTTGTTTCTGTTGCATTGTTTGCTTTGTTTTAGTTTTTATTTTTATTTTGTTATTCTTGGTGCAACTCAAAAATGCTCCAATAACGGCCTTAAATGCAGCAACTGCGGATAAACATCTACAAGATACAAATTGATGTTTATCCATCGATAAGCAAGCCAAGCATCACGTCAGCAACAAGAAAAACAACAACACGAGCAGCAGTAAAACAACAACAACAATAGCTTTGTGATTAGTCGAACAGCTGTTGACGTATTTGTTGGCGCTGACGTTGGCTACATTTTAGCTAAAAAGCGCTACGAGATGCAAACGATGCTGCGCTTAAGCGCACGAGCTGCTTGCTTGGCAGTGAAAAATTAAATTAAATTTATTTTCAAAAATTTTTTTTTTATTTTTTAATTTTTTTATTCGTATTTATCACACATTCACACATTGCAATGCATGCGCTCTATGCGTAAACGAAGCGCAAAGAAATTTTCACGTTTTGAGGTCACGCTACAGTGTATAACTAAGAGATACTTTCTTTGCATGGAGCATTATTTGAGATTTTCTTTAATTTTTTTGTTTTTGTTTATTTTTTTTTTATATTATTTTAAGGCATTTAGCGGCAAGCAACAACAAAAGTATCTCAGTGGTATAGCAAAAGTATCTGAGAGTGTGACTGGTGGCAATAAACGCATCAACTGTCAGCAAACTTTTAGAGAATTTTCACTGCACTAGTTTTTATTAGTATTTAACACAAGTAGCTGAAGTGTGTGGTGCACACACGCACACACACTCAAATGCATATAATGCATTTTTTTCTAATGAAAAATTGCATTAAACTACGTAAAAATGCTCATTCATGCGGCGCTTGTAGTGTTACGCCATCACGTGCGTTTGTTGTGCACTTAAAATAGATATTTTTTCTATTTTTTATTTTTGTGTTTTTTTTTTCTAACAATTTTTCAAACATACACTTAACACTGCAACTATGTTTGGTTGACGTTTTTATTGCCGAGGTACAGCTAACTTGATTAGTACACATTTACACTGGGCGGCGTTCATTAAACCATGACCTAAACAAAGCTAGCCACAACAATAGTAAAAATGAAAACAAAAAACTATTAAAAATTATAACATTTTTAGTAGA
This sequence comes from Tetanocera ferruginea, assembly GCA_958299015.1. Taxonomy (NCBI): domain Eukaryota; kingdom Metazoa; phylum Arthropoda; class Insecta; order Diptera; family Sciomyzidae; genus Tetanocera; species Tetanocera ferruginea. The sequence goes on from OY282644.1 coordinate 5,093,150, forward strand.
AATTTTTAGAGCTAAGCAATTTTTCACAACACTGTAGTGTACAAACAATGCTTTCGCCCGCTTTATGGTGGACAAACAATAAAAATATTTGCACTCTACAATACATAGAAAAAAAATACAATAAAAGCAAAATTTACAATCAAAAGACAATAAATTAATGTAACGCACACTTTTAGTTTCGCTTTTTTTTTTGACGAATGTAAAAATTTTCTTTTATAACAATTTTCTTTTTTTAAATTTTTTAATAAAAAAAAAATTGCCGTAATTTTTACTTCAAAATTGGCCCGAATGGCACAGCAACAACCGCACGCTTTTAACGTATGTACAAAACTGTTGTCAAGCTTGTCGAATATGGCTAAAAAGGCGTTTGCCGGCAGCTTTTGCTGAGGTTGCAAGTTCGAGGCAAACATGTTGTCAGCCAGGCAGAATCAAAAACAAAATGCAAAGCAAGCATTACTTGTGTGTAGAAGCAGTTAAAATCACAGATACAGATAGATACTTCGTTGACAATTATATATCTTCATAAAAAAAGTGTAAAAATAGAACAAAAAAGTTACAAGCACATACGTTTGTATCTTTATACAAAGCAATGTGAAGTCTTTTGTTAAAATTTTAAAGATCTTTAAGGTTTTTGTGTTAAAATAACTAAATTTGCAAGCAGATACTTTTGTATCTTATATATATTAACACCATTTTTTTTTATCTTTAAAAGCTAAGATAAGCAAAAGCTGTCAAATGCAAAAACTTTTGTATGAAAAATTGAAGGATTTTGTAAATCTATAAATATTTGAAGATTAAAACAACTGAAAATATAAAAATATACTTTTTTATCTAAAACATATTTAAGAATTTTTACTACATTTATGTCTAAAAATAATAAGCAAAAGCTGTAAAATGCAAAAAATTTTGTATGAAAAATTGAAGGATTTTGTAAAACCATGAATATTATGAAGATTAAAGCAGCTGTTAATATAAAAAGATGCTTTTTTATCTAATAAATGTATAAGAATTTTCACAACATTTATGTCTAAAAATAATCTTTCAGCTTTATAGTAAACTTAACGCAAAATTTTTGTAAACTTTGAAGGCCGCGGTGGTCCAGTGTGAGTGTGCTTGACTCACAATCTAGAGATGCCAGGTTCGAATCCCGGCTAGGTCATGGACAAGTCTCAAGCATCGAATATCAAGTGGCAAGTATCAAGTAGTATCAAATATCAAATATCAACTGTCAACTGTCAACTGTCAACTGTCAACTGTCAACTGTCAACTGTCAACTGTCAACTGTCAACTGTCAACTGTCAACTGTCAACTTTCAACTGTCAACTGTCAACTGTCAACTGTCAACTGTCAACTGTCAACTGTCAACTGTCAACTGTTTGGTAGCAGGTGGCAAGTTGCAGGTGTCAAGTATAAAGTATAAAGTATAAAGTATAAAGTATAAAGTATAAAGTATAAAGTATAAAGTATAAAGTATAAAGTATAAAGTATAAAGTATAAAGTATAAAGTATAAAGTATAAAGTATAAAGTATAAAGTATAAAGTATAAAGTATAAAGTATAAAGTATAAAGTATAAAGTATAAAGTATAAAGTATAAAGTATAAAGTATAAAGTATAAAGTATAAAGTATAAAGTATAAAGTATAAAGTATAAAGTATAAGTATAAAGTATAAAGTATAAAGTATAAAGTATAAAGTATAAAGTATAAAGTATAAAGTATAAAGTATAAAGTATAAAGTATAAAGTATAAAGTATAAAGTATAAAGTATAAAGTATAAAGTATAAAGTATAAAGTATAAAGTATAAAGTATAAAGTATAAAGTATAAAGTATAAAGTATAAAGTATAAAGTATAAAGTATAAAGTATAAAGTATAAAGTATAAAGTATAAAGTATAAAGTATAAAGTATAAAGTATAAAGTATAAGTATAAAGTATAAAGTATAAAGTATAAAGTATAAAGTATAAAGTATAAAGTATAAAGTATAAAGTATAAAGTATAAAGTATAAAGTATAAAGTATAAAGTATAAAGTATAAAGTATAAAGTATAAAGTATAAAGTATAAAGTATAAAGTATAAAGTATAAAGTATAAAGTATAAAGTATAAAGTATAAAGTATAAAGTATAAAGTATAAAGTATAAAGTATAAAGTATAAAGTATAAAGTATAAAGTATAAAGTATAAAGTATAAAGTATAAAGTATAAAGTATAAAGTATAAAGTATAAAGTATAAAGTATAAAGTATAAAGTATAAAGTATAAAGTATAAAGTATAAAGTATAAAGTATAAAGTATAAAGTATAAAGTATAAAGTATAAAGTATAAAGTATAAAGTATAAAGTATAAAGTATAAAGTATAAAGTATAAAGTATAAAGTATAAAGTATAAAGTATAAAGTATAAAGTATAAAGTATAAAGTATAAAGTATAAAGTATAAAGTATAAAGTATAAAGTATAAAGTATAAAGTATAAAGTATAAAGTATAAAGTATAAAGTATAAAGTATAAAGTATAAAGTATAAAGTATAAAGTATAAAGTATAAAGTATAAAGTATAAAGTATAAAGTATAAAGTATAAAGTATAAAGTATAAAGTATAAAGTATAAAGTATAAAGTATAAAGTATAAAGTATAAAGTATAAAGTATAAAGTATAAAGTATAAAGTATAAAGTATAAAGTATAAAGTATAAAGTATAAAGTATAAAGTATAAAGTATAAAGTATAAAGTATAAAGTATAAAGTATAAAGTATAAAGTATAAAGTATAAAGTATAAAGTATAAAGTATAAAGTATAAAGTATAAAGTATAAAGTATAAAGTATAAAGTATAAAGTATAAAGTATAAAGTATAAAAGTATAAAGTATAAAGTATAAAGTATAAAGTATAAAGTATAAAGTATAAAGTATAAAGTATAAAGTATAAAGTATAAAGTATAAAGTATAAAGTATAAAGTATAAAGTATAAAGTATAAAGTATAAAGTATAAAGTATAAAGTATAAAGTATAAAGTATAAAGTATAAAGTATAAAGTATAAAGTATAAAGTATAAAGTATAAAGTATAAAGTATAAAGTATAAAGTATAAAGTATAAAGTATAAAGTATAAAGTATAAAGTATAAAGTATAAAGTATAAAGTATAAAGTATAAAGTATAAAGTATAAAGTATAAAGTATAAAGTATAAAGTATAAAGTATAAAGTATAAAGTATAAAGTATAAAGTATAAAGTATAAAGTATAAAGTATAAAGTATAAAGTATAAAGTATAAAGTATAAAGTATAAAGTATAAAGTATAAAGTATAAAGTATAAAGTATAAAGTATAAAGTATAAAGTATAAAGTATAAAGTATAAAGTATAAAGTATAAAGTATAAAGTATAAAGTATAAAGTATAAAGTATAAAGTATAAAGTATAAAGTATAAAGTATAAAGTATAAAGTATAAAGTATAAAGTATAAAGTATAAAGTATAAAGTATAAAGTATAAAGTATAAAGTATAAAGTATAAAGTATAAAGTATAAAGTATAAAGTATAAAGTATAAAGTATAAAGTATAAAGTATAAAGTATAAAGTATAAAGTATAAAGTATAAAGTATAAAGTATAAAGTATAAAGTATAAAGTATAAAGTATAAAGTATAAAGTATAAAGTATAAAGTATAAAGTATAAAGTATAAAGTATAAAGTATAAAGTATAAAGTATAAAGTATAAAGTATAAAGTATAAAGTATAAAGTATAAAGTATAAAGTATAAAGTATAAAGTATAAAGTATAAAGTATAAAGTATAAAGTATAAAGTATAAAGTATAAAGTATAAAGTATAAAGTATAAAGTATAAAGTATAAAGTATAAAGTATAAAGTATAAAGTATAAAGTATAAAGTATAAAGTATAAAGTATAAAGTATAAAGTATAAAGTATAAAGTATAAAGTATAAAGTATAAAGTATAAAGTATAAAGTATAAAGTATAAAGTATAAAGTATAAAGTATAAAGTATAAAGTATAAAGTATAAAGTATAAAGTATAAAGTATAAAGTATAAAGTATAAAGTATAAAGTATAAAGTATAAAGTATAAAGTATAAAGTATAAAGTATAAAGTATAAAGTATAAAGTATAAAGTATAAAGTATAAAGTATAAAGTATAAAGTATAAAGTATAAAGTATAAAGTATAAAGTATAAAGTATAAAGTATAAAGTATAAAGTATAAAGTATAAAGTATAAAGTATAAAGTATAAAGTATAAAGTATAAAGTATAAAGTATAAAGTATAAAGTATAAAGTATAAAGTATAAAGTATAAAGTATAAAGTATAAAGTATAAAGTATAAAGTATAAAGTATAAAGTATAAAGTATAAAGTATAAAGTATAAAGTATAAAGTATAAAGTATAAAGTATAAAGTATAAAGTATAAAGTATAAAGTATAAAGTATAAAGTATAAAGTATAAAGTATAAAGTATAAAGTATAAAGTATAAAGTATAAAGTATAAAGTATAAAGTATAAAGTATAAAGTATAAAGTATAAAGTATAAAGTATAAAGTATAAAGTATAAAGTATAAAGTATAAAGTATAAAGTATAAAGTATAAAGTATAAAGTATAAAGTATAAAGTATAAAGTATAAAGTATAAAGTATAAAGTATAAAGTATAAAGTATAAAGTATAAAGTATAAAGTATAAAGTATAAAGTATAAAGTATAAAGTATAAAGTATAAAGTATAAAGTATAAAGTATAAAGTATAAAGTATAAAGTATAAAGTATAAAGTATAAAGTATAAAGTATAAAGTATAAAGTATAAAGTATAAAGTATAAAGTATAAAGTATAAAGTATAAAGTATAAAGTATAAAGTATAAAGTATAAAGTATAAAGTATAAAGTATAAAGTATAAAGTATAAAGTATAAAGTATAAAGTATAAAGTATAAAGTATAAAGTATAAAGTATAAAGTATAAAGTATAAAGTATAAAGTATAAAGTATAAAGTATAAAGTATAAAGTATAAAGTATAAAGTATAAAGTATAAAGTATAAAGTATAAAGTATAAAGTATAAAGTATAAAGTATAAAGTATAAAGTATAAAGTATAAAGTATAAAGTATAAAGTATAAAGTATAAAGTATAAAGTATAAAGTATAAAGTATAAAGTATAAAGTATAAAGTATAAAGTATAAAGTATAAAGTATAAAGTATAAAGTATAAAGTATAAAGTATAAAGTATAAAGTATAAAGTATAAAGTATAAAGTATAAAGTATAAAGTATAAAGTATAAAGTATAAAGTATAAAGTATAAAGTATAAAGTATAAAGTATAAAGTATAAAGTATAAAGTATAAAGTATAAAGTATAAAGTATAAAGTATAAAGTATAAAGTATAAAGTATAAAGTATAAAGTATAAAGTATAAAGTATAAAGTATAAAGTATAAAGTATAAAGTATAAAGTATAAAGTATAAAGTATAAAGTATAAAGTATAAAGTATAAAGTATAAAGTATAAAGTATAAAGTATAAAGTATAAAGTATAAAGTATAAAGTATAAAGTATAAAGTATAAAGTATAAAGTATAAAGTATAAAGTATAAAGTATAAAGTATAAAGTATAAAGTATAAAGTATAAAGTATAAAGTATAAAGTATAAAGTATAAAGTATAAAGTATAAAGTATAAAGTATAAAGTATAAAGTATAAAGTATAAAGTATAAAGTATAAAGTATAAAGTATAAAGTATAAAGTATAAAGTATAAAGTATAAAGTATAAAGTATAAAGTATAAAGTATAAAGTATAAAGTATAAAGTATAAAGTATAAAGTATAAAGTATAAAGTATAAAGTATAAAGTATAAAGTATAAAGTATAAAGTATAAAGTATAAAGTATAAAGTATAAAGTATAAAGTATAAAGTATAAAGTATAAAGTATAAAGTATAAAGTATAAAGTATAAAGTATAAAGTATAAAGTATAAAGTATAAAGTATAAAGTATAAAGTATAAAGTATAAAGTATAAAGTATAAAGTATAAAGTATAAAGTATAAAGTATAAAGTATAAAGTATAAAGTATAAAGTATAAAGTATAAAGTATAAAGTATAAAGTATAAAGTATAAAGTATAAAGTATAAAGTATAAAGTATAAAGTATAAAGTATAAAGTATAAAGTATAAAGTATAAAGTATAAAGTATAAAGTATAAAGTATAAAGTATAAAGTATAAAGTATAAAGTATAAAGTATAAAGTATAAAGTATAAAGTATAAAGTATAAAGTATAAAGTATAAAGTATAAAGTATAAAGTATAAAGTATAAAGTATAAAGTATAAAGTATAAAGTATAAAGTATAAAGTATAAAGTATAAAGTATAAAGTATAAAGTATAAAGTATAAAGTATAAAGTATAAAGTATAAAGTATAAAGTATAAAGTATAAAGTATAAAGTATAAAGTATAAAGTATAAAGTATAAAGTATAAAGTATAAAGTATAAAGTATAAAGTATAAAGTATAAAGTATAAAGTATAAAGTATAAAGTATAAAGTATAAAGTATAAAGTATAAAGTATAAAGTATAAAGTATAAAGTATAAAGTATAAAGTATAAAGTATAAAGTATAAAGTATAAAGTATAAAGTATAAAGTATAAAGTATAAAGTATAAAGTATAAAGTATAAAGTATAAAGTATAAAGTATAAAGTATAAAGTATAAAGTATAAAGTATAAAGTATAAAGTATAAAGTATAAAGTATAAAGTATAAAGTATAAAGTATAAAGTATAAAGTATAAAGTATAAAGTATAAAGTATAAAGTATAAAGTATAAAGTATAAAGTATAAAGTATAAAGTATAAAGTATAAAGTATAAAGTATAAAGTATAAAGTATAAAGTATAAAGTATAAAGTATAAAGTATAAAGTATAAAGTATAAAGTATAAAGTATAAAGTATAAAGTATAAAGTATAAAGTATAAAGTATAAAGTATAAAGTATAAAGTATAAAGTATAAAGTATAAAGTATAAAGTATAAAGTATAAAGTATAAAGTATAAAGTATAAAGTATAAAGTATAAAGTATAAAGTATAAAGTATAAAGTATAAAGTATAAAGTATAAAGTATAAAGTATAAAGTATAAAGTATAAAGTATAAAGTATAAAGTATAAAGTATAAAGTATAAAGTATAAAGTATAAAGTATAAAGTATAAAGTATAAAGTATAAAGTATAAAGTATAAAGTATAAAGTATAAAGTATAAAGTATAAAGTATAAAGTATAAAGTATAAAGTATAAAGTATAAAGTATAAAGTATAAAGTATAAAGTATAAAGTATAAAGTATAAAGTATAAAGTATAAAGTATAAAGTATAAAGTATAAAGTATAAAGTATAAAGTATAAAGTATAAAGTATAAAGTATAAAGTATAAAGTATAAAGTATAAAGTATAAAGTATAAAGTATAAAGTATAAAGTATAAAGTATAAAGTATAAAGTATAAAGTATAAAGTATAAAGTATAAAGTATAAAGTATAAAGTATAAAGTATAAAGTATAAAGTATAAAGTATAAAGTATAAAGTATAAAGTATAAAGTATAAAGTATAAAGTATAAAGTATAAAGTATAAAGTATAAAGTATAAAGTATAAAGTATAAAGTATAAAGTATAAAGTATAAAGTATAAAGTATAAAGTATAAAGTATAAAGTATAAAGTATAAAGTATAAAGTATAAAGTATAAAGTATAAAGTATAAAGTATAAAGTATAAAGTATAAAGTATAAAGTATAAAGTATAAAGTATAAAGTATAAAGTATAAAGTATAAAGTATAAAGTATAAAGTATAAAGTATAAAGTATAAAGTATAAAGTATAAAGTATAAAGTATAAAGTATAAAGTATAAAGTATAAAGTATAAAGTATAAAGTATAAAGTATAAAGTATAAAGTATAAAGTATAAAGTATAAAGTATAAAGTATAAAGTATAAAGTATAAAGTATAAAGTATAAAGTATAAAGTATAAAGTATAAAGTATAAAGTATAAAGTATAAAGTATAAAGTATAAAGTATAAAGTATAAAGTATAAAGTATAAAGTATAAAGTATAAAGTATAAAGTATAAAGTATAAAGTATAAAGTATAAAGTATAAAGTATAAAGTATAAAGTATAAAGTATAAAGTATAAAGTATAAAGTATAAAGTATAAAGTATAAAGTATAAAGTATAAAGTATAAAGTATAAAGTATAAAGTATAAAGTATAAAGTATAAAGTATAAAGTATAAAGTATAAAGTATAAAGTATAAAGTATAAAGTATAAAGTATAAAGTATAAAGTATAAAGTATAAAGTATAAAGTATAAAGTATAAAGTATAAAGTATAAAGTATAAAGTATAAAGTATAAAGTATAAAGTATAAAGTATAAAGTATAAAGTATAAAGTATAAAGTATAAAGTATAAAGTATAAAGTATAAAGTATAAAGTATAAAGTATAAAGTATAAAGTATAAAGTATAAAGTATAAAGTATAAAGTATAAAGTATAAAGTATAAAGTATAAAGTATAAAGTATAAAGTATAAAGTATAAAGTATAAAGTATAAAGTATAAAGTATAAAGTATAAAGTATAAAGTATAAAGTATAAAGTATAAAGTATAAAGTATAAAGTATAAAGTATAAAGTATAAAGTATAAAGTATAAAGTATAAAGTATAAAGTATAAAGTATAAAGTATAAAGTATAAAGTATAAAGTATAAAGTATAAAGTATAAAGTATAAAGTATAAAGTATAAAGTATAAAGTATAAAGTATAAAGTATAAAGTATAAAGTATAAAGTATAAAGTATAAAGTATAAAGTATAAAGTATAAAGTATAAAGTATAAAGTATAAAGTATAAAGTATAAAGTATAAAGTATAAAGTATAAAGTATAAAGTATAAAGTATAAAGTATAAAGTATAAAGTATAAAGTATAAAGTATAAAGTATAAAGTATAAAGTATAAAGTATAAAGTATAAAGTATAAAGTATAAAGTATAAAGTATAAAGTATAAAGTATAAAGTATAAAGTATAAAGTATAAAGTATAAAGTATAAAGTATAAAGTATAAAGTATAAAGTATAAAGTATAAAGTATAAAGTATAAAGTATAAAGTATAAAGTATAAAGTATAAAGTATAAAGTATAAAGTATAAAGTATAAAGTATAAAGTATAAAGTATAAAGTATAAAGTATAAAGTATAAAGTATAAAGTATAAAGTATAAAGTATAAAGTATAAAGTATAAAGTATAAAGTATAAAGTATAAAGTATAAAGTATAAAGTATAAAGTATAAAGTATAAAGTATAAAGTATAAAGTATAAAGTATAAAGTATAAAGTATAAAGTATAAAGTATAAAGTATAAAGTATAAAGTATAAAGTATAAAGTATAAAGTATAAAGTATCTAACGTCTTGGTGTTTTTCTACTAGCTCATGGATGAACAAAAGGCAAATAAACAGAAAAAAAAATCTATTTCACTGCGAATCAAACCCTGGACCCTGGACCCATCGCTTAAGAGTCAAATGCTCTAACGTCGTGATATATATGAGAAAAATCAGTCTGAAACATGGTTCTTGTCATCGTAAATATGTAACAAAAGTTTTTAAGCAAATATTTTATATCAAAAAGGTTGTAGATACAGCATTAATGTTATGTTCGGATACTTTTGAACTTTAAGGTGTGGCAAATATTTTTAATTCAAAATATTGAATTTTGTAAGAATAAAGTTAAAGGTAAAAAAAATTCTCAGATACTATTGTTTCAATATGTCAAAATATTCAAGTAATTTCTAGAGCATCTTTCTTAGAAACAAGCATCTTCTTGTTGTTAAGCTAGAATTTTCTTCATCATTTCTTTTCTTAACAAAAATGCAGCACCAAGACGACGCACCTTATTTTCCAACCACGCCCTGATGTGCTTTAAACTTTATCAAACCATGCCCCTCTGCTTAACCCTCTCTATTTTAACCATTCTTTGTCAAATACAACTATGTAAATTGCTGTCATCCTCTTTTGCTGCAATCTGCGCACATTCCAGCTCTTGAGCAATGCAGCAATATGGGCAACAGCAACAACAACAACAACAAAAACCAATTTTCTTGCACAGGCCAACAAACAATTTCAATGCTTAAATGAATACATCAGTTTTTCTAGTGCCGATGCTGTCAACATTTAATAGCACCACCATCAGCAACAGCATCAGCAACACTTTTCCCTTTTGCTTTTGTTTTAATTTTTTTTTCTTTTTCTTCCCAATTTCAATTGTTGTCTGACGATGCGCCTTCAATTTTTGCATTTTGTGCGCATCGTTGTCTGATTTAATTGCAATTTTTTACGTGTGCTTTTAACAATTTTCTGCTCGTTTGTTAGTGTTTCTTTTACTTTTCTTTTTGGTTTGAAATGTGAAAAACTAACAGTGTGTTAGCCAAAAATATATGTATGGCTAGATAGCAGCGAGCGATTTTGTTGCGTTGGCGTTTTGGTTTGATGGTAACATGCTGCAAGGCAACATGTTGACTTTAAAGCTTAACGCTTTAATACAATGTAAATTATTTCAAATTCTTTTGTTTTTCTTATATTTTCTTGTTTTTGTTTTTGTTTTTATTAATCACTGTTATTATGATGCACGTGCTTAAAACAAAGAGCTGGCGATTTGTTGTAGTGATGATATTTGATTTACACCACCAGCTGGTCTGCATATTAATGCAGATTCTTTATTGAAATTAAGTTAAATGTTGATGTACAATTTTATGTGAATACACTAATTTATTTATTTATGAATGAAATAATGCAAGAGAATTTTAAGATATTCCCGTCTTCACGTCATGGAACCAAAAATGTAGCACACCATTGCGTATACGTGATTTTAACTCAAAAGAGCTCTAAAAAATTTTAATAATATTATTAAGCACAAAATTTTGTATTTTAATTTTTTGTCCTTTCCAAAAAATTATGGGAAGTGCCTTAACAATTTAAAAAAGTACGAAGATGACGAAAATAATACATCTTTATTATTCATGCAACGATCGATGGATGTTAATATTATCTTAATAAATCTTATATGACGGATCCTTTGGATGGTTGACGATTATTTTAAGAGTATAAGGCCCGTTAACTGATCTCAATTTTAAACAAAGGTTAGCTTAAACAAAGTTTAAAATGCCTTAACCTCAGTTTAAATTTTAACGCCGATACCTCATCTCAAAAAATCTAAGTTTAACTTGGTGAGGCAAGTTTAAATTTAAACACAGAAATTCTAGGTTTAAAAAATTTAAACTTAGATTTTGTCAAAAATTCTCTGAGAACATTGGAAATATTCTCAATCGTAAACAAAAAATTAAAATAAAAAAAATCATACTTCAAAGAAATCAAAACAATAAACAAAAAACATACATATTTTAAGTTTTGAAAAAAAAAAATATTCCAATGAAACTGACAATTTGCATTATTTTATCAAAACTTTTTGAAATATTTTGTTGTTCTACGTCAAAGTTGTAGAAAATTTTACTACAGTGCCGCTCAAATATGTTTTTTAATCTCAGTTTAAATTTTTAAACAGAGTTTAAGAAAACTGCCGATAAAAATGAGATAAGTTACGAAAATAATTTTAACTGTGTTTAAAATTTTAACTCTGTTTACGAAATCTGAGGTTAAGGAATTTAAACTTCGGAGATCAGTTAACGGGCCTAAGAGCTTAAAATTTAAACACCTTATAATTTTAAAAATCCTGGCCAAGATCCTTTCAAAGTTAAACTCTTAGAAATGCATTAAGGTAGTGTAAAACCTAATGGCTAAATGTTGAAGAAATAAAGTGATTGTTAGCGGTTCATAGCTGCACCAAGCGCACAGTTATGGTTGATACTGATGGGTCTAAACTCGAAACTTGTGAAACAGAAGCAAGGATTTATGGTCAAAATTTCCAAAAGCTCTTCTAAGCGACTATACTTCAACCGAATATAAATATCGTCCAGGTTTGTGTCCGAGGATATTTCCTTTGTTTATGAGCTTGCATGAAGATTTATGTGTGATTGCGCTCAATTAAAAAATGCATTGAAATGAAACAATAAAATAGAATTGTGATGGTCATCAGGACATTTAAGGGCAACGAAACGGCATATTGCTTCAACAAATGCCTTTAGAAACCCTAAACTTCTTACTGGCCCCGAAAGATTTTATAGCAGGTTTACTGTACATACCACTGTATTCTCAGATACCATCTAAAAAACATAGGCCTGTCTGAATCACGTCTTTGAAGACTTTGTGAGGAGAATGAAGAAACTGCAGTGCACATTATATGTGAACTAGTATTAAACTATGATAGATCGCATTCAAAACATTTAAGTCGGAAACGATATGACAACATTATTACATTCACATCATAAGTTGTTATGTTGCAGTCGTCGTCAATGTGTCCTTACTGATGAACATGAAATAAATTTTGTGTGCATACATTCAGGCTGACAATGTTTTTCATTAATAAAAGCACTGTAACAGCAAGAATCAACAGTTTGAGAGATATGAGGTGCGAAGCAGGACGCTTGCCTTGTATGCATTAAGTTGGTCAATAGTTTGTAAAATTCAGACTTCCTTATTTTGGTGAAGTATTACCATGTACACCATCAATAATTTCAGACATCAAACCAAATTTTGCTATCACATATTTATCAAAAGCTTAAGCAAGGAAAACGAACCTAACATGGCAGCGTAACTTATACCGCTTAACTCTCAAAAGTTGAAAATTAATTTTTATGAATATGTTGTAATTTTTACTCGCTTAGATTAAGAGATATGGTAAGTTGTAATTCAACAAAGGATGATTTTTTGAGCTTAGAAAAAAAAAATGTAGTCATCAGACAGCGGAAAGAGATGCTTAGGAAACAAAGTCAAAAAAACTTTGACATGGAATTATTACTCTACATTAAACAGCCAGCCTTTTAACTAATGACATAATTAAATAAAGAAATTTTACCGATCGCGGAGATTGTCTGTTCAAGACCGAAAATGCAACAAACATGCAATGAGCGTTGCATGAAATTATTACCCAGCGTGTTTAGTTCGATGAAAATAAGGGATGGGTTTGGTACTTGTACTGGGCCTTACGACAGATATAAAAAACAAACTGTGACGTGACACGATAACACTGCGAAGGTAGTGCATTAAAAATGCAACGAAAATGCGAAAGCGTTGCATGGAGTTCTTATTCGGTGACTAAATGTGCTACGATTAATTTTATAGTACAATATCAAAGGTGATTTTTTTGACCACATGACAAAAATTAAAAAAAAATTCAAAGTGAAATGGCACTAAGGTAAAAGTACTGTGCCACGGTAAGGAACACTACTAATATCAAACAAAAAGAAAAGACAACAAAGTAAAAAGTAAAATAATAACGAAATAAGGTTAGGATAAGGATTAAGATGACGCCTAGAATAGAGAAAATAACAAATATTAAGACCAAATCACGACAAGGATTTGAATAGGGCCTCGAAAAAGGATTTGAACAGAGAATGGGTGAAGGATTGAAACAAAGATTTGAATGAGAAAAAGAACTACGAGAAGAATTACACGGAGAGAAATTTAAGCTGAAAACAATCTCAAACCAATTAATTTTGGGAGTGATTCTGAGTTAAGCCATAATATTCTTGAAATCAAGCCCTAATGTGAGTATTTATAAAAAAATCAACATGTCCATTCGTGCATAATGTATGTGATTTTTTTATTATTTATTAAAAAAATTAATATGCCCACATTCGTCCAATATAAGCAATTTTTGGATTGTTTATTAAAAAATTAATAAGCTCACTTGAGCCCAATTTATGTCAAATGCAAAAAATAAATATACGTGAATACAAAATTTAAGACATTTTATTTATAAAAAAAAACAAAAAACAGATGACAAACAAGCATAAAAACTTTATTTTCATTGTCCCAATTAGATATATTTGAACCGATTCGGGAAGGAAACTATAATTTTTGAATTTATTTTCTGCACTCTGATTCACCTTTATACTAACAGGAATAAAAACCAACTGAGAATTATGTCGATCAATTGATAGTTTTTTGATGAGCAAAAACAATAACAACAAACAAACTCAAGACTCAAGATTGCAAACAAACTCAAGATTACACTTATTTAGTACAAATTGACGTATTTATATAAAAAAAATTCAAGCCCAATTTCTGGCATAAATTGCGAATATGAATAGCTTGTTTTGAGATGGATTTGAGCTCTATTGAGCTGATTACAGTAACGAACGCTTTGAGCTTGATTTAGACCATTTTGTTCTCTTCGTTTTCTCGAGAAGACTATCGAAAAGAAGTGGGAAAGGAATTAGGACAAGTATAATTTAAGGATATGGTTACGATCTGAGACAAGGATAATGGTAAGGACTGGGAAAATTATTGGAATAAGTTTTATGACAGAGACTACTACATGCATAAGGATTTCTAGGAGAACTAGAACGGGTACTTGACGGGTATTTGCCCCAGTGCTAAAAAAAGAGTAAGGAAAAGGTTAAGGAAATTTTTTATAGGTAAAAGGTAAAAGGTAAAAGGTAAAAGGTAAAAGGTAAAAGGTAAAAGGTAAAAGGTAAAAGGTAAAAGGTAAAAGGTAAAAGGTAAAAGGTAAAAGGTAAAAGGTAAAAGGTAAAAGGTAAAAGGTAAAAGGTAAAAGGTAAAAGGTAAAAGGTAAAAGGTAAAAGGTAAAAGGTAAAAGGTAAAAGGTAAAAGGTAAAAGGTAAAAGGTAAAAGGTAAAAGGTAAAAGGTAAAAGGTAAAAGGTAAAAGGTAAAAGGTAAAAGGTAAAAGGTAAAAGGTAAAAGGTAAAAGGTAAAAGGTAAAAGGTAAAAGGTAAAAGGTAAAAGGTAAAAGGTAAAAGGTAAAAGGTAAAAGGTAAAAGGTAAAAGGTAAAAGGTAAAAGGTAAAAGGTAAAAGGTAAAAGGTAAAAGGTAAAAGGTAAAAGGTAAAAGGTAAAAGGTAAAAGGTAAAGAGGTTTTGGATAATTTTTAATAAAAGAAGAATTTCGAAAAGCCATCAAAATTAATCAATCATTTTTTGTTCAATCAATCAAGTTTAAGCAAAATATTTCATGCTACAAAATTCCTTTAACTCCTTTTAAACCTCAAATCATTCTATAATTTTTTTTTTAGTTTTTGATTTTTTGTAAATATTTTATTTTTTAAGTTTTATATGTGTACTACATTGTTGTTTTTTTATTTTGCTGTGTTTTAATGTCATTAAATGCAAACATTCTGGTATTTCAAATTTAACGCCTTTTAAACAAAATTACGTCATTTTATTGTAGTGAGTATTATTTTGACAATTATGTTAAAATTATCTGCACAAAAAAAATATCAAAATTACTTCAATGCAAGCAAAAAACAAACAAAAATAATAAGTTTGCTCACAGCAATTGAGTCAAGGTTAGCTAAAAAAAACAATTTAAATTTGTTTTGTTTAGACTTAATTATATGAAAATAATGCAAAATAATAGCAAATATAACAAAAACAATCACGGCCAATGAGACTAAAAAGCATTTTTTAGGCTGATTAAATTTCGTTTAACTTAAAAACTAGCAAAATGCCGGGTTATGACAACAAATTCTAAAATGTTACACAAACAACTTGTTCCCTTGCTGGGGTGAATGAGCGACATTCATGAATTCTTTAACAATGGTTATTAGTAGTTTTTTTTTTTTCAAAACTTATTTTCACATTTAGTTATGTGTGAAAAACTACGCTCGGCTGAGTTTTTCTCATGTCAATTCTAGGCTGCATTATTCATCTATTCTGCATTGTTTTTTTTGTGTTGTGGTTGCATTACGCATGCGTGCATGTAGCGTGTTGGGAATCGCATTCTTTGTTATGTCAACCAAATACATAATATTAAAATCTTGCTTCCATGAGTTACATAAAACTTCAAATAATTTTATGAAAATTTAATTTGTATAATTCTCCGAATATGAACTGAATAAAACTGTAACATTTAATTTTAATTAATTGTAGCTTAATTCAAACAACAAAATTGTATAGAGATACAAAGGCTTGCGTGCAACTGTTGCTGTCGGGGTGAGTCTGTGAAATGGTGCTGTGGCTGTTCTATATTTATATTTTTAAGCTATTATTGTGTGCAGTGCCTCAAAAAAATGTTCAATAAAATTATTTTAACCCTTGATCTTTCATCCAAGATCATTACAGAAATTCCAAATAAAAAATTTCCCAGAAACATCTAAACATCTATATCCTTAAGCAGCTCTTGTCGACCACATAATTTCTTCTTCTGCTTCTTACTATGCCAATACTTAACTCAAGTCTCTCTCTTAACCAGTTTTGTTCTGAACGTGACTAAAAGGCGAACTGCAGTCATCTGCAAAGAGCCGCACAATTTCTGCCCGTAGAAGCCACATAAAAAATAAGGTAAAAGGTAACCGGCCGCGATTGCTGCCAACTTTATGAATATGTTTGGCTGCTTGATACTTAAGGAAAAAAACAACAAAAAAATCATACAAATTGCAGCGTCATCGCCTTGGAATGCCTGAGCATGCAGGCCAGAAACAAGTTTTATTGGCAACACAAACAACATATTAACTGGAACTTGCAACAATTTGTGAAGAAAGTCGAACAAAGCTAAATTGTACAAAATTATTTGCCCAGAAAAAAAACATAAATTGGGTTAATGGAAATAATGTGAAGAGGGTAGGGAAAAAATAAATGTGCAGATACAGACAGCAGCATATCTAAATAACACTTGAAATTTTATTGCTCACTCCAAAAGAGCTGTTGTTAATCTGGAGCAATTAATCTGGCTTTTTTTGTCACCGCATTCTTGTTTCAAAATTATGTATGTATTTCATCTTAACCAGCTAATTGTAGCAGCAACACAAACCCAGAACCAGCTAAAACTGTGTGTCTATCAGGCTTAATTTAATGATTTATGACGTTGTTTGTGCAGCGAAGCGACGCCAATTCATAGAACAAAATGGGCATGAAACAAAAATTGCTTACTTATAAAATGAATGTGTAAGTAATGAGTGTGTGTGTGTGTGTTTGTGGGTGTGTGTGTATATATAATTTGTTTGTATTTGTGTTTAAAAATATGTTGATGTATGCAAAATAAAAATCAAATCAAACTGTGACAACAATCTTACGAAAAAGCTTGCAAAAAAAAAATCAACAACGTACACCAACACCACTATACGCCAAAAATAAGGGTGCCAAAATTAATATTTATGTAAGCAAAACCGCTACCAAATTTAAATGAAGTATTGATGTGTGGACGATAAGGGTTAGAAACTAGAAATTAAAAAAGATTCTTACTGTCTCATGGAACCCCAGCGACGATTTGGCAAACTATCTGGATTGCTGAAATATATAAAAGAAGATGTAGATGTTGTTGGTGAGAAATAGAATAAAAAGAGCATAAAAGACATCTTAAAGATACAAAAATAATTTCGCAAATAAAATTTGTTTTCTATCAAGAATAAACGCTTCATACAAATTTCAAATTCAATTAAAATTCAATTTCAATTCAAAAAAATTCAATAATAAACATAATATTTAAGCTCTTTTAGGCTTGTGTCTATAAATAACTCCTACCGCACATGGGTTAATTATGAACTTTTTAAATCTATTACAACATGTGTATAAAAGCTCTTACATTACTTAAACTCTCTCGATTAAAGCTTAACATAAATTCAGTTGCATTAAGCTCAAGCACAAAACGAAGCAATGAGTAATGTTTGAAAACGCACTCATGCATAAATCATATACAATGAGTGAGCTTAAAAATGTAAGCCAGGGTTGATGCTTTCGTAGTAATATTTAGTAATATTTCAAAGTAGCTTAGTTTTCGGTAAGTCGAAAAGGAAAATAAGTAAGATCATATGTAAATTAAAAAAAAAAAAAAAACAAATTGGCCATTTCAGCCCTTTGAAAGGACTTTGACCGAGCTTCTTATGATCAATTGTGTTGTGTGTGTTATTAAATGTTTGCACACAATTGACCGAGAACTGGACCTACATGTTTTATGCCGACTCCGAACGGCTAAAGTTCATGTTCTCAAGAAGCTTTACATGGCATTATTTACTCTCTGAGGTTTGCCATTGTCTGCAGAGAGGTGGTGACCGATCAGAAAAATTTTGTATTGAAAAAACTTTTCGCCGCGGCTGGGGATCGAACCCGGGCTCCGAGCATGCTAAGCCACACACTTAACCTGCATGCCACGGTCACCACAAGTGGATGTAAATTCAAGCTTAACTTAAAACAATAGAAAAAATGTAGAAAAAAATTCATTTTTCAAAAAAAATTTTAAACATTTTCAACATAAAAAAAAAAATATTCAGCTACTCATACTTAAAGTGGGACACCAAGGAAAATATTCTACTATTGGGTTTCAAAAATAAAAAACCAAGTTAAATAAAATTTTGTACAGACTATATATATGTTACTGAACAAAAGTAAAAACAAAAACAAAAATAAAGATGAAATGTTTAACATAACTTTTGGCCTTTTATTTTTAACGCTAAACTCAGTTATATGCGGTGCCCCACTTTGAGTGTGAGTAACTATAGCTTGACGAAGTTCGAAATAGGACGAAATTATTAAAAATAACTAAAAGACTGTTTTATATGGGAAAAATCTACTTTGAGCATATATGTATAACCGAAAATCGACGTGGTTATAAATTTTAAAAGTTTTCTTTGTACAAAGCAGTGTTGCATATCATATAAATAAGGTATTTTTTACGTTTTTTTAGTTAATTTTTTGTTAAACAAATACCGAAATAAATACTTACATATAAAGTACCGTTTTCTACGAAGAACTGAAATGTTTTCATTTTAAAAAGATTAAATACTAATTTGCTAAAGACATCACAAGACTAAAGGAACCTTAATGTTCTTTATTATTCAATTTCTACATACAGGTTATATTTTTGGCAAGTTCCTAAAAATATCTAAAAATATCTTTACTGATTTAGTTATTGGTAGAAAATATTGATATCTTCAAGAAAATTATTTCGTCTAAAAATCGAGTGTTTGGTTTTCTAACAAAAAAAAAAAAAAAAAAATATAAGACCTCAGTCGAAAAAAAACATTTTACTTGGTCAGTACAAGAAACTGTGATCGACATTGTTGAATTTTAACTTAAACAATTTTAGTTGAAAGTAACTGTTATCATTTTGTAAGTCTTGAAATTGTTCCCTTGTTTAATTGGCATTTTATAATTGTTTTGATTTCACTATTTATATCCCGAGGAATAGTTTGAGTTCATTTCAAAGTACTCAGCAGAGTTTGGATTTGAAAATTCGTAAATGGCAGTAAATCTTAAAAAAATCGCAGTGAAACGAATTTTTGCGCAGTAGATTTTGTATGTTTTTTATTTAAAACCGTGTAAGTACATTTTATGTTGATTTTTGTGCATTTTATATTTACTACATATTTGCAATTTGGAGAAAAATATTATTTTACTTATTCAAAATATATTAAACGTCGAAATATTTATAGAAATTTTCTGTCCCACCTGTTGTTTGTAAGAATAATAAAAAAATAACCATACAATTTTTGTAGTGAATAAATCGCAGTAGACTTGGAAAAACTGCAGTGACGCATCAAAGCATTACATTTTTCTAAGAAGCTCAGTATATCTACTGCAATTGCAGTAAAGTGCGAACACTGGTACTCAGGCACAAAAGTAACAAAAAACTGAAAAGTTTATGAAAAAAAAAAACGAATCGCACATTAGCCCGATTGGAAACGTGCTCTATGAAGAAGACCCTAGAATCAAACTAATACATTTTACAGAAAATAGTATCGTAACTGGCCAGAGTCTTAACTATAATGATCCCGAACTAAACCCAACAAATAACTCGAAAGTCAGCTGAAACAGTACAGTATATAGTCTGTATTTTGTCAATAAATAGGTGAGTGCTCGATTAGATTTTTGTTCGTACCTCGTAATGTGCCCAAGGCGTTCCAGGACTATAACTTTTTTCGGTGCATAGATTGAACATTTGATGAAACAGGCAACGGACTGCTACTTTAAATATGCTACTTTGTTGACAAATATGAAATTGTTTATTGGGTATGTTGTTTTCGTTTTAAAATAATATTAGCAAAGAACATATCAAATCTATTAAGATTTATTTTCTATTTTAAATTGAATTTAATCAGATGCCCCTTTTCAGAAATTCATCAAAATTACACGGTAGCATCATAAAGTCTGTTATTAAAAGATTTTAGCTTAAGAACTTAATTTAATAAAAATATAATAATTTATGTTTAAATCGAACTCAATATCATACCTTGTACTGAAGTACTACAATCTGAATAAGTTAATGAAATAAAAGTAGTAAAAAAATATAATACACATTTTGAGTGCAGTAGATCTGCTACTTTTGCAGTATATTGAAAACTCTGATTTGCTCTCATAATAAACGCTCGGCTTAAACTTTGTCGCGCTCTTGAGTCTGGCTTAAAGCTTTTCACTCAAATAGATTAACACAGAAGAGAGTCGTCTTCTTCAAAATACAATATTTTAAACCGGTTTTTATAAAGCGTTTAACTAAAACCAGTATTTTACTCATTTCTTGGAATAATATACATACGTAGATTAATGCTTACAAAAACAAAGCCATGTTAAAATAAAAGAAACTGTAAGAAAAAGCGAACAATACGCTTTAACAAAAGATTTGCTTAACAAGCTCGGCTACAGACATACTTTTTACTACATAATATATTAAATTGTATGTATAAGTTGTTAAATTTAATTGAAAACAAAACCAGCTACTTCTTAAATAACAATAAATATAACACTTAAGCTGCAAATGTCAAAGTGACAGCTTACCTGGTGGGCGTACGTCTGAGACTCATGCGTGCCCAGTTGTCGCGCGGTATGATGTTTAAATCGTCAACGCTGTAAGTGCAATAAAACAAAGAAACATAGAGTGGTCAATAAATTAAGAAGCAATATTGAAAAACGAAATAACAATAAAAATAAAAAGTCAGCGAGTTACAATTAAGCCGCTGTCAGCCATATTTTCTAGTTGGAGGCTAAACAAATATGGTGACTTGAGTTAATTTAGCAAACATTAAATAACAATGACTTGACTTTGTATATTCGACACATGCATAAGACGACTGGCTGACTGACTGACTGACTTCCGCTTAACTTGTCACGTTAACTTACTTATTTGGCGTGGAGTTGCCATGTGGTGCCAGTTCCAACTCTACACCGGCGCTGCCATTTGAATTGTTGTTGCCATCATTGGCTACCAAGTTGTTGGTGTGAAGCACGCTGTTATTATTATTGTTGTTGCCTACAAGATGATGATTAACACGTAAAAGAGCGCTACCTCCCTCAACTTCACCATAACCCTCAAAGGATTCACCGTCGGAGAGTGAGGAACACTGTGATTTTGGTGCATCCGCTATTGAAGAGAAAATATTAGACATTTTCCAAGCGGTAAAAACAAAAAAACACCCACCTGTGCTGGATGGTGGACTTGATGGTGTAGGACTCGAATCACCTGAATCTGCCTCGGCATATAAAAAAGATGTGTCCACCTTGCTAGACTTAATGCTAGGCATGGGCGCCATCTTGACTCCAACGGCTTAACGGCGTAACGGCAGCAAATCAAAGAAATAAGTGGCAGCTGCAAATAGTCAAGAAAAAAAAAGTTATAAATAATTTTGAAATCCAAAAATAATGAGCAAAACAAAACAAAACAAATTAATTTTGTCAATGGCGGCAAATGAAACTGAAAAAAAAAAAACACTGAAGTACACAAGAAACGGAAGTGGGTACATACTACAAGACAATGAAAAACAACCAAATAAACAAGGCCTAGATATAGTTAAGAGCAAAAAGTAAGGCGACATGCATGCTAATGATTCTTATCAGCCAAATATCATTAGGGCCAAGTATGTGGCAGACCATGACATAGAAACTAGAACGCTATAGAACAGTGTTTGGTGTGCCACCAAAAACGAGCCAGAACTTAAAGGCCAACAGAGAGAGAACAGCAACGCGTTAATGAAACAGTTGTTACAAAAATAACTCTGCAGACTAGTTGTCAATCATGCAATGAACAATTTGCTTTTGGGCCAAATAGTATAGAACAATTAGTGCCTAAAATAATTAATGTGAATACAAAAAATAATCTAAAGAAAACCTATTTTCATTGACACCATTTCATGCGACACATAATTATATACATAGTTGAATACAGGAATGTCTGACACAATGACAGGTCCAAACAATGGCAAAGAAAATGTTCACACTTCAGTTTGTAGTATCGTGCATGATATGAAAATTTTGATTGAATACATGAATACATTAATTACAGTAAACAAAGATATTCCAACCGTGTTACAGTTACTGCTGTAAAGATATTCCAAGCTCATACGTGGATAGCCACCATGACGTGGTGCAAGGACTCAATGGATTCTTGGCAGGGTCAATCATGTCATACAGTTCACGGAATGGCCAATAAACCAATTCAAGGATTTATGCGTTTCCGTTCCTAATGAATGGTTGGCGGGCAAGTAGTAAAAAATCCACTGGCGATACCTGGCCGCCTCAGAGAGTAACAACGGTTTTACCACGGCATTGGGGTTAGGCCGCGGTTGACATCTTTTTCTCTCTATTTTACTGATCACCGCACTGGCAGACTCTAAAGCAAGTCTAAAGCTGGATCGGGACTCCACGCAAAGTTGCTGTAAAGTATTTGAATGCAATTCTTGAGGATATATCGCAGAGCCTGCCAGTTTACTCTCTTCATCCATCGAGGATGAGGTTACCGAAAGAACCAGAATGAGTGCACTAAAACCAACAACCACAACACAAGACAGACAGTCTTAAAATACCGACGAGATGGAGCTTTCAGCAGTATCAGCCATGCTGTCTTTAAATGCTTCTGGCAGCAAACCACCCATCAAGCTTGCGACGGAAACTGTTGCCCTGGCCATATTACTTCAAAATAGGGTGTCCCAAATGAAAATTGTTTGTCGTATTTTATAGTTATTCAATCTTTGTTTGAAAGCTTATGAATTAAGGTATTTTTGAGATTTTTTGCAAATTTTTTGGAAAAGGTTTAAATCGTTAGACCAACGATTGAACCAAAGGATACCAAGCTTAAAATGCTTTAAATTTGGAACAGCCAGAGTAAAATCGAAATTTATTTTTTTTTTTTTTAATGGCATAAATTCTACAATATTTCTAACTACATCATTACATTTCTTCATTTATATGGAATTTTTTAAAGTTATGAAGCGTTTTTTAAAAAGTTTATGAAAATTTGACGAAAAAATTAAAAATATGTTTCCCAAATGACCAAAAAAATTTACAAAATGTGCATTAAAGTAAAGTATGAACATTTATTTTTCAAAAAAATTGAGCAAAGACTAAGAAAAAGCAAAGACTGCTTTTGAACAACTTATGTTTGTAATTTTAAAATTCGCCGAAAAAAACTGATGTTTAGTAAAATTCGATAGCGAAATATTCAAAAAATTTTACGAAATATTTTTTTTTGGAACACACTACACGATACCCAAATATTGAGTCTCTAAAACTGGCTATTGTGGAGTTTGGTGCCGATGAAAAGAAAGGGCTTGGTAGGTCCCATACAACCCAAATTTTCGATATTTTACACGTGCCGTTCCACTGGTAACACTTTATGGGCGTTGAATTAACTACAAAGTTTAAAAGGAAATCGGTATGTTTCAGAAAAAAACCAAGATTTCGTAAATAATCTTAGAACTAAACAAAATATTAAAAAAGGGCACAATAAAATTATTAAAAATTTAAATGTAAACTAGAAAATTTGGAAAGCAAACAAAATTTGTACTCACCAAGGAACAATATAGTATTCTAATGCAAGTAATATATTCTTTGACTTAAAATAAATATGGGCAGGAAAAATTACATAACTATTCAGAAGAGCCTACTTTTGTTACACATATACCATAAATATTCAAGTTAAATACGTATTGAGTCATTTCAGCTACAACTTAACATTAATATGTTATCTCAAACCCTCTTGAAACGTATAACTACTTAATGATCTAAATAAAATTAAAAACACCTACACCAAGCATTTAAGAATAAGTAGGTTAAATCAATAACGAAAAACAGACAACTTTCTTGACGATCGCAAAAGAAATGTGAGAAAATAAGAGGATTACTTCAACTGTTGAGTAGAATGTGATACGAATATAGCACGTGTAGATACTGACGACCAACATTATTTGACTTGTAATTGCATTCCATTCATTGTTTTCGTTGCGTTCAGGCGCGGATTTAGGTGGGGGCTAAGGGGGGCTGCAGCCCCCGGCCCCGAGCAGGTAGGGGCCCCGCAGGCGCTTATATATGAAGTGCTTGTTGTAAAAACATGACATGCTATATAAAAAATATTTCGAAGTAATCGACCTTAAAGTTTTAAAAAAATGAATATTTGTAAGAAATCATGTTTATTCTAAAAATTTATTTTAAGTATAGGGCCAGAATTGTTTGTAACAGAATTGCTTGTAACAGTACCGATGAGTGTTCGCACTTTACTGCGCTTTTTATCAAAATTGAATGTTTTACTGCGTCACTGCGGTTTTTCTTAAATATTCTGCGAAGTATTCGCGACAAATATTAGAATTGGTGATTTTATTTATTTCTCTTAAGAACCAACAGAAACACACAATCACAAATTCAAATATATTTTGTATCAGTAAAAAAATATGTTTCTGCAACATGCAGCCTACCAGCTACCAGCCTCCAAGTGACGGCACCACACTCTTCAAATGCATGACATTTTTGACGTATGGAAATCTTAACATGAACATACCATATATGTCAGATCGATCTGACAATTAATAATGACGTTACAGTGTTCTAAATGAAATTACTTTTGGTGTTGTTATTAAAAAAAGAAAGAATTCCATGGCTAGATTAAGCGTTAATTTTTGCGTAACAAAAGTACGAAAGAAACAAAAAAAAAGCGCAATAAATATTATGATGACCTGCTTCGTCGTATTCAACCGTAAAATATTGGATTGCATATTTTAAAAGAGGTTGAACCAGAACAAGAGATGAACACGCCGGGGGAGCACCAAACACAGTGACCACTCCAAAATGTTTTGGAAAATCCAAGATTACGTGTTAGACAATCATATCAAGTGCGTCGGTGGTTTAAATTATACAAGCAAATTTGGGCATGAGAAAGCTGACTGTAAGATGGGTGCCACATACGTTAACAATCAATAAAAAACATGAAAGTGTTCGCACTTCCCAACAATGTTTGGACATGTTTAGACAAAATTTAACTTATTTTTTGTAAAAATAGTGATCATGGATGAAACACGGATCCACCGCTATACACCTGAATAGGAGGAATCAGCAAAAGAGTGGGTAAGTCCCAATAGCGATGCACCAAAGTGAGCGAAGACTCAACAAACGACCGGAAAGGTGTTGGCGTCTGTTTTTTTTTTTTGGATTCAGCGGCATTTTAACTTTTTAACAGTCAACTTTTTTACGATTGAAGAACGAAATCGTCAACAACTGGGCTCCAATTATCGAAGAAAAAATCATCTTTTTGCAAGACAAATCAATCCAGCTCACAAATCGATCGAATTAATTCCTGATTGCACGCTTACGTTTCGAACTGTTTCTTCATTCCTCATCTTCCCCAGCTTAAGCCCCCAGCGACTTTTATCTTCCAAACTTAAAAAGGTGGCTCCAGAAGAGGAGTTTTGTTACGAATGAACAATAGTTTTTTTAAACTTTTTTTTTCGACCCACTCTAATGAACATGTCGAATTGGAAACTGAAGTTTATTTTAGATCTCTTCAGAAATCTTAACATTCAAAGGGCATTGCAATATTAAAAATCGTTGGGATAAGAAAAAAACGTGTGTTTTCTTTGTTAAGCCGGTAGCATCTTGAACGCGCTAGAACAGAAATTTTCAGTTTGTATGTTTATTCTGTCAATAGCATAAAATATACGAACGCGCTTGTGAATAAATGAAAAAATAAAAAACTATTGCGAAAAAGTTCGTTTTACTGCCATTTTTTAATTTAATTTACTGCGATTTACGAATTTTGAAGTCCGAACTCTCGTACCTATAGCAAATTGTGAAGCTAAAAGGTTATTTTTAGTATTTAAAAGAATAAAAAATTTTCATTAACCTTCTATGTTACATGAACGTTTGTCGTTAATAACGCAACTTTGTATAGAAAGTGATTTGTTGCAAACGATTAACTTTGACGAGTTGATAGAACGTTTTGCCAGTTAAATCGAAAAAAAAATTTTAAATAAAAATTGAACAGCAATTGTTTCACTTGAAGACACATGTAAAAATTAATATCTTGATTTTTAAAAGATCCGATTTAAATGCTCTGACCTTGAGTAGGCCCCGTGTCGATTTAAGCCCCAGGCCCCGCCATGTTTTAATCCGGCTCTGGTTGCGTTGAAGTTGAAGTTGAAGATATGTTTGTATTTTTCTGTTTCTGTTTCAAGAACCTTCTTTTTACATCTTCAAAGATTTGAAAAATTCGACTTAGTGCTATGTCCTATTGATGTGATAAAAAAAAAATGAAAAAGTGCTTTAAGTATTTTTTGGAAATATGGATCGAGGAAAAGTTTAAAGTACGGACGAAAAAGTTTAAAATGAGATGTACAAGGAACAAAGCCTCAGTAATCGTGAAATCGTTAGCAAAATCGGAAGAAGTCAAAACGTAGTATGTAATTCTTTAAGAAATAAGAGTGTACTTATATTGCGGTATCAGATGCAGAAAAAAGGGCAATTATTCGGAAAGCCTCCAACTCTTGCCTTTCAGCTTAAAAAATCAGCCATGAAGCTGCGGTAAGCGCCATTCTTTCAACCGCGCGGAGGTAGATAAGAGCGCTCTGTATCTAGCAAGACGTAAGATTAAGCAAAACCTCCACTAAACCCTGAACGGAAGGAAAATCGGTTGAATTTTTGTAAGAATCACATGGCTTGGAAGAGAGAATGGGAGTACGTAGTTTTCCGCGACGAAAAGAAGTCAAATTTGGAACGTCGTCTTTGACGACGTAAGATAAAGAGAAAACCACTACTTAACCCTGAACGGAAGGAAAATCGGTTGAATTTTTGTAAGATCACATACATAACTTGGAAGAGAAAGTGGGAGCACGTCGTTTTCACCGAAGAAAATAAGTTCAATTTGGATGTTATAACTATAACTTTTATAATCTGCGACAAAAGGAAGGTTTTTTTACTCATCACCATAACCGCAAGGGAGGTGTAATGGTTTGGGGGATAAATCATATTTTAGAACTATTGAGCTGGAGTTTCTATTGGAGTTTCTGTTGCAGTATGATCGAAAATTTCTAAAAAACGATACTAGAACAAGCTTAACTAAAGTTTGAGAATATGTTTGGACCCTTGGAATGGATTTACCAACTGGATAATACTCCTTTGCTTAAAAATGTTCAACTATTATCATGGTTTCCATACTCTCCGCACCTAAACATTATGAAGAATGTATGGGGCTAGTTAGTTCGAAAATTTAATGAATCCGCTAGAGAATTTGAAGACCAAGAGTCACTCATTTCTGCCATTAAAGTGGCTTGAGTGAAATTTTCCTTAACTACTTGAAGCAACCCAATGATTCCTTTAAAAACCAGATTTTTTAAACTATTTTAAGTAAAAGAAGTATTCTTTAGGAAAAAGGAAGAATATAAAGGAAAGAAAGTATACAAAGGAAGAATTCCTTAATAAAAATTATGACAGAAAAAAAATTTAATTATGATAAAGTATAAAACTTTTTCATTTCTATTTCTTAAAATTAATGAGTTGAACCTATTCTTATGACGCATCAAAAGTAAGAATTGTCAAAAAGAACTGAATGAAATAAAATAATAAAACGAGACGTCAAATGATTTTTACTGATTTTGACAATTCTGACTCTGAGTAAGAGAGAATTTGCAGCCCTGCAGCTATCTTGTTTATTCTACCACCAGAAAGCTGATTCAGATAGACAGCAGACAGACAGGCTGAAATCTATGTGAACAAGCGAGATCGCATTATTTTCCTGCCTGGCTCTCTGAATCGGCGTTCACTATGAATGCGGCCCAAGTGGAATATTCAAACTTTTAAAGCTTTCTCAAAACGCTATACAGATAGATATTCAAAACTTAGTGTCCAAAATAGCATTACAAATTTGCTTCTTCTTTTTTGACTGCTGTTTTTAAAAGCATTTCGTATAATTAGTTTTGATTAATGCTAAATTCGGAACGGAAGTTCATATTGATTTTGGGTTTTTTTTTCATCTATGGCTACCTCGATGTGGTTTCCGCTTTCTTTGTTGTGATTAAAAAGTAAACGTCATGAAAAAATATTTTTTTCTACAACAATGTAGACGATATCTTAAAGTTAGTTTTGTTTTTGTTGTAATATTCGTTCGACATAAGCTTGTCTCGTCATTGAGTAGTAATTATTTTGTGTTTTGAGTTGGAAAATAAGTAACGCTGCAATAAATATTAGTTGTACAAGATATGGATAAATGATTCATGGTCGTAGCATTAGCATATGAACAGGCAGCAATAGTTGTACAAGAGATTATAGAAAAAAAAAATAACAACAACTACCAACTTAAATAATAGAAAGTCCAGAAAGGCAGTTGTTGCTTGTGCAATTTTAAGCAGCAACAATGAATGTGAGTGAGGTCATTAACACTTAACAATATCATATTAATTATTGATTTCAAGCTATAAGAAATTGAAAAAAAAATTAATCATTGACAAACTTGAATTTTTTGCGATCTAGCTAAGCTATGCATAACTAATTTAATGGCTATTTTAGGCGTTTTGTTAGATTTTTTTATTAATATTTTTAATGCAATTCTATGTTTGTTCACTAAACAAATTCGTGAGAAGCATAAATCTAGAGTTTTCTCAGCCAAGATAAGGCATAGATTCTTTTATTTTTTTTTTTTTTTTGTTTCAAAGTAACTGTTGCTGTATCTATGTATCTATTGTTTACTGCTTACTTTATGCTGCTTTTATAAAATCATCATCAGCTTAGCTACTCTTAGCTGTTGTTTCAAGCACTTGAAACTAAGGCGCGAATGTATAACGCCATATTGTAATTATCTGCACAGCGCCATCTGTACCAGCAACCAGAATGAATTGCTTGCAAAATGCGCAAAAAAATTAATGATGCTTCGTAGTGCAGCAGTCAGCTAGTAATTCAAGCTTAAGTTTTTTCGTTAGCTCTCAGCTGCTAGGCGCATCCATTGGCTGGGGATGCAACATGAAACTTTGCGACTTTGGTTGCGCTTTTCTGCATCTTCAGCTGCGGTTGGTTTTATTTTTGTTGGTCGTGCTTTAATTTGATTTTGCTTTACTTTGGTTACGTTTCTTCTCATAATTGCAATAATTGCATTGCGGCATTTTCAACTCTGTTTTTTCATTTCAAATGCTACTGTTTTTTATATTGTATTTTTTTTATATTTTTTTTTTAATTTTTTTTTTTTATTTGCAGTTCTTTTCTCAGAGTCCACAAGCCATGATTATGTTTCTTTCCGTCAGCATTGTGGTAAAATTGTTGCAATTTTGCCCTTTGTAACTTTTTTGAACGGAAATCATTATAGATTGCTTCCACAAGCGGAAAACTTTTTTAATTTTTATTACTTAAATCTATGGGAAGTACACGACTCTTAGTTAACTTAACGGCTCCAAAGGCTTGGAGAACCAATTGTATTGAAAAAACGACAATATTCTCTTTTAACTCCGATTAAGAACAAAAATTTAAGTAAAATATACAGTGGCGGGATAAACATTTTTTTTTAAGATTTGAAGCAAGGATTTCAGGTGTCAAACCTATGCAGTCAAATCTCTCTTGGTTGGAAAATGGGATGATTTTACTTATCTTTCATCATAAGATTTAACTTTACTCATCTTTCTTATCTTTCAGTTTTCGAACCAAGAAAAGGAAATCGAGCGGATCAAGTGAAGAAAGTTTTTTCTGTATGTGTCAAAAAGCTAAATCGATGGTGCCTGGATATAACCTCTAAAGACATAATCCACAAAATCGATTTGGGAATAATGTCCGATAAATTTATACAGTAAGATCAACAAAGGTCTTTAAGCGCTAAACAATTCTAAAAATTAAGAACTAATCAACAGGAAAAAATTAATATAAAAAAAATTATTCGTTGAACTATAAACTATACAATCGCGTGGTTTTTAATAACTTTTAGCACTCTTTTAAATCATTTAATTAATAAAAAAAATTCAAAATTGTTATTACAAATCGCGCGATATTTATCCATTATATATTAAGAAATTATTGGAAATGTGATAAAATTAAAGATATGTAAAATCCAAGGACCTCTCGTATTCGAACCCGGATCCTCTGTGTTGGCAGTTCGTGATTTGAACCGATTTACTTGAAATTTGATGTGGACCCTCTTTTTATATCCCTCTATGGTTGAACTATAATTATGTAAATATGTATTTTGTATTTTGTTAAAGTGCAAAAAGTCACTTATTTTCAAACAGCCGTCATTTTGTAAAAATATGTTTTCTTTTTATTTCCGTAGTTCAGACCAAAGGACATTCCAGTGACTAATTAATAATCTATTTTTCTTTTCTTTTTCTGATCACCAGAAGGGTTGGAATCATGTCAAAAAGAACGCAACACTCAGCCCAATCATGAAACATTTTCTCACGAGAGTTGTAAATGGGAGTTTCCGTTTTTAAGATAAAGTTAAAATACTTTTTGGTAATTTTAAATGAAATTGTGTTCATCAGCTGCCAATATTCATGAGTGTAAAATAAAAAAATTGAGATATCTTTATCTGCTATCTCAAAACGGAAACTCCCATTTACAACTCCCGGGAGAAAATGTTTCATGATTGGGCTGATTATGTTTCAACCCCTCACTTTGCCAGCCTGTAATTTTTTCAATTGCCAAACATTTTTTTGTGTTTGTTTTTCTTGCAATTGCTCAAATAACAATAAATATTTTATAAAAAATTACATGGTAAAAATAGTCATAGTTTGTTCTTAACAAATTTTAAAAAAGATCCAAACTGGAATACTTGACTTGAATGCTCCCTTAATGCTGATTCCATTTAATATTATAAAATGAGTTAATTTCAGGCATAAGAAGCTGCCTTAATAGGTTTTAACTGCTCTCACTGAACCCATTTGATTCAACTCTTTTTCTAATTTGGTGAGTGCTTCATTGACTGCTTAAGTTGATATCGATGTCATCGCCATACCGACATAGAATATCATTTCATTATAGCGCAGATCATCAGCTCGAATGAACTTCTCTATTACTATAATGAAAAGTATGGAGTAACCTTGTCTAAAATATCGTTTGACATCAAAACAGGGCGAAAGAGGTGCTAATTGTAGTTCTACAATGGCGAATCAACTTTACTGGTTTGCCAAATTCACACATGAAGGAGATGATTCTGATATTGGATATTGGACCATCGAAGGCAGTCTTATAATTAACAAAAAGATGGTGATAAATTTGAGAACCGGTTGAGAACATATTTTTTTTGTCTAAAGCCTTATTGATAAGGTTCAATCGGCTAGTTTATGACGGACTGTCACATTCAGTTGTGATGTTCAACAGTATGTACACAAACGATAAACAAATTATGAGGTAAATAAAACTATACTGAAGAGATACTTATACTTAATTTAAAAATTAACTTAAACCCTTTTTTCCTAAAAAAAAAATCATTTAAACCGCATTTAAAAATATTGCAACGTGGGAAGGGGTGGGGGAGGGATATAGGTTAATTGGTATTTGTGCTTATATAATTTTTTTCATGAGAAATCTAAAATAAAAGAATCGTTAAGAACATTTAGATCTTTAGATCTTGAACAGCGCCACCTATCGGATCCAACTGTAACTTACTACCTCCTATATTTCAAGTTGAAACCAACCATATACATTCACAAAATTTCATTGAAATTGTTAAGAAAATGTAAAAAAACTTTAGATCTTGAACAGCGCCACCTATCGGTTCCAACTATAATTTACTACCTTGTATATTTCAAGTTGAAACCAACCATATACATTCACAAAATTTCATTGAAATCGGTTGGGTGGCTTCGGAGATTAGCGTGCACAAACATTTTGACACTTGATTTTTATGTAGAGCTTTAATAAAATTAACAAAACTTATACTACAGCAGTTAGCGAAAATTTCTTTTCTTGATTGGGTAGAGCACACTTAGGTTCAAACACGTCTGTAAAACATTCTTCTAACAATATTTAATGTAAAAGCTCGTGAATAGAACTTAAGCTACGTGCTTGAACGTGCTTAAGCTCAACAGGTACATACAAAGGTCGACGGCTTCTGCGGTCGTGCTTATAGGCCAAGCTATAGCTCTAAAGATTTCTTTAGTCAGGCAGTGCAGCCTGTGGATAAATCAACCATAATGACGTCATTTCTGTCAGTCTTAAAAATTTTGATTATGTTGCTGCTTTTTCATTTTTTCAAGTTCCCTATTTTGACCATTACTATTATTAAAATTTTGTGTTTTACGGTCTGTATTAAACATTAATCACGACTAGATACTTCCCAGCTTATTATGAAATATCATAGCTGACCGCCTTTAATTCTCCAGCCCATTTCTATAAAAAAAAATGTTGAATTGAAGTCACTAACTCACGACTTATGCAACCGATACTTTTACCTTATATAGCTCCCACATTAAACGTGCCTTTTATCAACAAACAATTTAAATACATAGCTACGTTAATTTCATACCGTCCCAATGTCTATTAAATTATTTTTCTTTCTATCTTATTCCGCTATTTCGCTTTGATATCTGTCCATTTTTGATTTTCCTGTTCGCCGTTGGTGTGGGTCATTAGTCCCATAAGTGCACTTCCACTCCAGCGCTTATAACAGCTCTTGCTCTTACAAACATATTTTTCTCCAATATTTATGTTGTATTATGCAACATTTAATGAATTTTAAGTGATTTTTAATATGTTTATCAAGTTGTTTCCGTTGATTATCTGCAACATAAATCTGTTTAAGTTAATAACAAACTTCATTAATTATAATCAAATCGAAAACTGTTCCATTATAAATGCCAGCAATGTAGTCAGTCAGCCAGTCAGCTAGCCATATGTTTAACTAATGCACCTCCTCTAACAATTGTGGCATTAGCTGCGTTCTCCTCCCTCTACCAGTTGGCCTTACTTCTGCTGTAGTGGTGCTGCAAATTGTTGAAACTGCTGTCAGCAGCAAGTTCTTATAACAGACAACAGCCAAGACCTCACCTCAGCAATACGAAATTCTTGAGAATCATACAATTGTTACAGGCGTCAACGAACATAAATTAAGTGTTATAGATAGATTTGACTACCTGCTAAAAATCTTCACAGTTGTTACGTGATTTGTTAAGCAAGGATGTGTGGATTGATATTGATGTGATTTCATGGAATCCAATATGGTCATGCACACATGTTCACTATGACTAGGTTTGACTATGTTTTAAGATATAAGGATGAACAACTGCTGATTAGAATCAAATTTTGTGATTTTCTTGGTAAAGTCACAAAGTTGCTGGTTGGACACTATACCGGAAAAGAAAAATATTGTTCGCAACAAATTCCTCAGAGCTTCCTCAGAGGCTAATGGTGGGAATCCTAACAGGCCACTGCCTTATGGGTGTGGATTTTTGTTGAAGCTGCAATGATCCGGAAGAAACGGAAACAATTACCCACTTTCTGTGTGAATACCCAAAGCTACAGAAGTTGACTCCGATATAGGGAATAGATTTTTCTAAGATTTTTAGTAGCTAGTGAACACGCCACTGTTGGACATATGGAAGTTCACTTAAAGCACAGGATGGTTTCGGTAAACGAAATAAAAAGAAATATGGTTTATTGGGTACCACAACCTAAATAGGTTAAAATAATAAATTAAAAGATTCGTAATGGATCAAAAGGCCCCACGGAAGCACCTCATAGGTGCACGACCCTTACCTTGCCTTACCTAACCTTCTTATTCAGGATTATTATTGCGCGAACTGGACGAGAATTATTGAATTTACTGGACGAGAGCAGTTCTAATGAACAGAAAGAGCCTTGAAAAGGAACATCATTCGCAAGATCCACGGTTCAATCTGCGTTAATGGAGAGTACCAAATACGACGAAAACTAAATAAGTTCTTCTCCGATATCGGTAAAGTCAAGCGTATACAAATTTGGAGCCTAATTTGATGGGTAAAAACTACGAATATTTTATTAAGTCAATAACACCCAGTCTATCTAAAGTCAGGCTGCGAGAGGATGTATGTAGGTGTATGTATTTTTAGTTGAAGAGGATGCCAAGAAACTTATTATGTTAGAATTGGAAAATGATGGAAGTTGGTTTAAATTGGACAAAAAAGTACCTGGTGAATGTTACGGATTGCGTTTACAAACAACCAGGCTGGCATATATGCTAGAGATTTTAGATCGGTCGTCATTTCCATCAGTAAATGTTTTATTACATAGTCTTATCCAAGAAATTTCATAAATTATTAATACAGCTTTCAAAGGCGTAAACTTGGAAGCTTGAAAACAATTTATCTTAACTTAAGTGTCTAGCAAGCTTAAAAAATCTTTGAAACTTATATAAAGTAAGCCATTGGTCACGGCCGGATTCATTAAGATAGCTCATTATAAACGATAAAACAATTTTTCAATTTTCAATTTTTCAATCTGGTTGAATGACGGCCCCACTAAAAGGAAAGTTCAGAAAACTAATCAGAAGATAACTCTTTGCACCTTAGATTCTTCGCCATGGAATAGAGCTCACATGACAGGTGTTCATTTTAAACATAAAAAAGGGTCTTTGCTGGCTAGATCATTTAGAGCGAATGAAAAACAACGTACTAGTGAAGAAATTATTCGATTTGGTACTAGTCGGTGGTCAACGCACAAGAGATTGTTCCCAATCTCGTGGAAATAATCACGTATTAGACAACCTGACTACACATGGTGTGTCCAACTGAAGCCAGCAAATGCACAACAAAAGAGAGGCTGGTGCAATTCCTGAGATGAGGCCAAAACCGACTCATGATTGTAAGAATCAGTTGGATAAGTTAGTGACCAATATAATCATTAGCAGACATGTTTTATTTGCAATTTAGATGAAGACACACTGACAGACATATCCAGATATTGACGCAGATGACGATACCGCAAAAATTCAATATTGAATTTGCGCTAATATAATTAAATTCAAGACAAGTTCAGGCAGCTATGCAGAGAGTCAACGGGGCCAGTCATAATTACAGTGAAGTGAAGAAACAGTAGCACATGCAGATGGTAAAGAAGGAATTACGTGTGGCTGTCAGAAGATAAATAATAACAGATGTTCAATGGCACGCACTCAAAATACAATTAAGAGATTATGAGACACAAAATAAAAAATGCAAAACAATAGGCAAAGAATAAGAGAGAAAAAAAACGATTGAACATCATCTATAATATGCACGTGTTAAGCTTTAAAAAAATAAAAATTTAATCATAGACCAGATAAAAAGGGGACTCAAGGGATTTCCTGCATACACTTGAAACGCCCCTTGTTATAAATAACACATTAAAAACAAAGCGTCCCCCTTCTATTTAAACAACAAAAACAAAAGATAAAAAAGCGTCATTCAACATAAATCGTAAAATGTCTATGGCCGAAATAATATTTTTGTTAGACAAAAGAAACTTGTTCGTACGGCACAAGAAAGCCAAAAACACTTAAAAAATTAGGTCATCGACAGGGAGTTAACCACAAAATTCGAAAAATACTAATAAAATAACTCCAAATTAAGAACAAACACCGCTAAAGTCTGTCTAAACAAAACATTTCGATGGATACAAAATCAATGAAGAAGGCAAAAAAAAAAAACCAAATCAATGAGCGACCAGCGACTAGAGTCTTGGCTATAAATTTAAAACATTGCCTTAAATGAATGTGATTTTAAAGTGAAGAATATGATGCATAAACTTGAGTACAGTTTGTCTATGAATGGCAATGAAAAAGCACACCAAAAAATACAAAAAATAAACGGGCACAACAAAACTTTAAAAAATAAACAATAAAGCATACATTTTGTGTTTTTTTTTTCGTTTTTGTTTTTTAAAAAAACCATCAGCAGCATAAAAAGCTGACTCATTTAGTGGTTGAAGGCACAGGTATAAATCACGCAGCAAATACTTAATCCTAAATTATAAAAATATGCAGTGAGTTGTAAGGCTCTTTTGAGCAAAATTTATAAGCTTATGAAAAATATCTCATCCATGCCATGATAATGGCATGACCTGCTGAGCTTTTCAAGCATGAATGAAATGAAGAATGAAGTCATTCACGATGTCATTTGTAAGTAAAACAATACTTTTGACGAAAAATGTGGTCGGTAGAATGCATTCCATGCGATGAAAATTTCAGTATGCTCTGCTCAATTCACAAAAAAAAAGGCGAATTGAATACATTAAACTTTTCAATGCGTCTTTAGGAAACAAAAGTTTTTGAGAATTCTCTGTCGAACGAAATTTAAATAACCGCTATGAAAAATGCTGGAGTTGGTTCAGGAGTATTAAATCGACTCACATAAATTGTTCTCCGATTACAAAGCTGTCTTCGACGTTCTTATAACAAGATTAATATATTCAATAAGAAGACATGAAGCAGCAACAGGTAGCACTCTATAACGCTCAACGTCATATGCGATTTTTCGGCTGTCAAACAATTTAACTAACAAAGTTGCTGTTTGAGAAAAGGAGTAGAGACGGAAGATCATCATAAAATATGATTTTATTTTTAATAAAAGAACTGAAAAATATTTCTATTATTCTTGATATATTCTTAAAGAATCGAACCTGAAGCCTTTTTGGAACGTAGAAGTTTTTCTACTGAAAACTATACAAACAAGTAAATTTTTTGGCGTATTTTGGTTTTTTCTGACAGAGAGTTACATTATATCTATGTGAAAACGGATATAGTTTTCATGGACTTCTTGTCCATTTGCAACGAAAAACACTTTATAATATTAATGCAAAAAACCAAAGTTTAGAGAAAGGAGCAACTAGAGGTTACAGTCACAGGGGTCTATTGGTTCATTGTGATTACCTAAGTATATAAGTAGCTTATCGAAAGTAAAACCGGAAAAATTATTCTTGCTGTTTGAGACATATATGAGCTTCTGCAGTTTTCTACAAAATCTGCTTTCCTAAAAGTCTTTACTGTGGGATAATTTTAATTTTTTTGCCACCTACACAGCATATGCAGAAGTCCGGATGATGAAACCCTTGTCTCAAAGCAATTGTGACGATAGACCAGTAACCCGTGAGTATTCCACTAGAATGCGAATTTAATTTTAACTCATTGATAATACGTATTAAGTCATTTTTGCGCAGAATTTAAGGCAAAGATCGCAGAAGATAACTTAGTCGTCTATTGCGGACCAAGATGTGTTTATAATATCTCTACCTTATTTCTTATAATATATTTATTTATATTTTCTTTGACTATATCCATAGCAATCTAAACGACATGTGTAAAGTGCTTCTATCCATTTCAGAGTTATATTTAAGAAGTCTGTCTGAAATTTCGCTTTCCTCTATGCCACGATGACCTCAGACCCAGCAGACACTATGGAGATGTCATTATATTAAAGAGAGCTTGACGATAGTTCTAAACAGAATTAAATTTTTTTATCTCGTTATAGACTATTTTTGTTGCACCTTGGCTGTCAACAAAGATTACAATACTTGATGGATTACTCCTTTAAGTAGATTGCCAGAGCGGATTTTACAATTGCGAAAATTTAAATTTCCAAAATATTTACTGTACCTTTCATAAACAAAAAAGTCGTGAACGTATCAAAAAGTAACTCACTTTTGCGAAAAATGGTAAATTTTGTATGGCAAGAATATTTAAAATTAAGCAAACCTCAAAAAGCATTTACAAGAAAAAAGTAATTCTCGGATTTTCTCATTGTGACGGATGTGACTATGATACTCACATTTTTGGTTCTAATTCAAAAATATAAAATTTATAATTGAAAAGAAAAGGCTACGAATCCCAAGGATGTAAAGTTTTACGTCCTTAGGATTCGTAGCCTTGTTAAGTTTTACAAACATTTAATAGCAGGTATACACTACAAGAACACGATTTCTACTCAGAATGGACATCAAAAGATTGTGACGGGTTTGACCTTACGAATTTGAGCTTTTAAAGAATTACAACTTTCGGAGTATATTCTGTAAAATATTCTGTGTGACCTCTTCATGTGACGGGTGTGAACTAGTATCAAAGATCAAAATGAATGAAGAAATAAAATTTGTTATTGTCATCATAAATAAAGATAATGCTATATAAATAAAAGATGTAGATAAATACGTAACAAATATAAAACATAACGTTATTCGCAATTTTTGCTATCACAGATAGCAGAATACTCCAGGCGGGCATGTTTTAAGGCCATCTTTTCAAAATGAGATAAATTTGTATTGAAACAGCGACTGAATCCGCCCTTTTAAAGCTTGATCCCTTCCCACATTTTGTTTAAAAAGGAACTATTCCGCACTTCGTCTTCTTTAAATGCGTAAAAAAAGAGAATTTTACTCAATTTGTTTTTTCTACTAGATTTTCTTTGAGTTTCTTTCTTTGTATTCGCTTTCTTTGTTAAGCATCCATTGAAGAAATAGTACTTTCGAGTAGATGTGACGGGTGTGATCAAACATTTTTTATAGCTAAATATTCGAATATTCAAATTGACGTTCACAAAATTTCACAAAAATATAACTTATAACTAACTTTGTTATTGTTGGAAAGTATCAAGTGTTAATTATGTAAAGTAAGAATATTATTAAACTTTTTCAATATTTATTGTGACGGGTGTGACCGAAAATTTGATATTATTATTTATCCACAAAACTCTTATTATAAAGCGTACAATGTTGAAACTTCAACAAAAAGCAAGTAAGAGCATAGTCAGAAGTTACAGAGAAGAGCTTTTTTTATTAATGATGGGTAAGGAAATAAGAGAAAACGTTTAATAAAGACCAAGCATACATACAAAGAAGGAGAACTGAGTGTTCCCTATAAGCAAATTTATTGAGTAGCAGTATAACAAAGTTTTGCCAAATTGATAAAAATAAAAAATGTTTTGGAGGTATCCATAGGACTTAATCGATTTCAACTTCATTTGCAGAGCACACCTAAATTTCTTTTTGAACAGCCTTCAGACAAAGTTCCGTTAAGGTCGGCTAACATTTGAATATAACTCCTAAGCAAAATCATGGAAAAACTTAATAGCTGTCCGAGGGAAGTACACCTAGGGTCTTACCGATTTCGACCCTTTTTAAATACATATCTAATTTCTTAAGATCAGCCAGTACTTTTGTATGCACTTTCTAAACAAAAATATGTGAAATATTAATAGAGTTCCAAGGGGAGTCCGGTTCTAGGGACTGACAAAATTGCATTATCATGGGAGATTGCATTATCTTCTTTTTATTTATTCCAATTTTGTATTTATTTCAATTTCCGCATGGAAGAGTGATTTAGTTTTCAGTTTTATATTTTCTTTAGTGGAATAATTGGAACTATGTGGTTTAAAGTGGTGGTAATCCACAGAACTATACTCTATGAATATAGAAGCATGTCTCTGGGTTCAGTAACTCCAAATTTTGAAATCGTTCTGTCTAAAGTTCAAACTTTGCCGGATGATTGTACTATCCCTACGGACAAAAGAACCGGTTCAGAACCTATCACGCGATAGGTTCCAAAGTGATAGTAACCGGTCCCAATTCCGCCACCAACATATGAAACCAACCGGTCCCATTTACATGGCGTTGTCATTGACAGGGGTAAATTGACACCGGCTAGATACCTTTGGACCCATCCTAGAACCGGTTCAAAAATTTATCGGCAGGTGTCAGTTGACACCTCATAGATACCTTTGGACCTAATCAGTAGCCGGTCTATTTATAGAACATGGCACACTTATACGCACGTTGATAATGAAATTGAACCAATGTTTTGTAAATTCATGTTTAGCCGAGCTTGCTAGCGTTCACGTTTAGAACTCGACTGACCTGGGTTCAATCGCCGGCAGAACCAAAAAAATATTTTGGTTTAAAATACATTTTTAAATATACAGCTTTTTTCAAGGCGTTAAGCAAACTTATTTTGAAGGATTTTTTGATTAAACCGTTAATGAAACGGAATTAGAATTTAAATTATTAAATTAAAATTGTTGATATATGTAGTTACTTACACAGCCAGGAGACGAACCCACGTCCACCGCGTGACAGTTCAACGCACTTCCACTGAGCTTTTGGTAACGATAAGATAAATATAGCAAAACACATTTAAAAACAAATGGTCCCGTTCTGTCTTAAATCGAACCTGTCCTGTGATAGGTTAAATAAGAACTATCACAGGACCGGTCACTTTAGGGCAATTGACCCTGCTTTTGCCGTAGGGATTTATTGAGTTCAATGGATTAAAACTTAAAAAAGCAAACAGATTTTTTCAGAACATTATTTATAAATAATCTCTTTTGGGATCCTTTTTTTCAACTTTCAATTTTGAATTCTCAAACTCCAACCCAAAATGTCAACCATGTCAACCCAAAAATAGCAGAATCTTAAAACTACAGCATTTTCTAAATCCAGTTTAGTTAAAAAAAATTGTTTAACTCCAATTTTTGATTTTTAGAATTTTCTGTTTTGTAGGTAATACAATTTTTTTTTAAATTTATGTACCACAAAAATTTTTCTTAATTTGAACAATTAACAACTGCCAATTTTCACAACATAAATAAACCATTTTCATATATTTTTAATGTTAACACATTTTGCTCTGCATATGTAGCGCACACGTATTGCTGCTACGTCTGTCTGACAGTCTGTGTGTCTGTCTGACTGTTCGTTGTCGTTAAGCACTGCTTGGAAATGCTTTCCAACATTTAAAATACTGCACATGTGTTTTTCTAGGCGCTATTTTTAGTAGGACAGCAAAAAATAGACACCAGCAGAAAACTCACATGCTACAACATGCCGACATCAATTTATGTCGCGTGGAGTTTCTGGCTTAAAAGCATGCAAAATTCTTTGCACAGAGTGGAAATGGTGCACTTTGTGCAGTAAGTATGTGGTGAATATTTGATATAAGCAAAATTTTAAAATTTTTTTTTTTAATTTTTTAATTTTTTTAATTATTTTTAAATATTTATTGTTAAACAAGTTACCCCGGATTAAGGCTGCCTAAGGTCAATTACCAGCAAGACAAATACAAATGTTTGCAAACAGCTGTTTTTGCTTGAAAACAAAAAACCTCACACAAACAAACTTTTAATAAAAACAACTTGAAGAGCTTGTAAGGTTATTTGAACGTAAAAAAATAACGAAAAAGTATTAATTAAAAAAACCAGAAAAGTCAATGAAGGCTAACTGCTAACTCTTACGAATGAGCGTAACGTCTTAATGTTAATGTACAAAAAATGTTTACATTGACATTTGCAATCGCCAAAAAAAAGAGCATCCCACATACAAACGGTATTTTTTCACACAATTTTTGCTGTGTTCATTTCACAACACTTAAATTAATGTGACCATTTAATGCAATTTGGGCTTAGCAACTTTTGGAAGTGTCTTTTAAGTATAGCAAACTATAAAATATATGACATTTAATAAACTGTTGTTTGGTCTAAAACTATGTCGTATAATATTGCAGCTGATTTTTAGACCAACAAATATAAAAATGTAAATTAAGAACTGGCTTTTGTTTAAATCTGAGTTTTAATCAAACACTTTATTTAACATACAAATTCATAAACGTGTTTAATAATCAAAACACAAATGTTATTTTTAAGAATAAAAGAACTAACTATGCGTTCAAGATAAGCACGATTTTAAACATATAAAGACAAAAACAAATTATTAACAAACTCTTAAAATAACAATAGCAACTGTGAACTGTATTAAGAGAAACTCACGTTGTCAAATAATTGGCCAAAATGTTGGTCAAAAAACAAAGAAGAAATCACAATTTGACATTGTTAGATCTTTCCGATAGAATTTTAAAAATTTCACTAAAACATTTTCGCTTGGGAGAAATAACATCAAGAATAAAACCACACTTACGAGATTTACAAACTAAAAAAAAAAACCCTAAAAGATTTCCCCCAAAAACGAATGCACCCTTAGTTTAAGTACCTGATTTTCAAACTATTTTGCGTTAATGTTTTCACCACCATAAAACACAAAATGCTGTCATTAATCACATATGAATGTAATTAGTTATTGTGACATTTTAACTATCAAAGCGAACTTCACATGACTTAAGCACGTTCGTGTGTGTTACACTTAATATCTATTGCTGTGTTAAAGAAATTTTTTAAAAAAATTCCAAAACGTGCACAAAACAGGTGAACTTTATATTCTTTACAAATAAAGTAATTCAATAGCTATAGTTCCCAAACAATAGCTGCACAAAAAAAAATATATAAAAAAACAAACATTGTAAACAATATCTTCCGGCTGGCTATGCCGGCATGTGTTTTTAGCTGCTTCTGTTTGCTTTTCAACCAAGGTTTGCCAACTGTCGTCGGTGTCGACAGAGAAAACGCTTGAAATCGAACACATGTACGCTGCATGTTAGACAGATTCATTCTAGTTAATAGTACAATATTTCATTCATATTTTCTTACTTTCCAAAAACACTGCCTCTGCGGAAGACTTGAACATGCATTTTTAATGGTACAACAGCTAAATTGTGCCAAGGAACTTTAGTGCTGCAGACTAACCAAGCGTGTAACACCGGAGTTTTTATGTAAAAAAATAAAATTCTGCAAAAATATCATGTTACAAACATCGTGAGATATACGTATATCTTATCTTTTACAAGTCTTATGCAATTATGTGCTCTTGAAAAATCGTGGTTGTAATAAAGAGCGACCCGGAAGTGCAGCTGCACAAGATGTCTTATGAAAATGTGTTCTGTGGCTTGAAGTGGTGCTTCATGGAGTGAGCACTTGTTAGTTGTGATTCGACAGAAACTGCATAGAACTAAAGGAGTTGCTGCAAGTTGTCCTTTTCTATAAACTAACAAGATTTTATCTACAGGATATGGTTGTGATTTATTTTTTTTTTATTAAAAAGTTGAAGAGACGGAAGCAAGTTCTTGTGGAAAACATGTCATTGACATAAATGTGTGCTAAAGATGCGTTTGAAAGTTGTGAGTGGTGTGAAAAGCATATCCTTATAGTTTAAGTAATATATAAGAGAGTTTCAGATTGAGTAAAAGAGGTTTTAAGAGCTAGTTTTAAGTGCTTGTCAAGCAAGTTAACAAAAAATAAAAAATTAACTGCCCATTTTAGCCCTTGGAAGGACTTGGACCAAGGTTCTGAAGTTTGAATCATGTTCTGTATGTTATTAAAAGTTTGTACGGAATTGATCGCTAAAGTCCATATTTTCACTTGAGAAGCTTTACTTGGCATTGCTTACTCTATGAGTTGTGCCATTGTCTGCAGAGAAAAGACGGCCGAACAGGAAAATTTTATTCTATCCAAGAACTTACTGTCTGACGTGAGAATTAAACTCGGGCTACCATAGTTCATTGGCTCG
Organism: Tetanocera ferruginea; assembly: GCA_958299015.1. Lineage (NCBI taxonomy): Eukaryota > Metazoa > Arthropoda > Insecta > Diptera > Sciomyzidae > Tetanocera > Tetanocera ferruginea. Next base: position 5,136,742 of record OY282644.1, read on the forward strand.
CACGTCACACGCTAAGCACACATGGTTGCGGTCGTCAGTTAAGGCATTGCTAAATTTAACTCATCGGAACTTCTGAGTTTAAGAGGATTTACATTTTTTTAAGAGCACTTTTATTAATTTTTGTGTAAAAGTTAAGATGTATCTTGTGAGAGGATTAGATGGATTTTTATGAGAAAAATTATGATTTTTGATCTTCTCATTTTAAAATGAGCAAATAAAATGAGTTAAAAATATTGAAGTAAAATTTTTGTAAATTTTTTGGAAGAAGTATTTCATTTAAAATAAAAATTATGTGACGTCATTTCTTCATTATAACAAAATCCCTAAAACACCAAGAAAAAAAGGCGGACAAGATTACTCAAAAACTAATCAGCCGATTGTCCTACAAGTTTTTGTGTGCCTTGAGCAATTTTTTTTTCAGGAATTAACATAGAGTGATTTTTTAAAAGTCTACAACATTTTTGCATCTACTTTTACACTCAAATTATAAGCAGTTTTTTAAAATTTGAATTCCGCGTATGACCACTTTTTAAAAATCAAAAAATTTTTAAATCCATTTTGTCCATCCCACTATGGGGAAAAAATCCGTTTTTTTGTCATAAAGTCAATATTTTTATGCATGTGTATTTTAAAATTGAATTAATTTTTCAAAACTAAATACCCTGACGAAGAAAAAAATTACTCATAAGTTATCAGGGTGGCAACCCTACACTATAGCAGCTGCAACAAAGTCAGCTGTTCAATCGGCCTCGTGGTGCGTAAAATTTGGCGGGAGAATTTCGCAAACTTTTGTGTTAATATCAGAGATAATGAGATGGGAAACTTCGACAAATTTCGGCAAGAAAGAGATAGCCTTCTGTCAAAATGGCAACAATACCAACATAAACTCTACAAATGTGTTAGTGCAATTTTTGACATACTCCCCAGTTACCTTAATTAAATACATAATTCAACAGTTTCCTTAAATTTTAGCAGTCTGGTGAAAACTCAGTGGCCACATCCAGCGCTCTCAATAAGTTATATTTTCTGAATAGTTTGCTATTTGAAACGTCAAAATAGTTGTCAAATCAACGAAATGCAAAACAGTTTATTGAATAAATTGGTAGCTTAACCAGGAAATTGTAATTTTTGTCTCTTTTAAGTTTATTTATTCAGTATTAATTTTAAAAATATGCTCTCAAAACTACAAGAACATGCGCATTCATTGTTATTTGTCAAAATTTATGTTGCACGGCATTGCATTTTAACAACTTGCCAATATTTTTGATGTTTGACTTATCAACTCAGTCATAGAAAAAAAGCGCTAATTAGGTTTTCTACTGGAACAGTTGTATCGCTTGAAAGCGCTCACTGATTTAATCTGAAACCCACCTTGGCATGAAAGCCAACAGCAGAGTTGCATAAAAACGTAGTTTTGTACTATTTAGAGTAGGTAATATTCACTACGAATTAATAAGTACGAAATTATAGTAGAATTGTACTAGTACTATTTTATTCGGAATTAATTTTATACAGGCCGGTTTTTGTTACAGAACGTCTCCACTAGGAATAGAATCAAGGTACAGAATAACTTTTTATTATTTTGATCCTCTTTAAGAATTTCGCAGTTTTTGGTTCTCTTCTCAAACAAGTTCTGACCTTTTGAAAATATAATAATGTTTTTTTCACAAAAATGTTGATCTCAAAAGTAAGATAAATTGCAGTTCTTTCTTTAAATTGACGATTTTAAAATTCTACCCTTAAATGCTGTCAACCGAAGGAACTGAAAAGTGACATTTTAAGAAAATATTGAACATAAAGCCCCAACAAAATCCTGCTTATATGCAATTGAGAGAGTAATCCAGATTATTTAAATCACTGATTACCTTCTCGCTTACGGAACCCATTATTTCTTTATTTAATCGATGAAGCTTTCGCTTGACATAGAAGAACTTAGTTATAAGCTTGTAAATTGTGTTGAATAACTTTTTACCATTCACCAATTATTTTTTAACAAGTTTTAAGTTGGTGAATAAGATATTGCTTTGCGCAAATTAGGAAAGCGATTGAAATATTGAATAGAGATCATTGTATAACTCTTGGTAAACAGGGCGAAAGTGTAAAACCACAAATATTAAAAGTTAATGAATTTCTTCTTTAGAATGAAAAATACTTTTATTTGGAAGATAACAAATATTTATCTGTAAATTCAGAAGCTAAAATGAATACGTTTTTGTTATAAAATCGAAACAAAATAAGCAATACGTTTCACTTAAAGATTTCATTAGATAAAAAACTAGATTTGAAACATTTTCATATTGTGTTGTTGGTAAATATATTTACTTCCTTCATTTATCTTTCTTCTCTCAAAGCTGTTTCTACTAAAAAGAGAAAAATATTCCAAATATTCAAACTAGAAGGGCACGATTAACTTAAAGCAAAAGTATGAGGCTATGCATTTTGGTGCCACTCTGGTTAAAACGGTAAATAATTTGTTAATAAATAATAATTTGTTGTTAATAATAAATAAACTTGTTGTTTAATATTGAATATTCGTTAAAAAATTATAAAAAATCACAGATTTGTATAAGCTTTTTTCGAACTTTTATGAATTTTATCTCCTAAACCAAAAAAAAATCCTTTAATTTGGGCTTAGCGAGTCCAAATACATATAATCTAACTATTCCAACTCAAAAAAAAAAATAAAAAGACGTGGGCCCTATAGTAGAATTATGACGAAATTTGTTTTTTTGTGTTTTATCTACTTAGAACAGGGCAAAGTTTTTGGATTAAATAAAAATTGTAATATATTCTGCACTCTTTGCATAGAGGGTGCAGAAAAATGGAATATATTCTTGATTTCTTTTATCGGGAAAAGAAAATACCATTGTTCTACCGCAAACAGCATTTAAGTTCGAAGCAACTTTGATATAATAGTACATTTTTATTTTTTTTGCAATGCAACCCTATTAATAGAATCTGACAATAATACTTGACAACTATGAGGTGAATCATGTATACAATACATGAGACTCACAAAAGTACCCAAAAAATTGAAGAAGAAGCATGAATTTGGAGGGAAACATGAAAAAAAACATCATTAAAAAGAAGTTTCCCATCTCATTATCTCTGGTTAATATGCTGTGGTGTGCGAAAGCGAATTTATAAGTTTAACAATGGAAAATCCTTGTGCAGGTATTTATTATTATAACTTCGTTTAAATGTGTCGAATAGAGTGTCTCGTTGTCCAATTGAGAGATGTTTTGTGTATGTATTATTTTAGATTGTCACTAACAATTGCATTTGTGTTTCGTGGAGTAAAACTTCTGCATGGCAAAGCGTTGCAAAAAGTTATAAATGGCAACTTACTAACAAAAGTGTCCAGATTATTAAATAAATAAGCATTCTTGCTCGTTTTTGCTCCTTTTCTTTATCCAGCAACATACGTGTTTGGTCATGCAACGCTTCTTGATATTTGGACAAGCAACACGCGCTCAGATGATGCTCTAAAAAGCCATTTAATGGAAAAAGAACATGGCTGTTTCGGAGTAGTCCAAATTGATTTAGAAGAAGAGTTTACAGAGGAAACACAAAACTAAATGTAAAAATCAGTGTAAATTATTAATTTATTCTTAAGAATAAAGAATATCCTTCAATATTTGTATTTAAATGAATTTGTGTATTTTAAGTTTTAATAAGCATCTTCAAGGCATTGTATTATTACTCATTCTTAAACAAAAAAAAAAAGAATTCCATCAACAACGAAATTAAGTAGTAATAAAATTTGATTTTGTTAGTGCAAACAGGTCACATCGGTTATAAGGACACTATACTCGGTAGGTCATCTTGGTAGCATAAAAAATGTATACAAACCAAATATCAATTCAATAGCTTTATAAACAAAAAAGTGGGGGCAAATCGGCCAGATCGGCTATATAGCAGCTATATGAAATAGTGCCCCAAATCATATGAAACTTGGTAGGTCGTTTTGAGAGCATAAAAAATGTACACAAACCAAATTTCAATAGCTTTAAAATTAGAGTTTATGCCAAAAAAAACGAAAAAAAAACCACAGTGCATCCCTTATCTTAAATGTGTACTTCATAAAACATTTTTTCTTTTTTTTCAAATTTTGCAAATCCGAGATATCGCCTGATAAAAGAGATCCCTTTTCTGATGATTCAGGGATTTTATTGCGATAAAAAAATTTTTAATAATAGATATGGGCATTTCCATGGTGTCGAACGTGACTGTTGTACACATTTCAAGTAAAAAATATGTCATAATAAAACAAATTTAGAAAAAAAACAAAAGGCGAGCCTTATAACTTTCAACTAGCCCTTAAATTATTGGTATTGTCAATTGTTGGGTAATTTTTAGTTCTCAAGATATTAGCTAAAAACCGCACGTGACCAAAAACAGAAGTGGTTTTCGTGACAAAAAATTCAAACGCGAATTTCAGCGAAATGGGAAGCAATGTTTTTATGTAATTTTTTTTACTGTTGTGCATTGATGTTCCTTAAAAATGGCCAGCATTGTAGACATAAAGGATTTATATTTTTTTTTATTCAATAAAGGAGATGGTCGCACGTGACATGTCGCACATGACCCTTTTTTCGAACACCATAGTTGTTTTTTTTCTGCTCTATAATGAAATACAAATAAAGAAACTATGCATAAGTCAACAAAAATATTTATTCAAACATAATAATAAAAAACTGTCATGAGTATGGTTTTGTGTAAGTATAATAAACATCTACACTGTACAACAAAACTGAAGTTTTTGCAAATCCCAAGAAGTTTCACAACGGTTTCGTAAGATTTTGGGTTCGCTGAATCCGAATCTGAAGTCAGAATTTTCGGGTCACCCTAGGTTTTCGAGCTACAGAGGACGCAAAACCCTAACCTCCTACTGTTAATGAAATGAATATGACCGACCCCCATTACTTCTTCAAGAGGAACATTTTTGTCTTGGAACCCATCCATGAAACCTAGGGTGACCAGAAAATTCTGAGTTCAGATTTGGATTCAGCGAACCCAAAACCTTAAGAAACCGTTGAGAAACCTCTTGGGATTTTTTGAGTGTTGTACCGTGTCTATTTTTGTTTTTTTCATCGTTGTTTGTGCTCATCTACATTTAAAATAAAAATTTGTTAAGTGTGTATTTACATTAATAATTGATGTATGTAAGCAAAAAAAAAATAAATTTTGAATTTTTCATTTACCATGTCGCTCGTGACCAACTTTATACAAGTTAAAACAACACGAATTTTTTATTTTTTTACCGGTTCACTTTTGTTTTAAAGTCACATGAATAAACACTATTTAAGATAATTATTTTGTCAGCTTACTGCATGTTCTTCCGACGCACTGAGTAAAAATGTTCTTTTTGCATGTCGAACGTGACAACGAACTAAACGAAAAAGCAAATCAAAAATTTACCGTTGGCTTTCATTGCGTGGTTACTTATGATTTTGTTTTTTCGTTCTCCTAGAAAGATTAGAGCAAGCAAAAGTCAATGCATTATGTTTCTGTTTAATAACTGTTATAAAGACAAGACATACCAAAGAAATATCAAAATAAGCAATATTTCACATTTGCGCTCTTTGCATCCGAATACTTCGCAATGAGATATGAATAAATGTAAAATGTATTTAATGTTTAATGTTTAATGTTTCCTTATGTGACTAAGACATCAAACATTGTTATCAAGAACTTTTAATTTTTTCGTCTCGGTTGACTTTTTGGTGGAAATGCCCATATTTCTTTAAAAATACATAACAAATTTTCACATAAATTGATATACTGTGTGCTTGTATATCTAAACCACTGCAAATTGGCACATGTTAAGCCCAGTTTAGTGTAGTTTAGACAAGTTGGCAGTCATGATTCTTACTCGCTTAACTTAAACCGGGTTTAACTCACAAAAAGTGTATGTTGCAAGCAGATTTGACTAGCTTTTAAAAGCGATGCTATGCATACTCGTTTAATTTTAACTCAGTGAAAGTTTTATAGTGTAGATTTAATAAATTTAATATTTAGTGAGTTAAATTCGGTTAAAACCCGAATAAACTTGTCTGCATTTATGGGAATTATCTCTAGATTGCCTACAAAACATGTTTAAATCTTTTATAATGCAGAATTTTGGTGAGTTAAGGGGGTTTTCTCATTGAGCAACTTTTTTTCGACTTTTTTTGCATTTATTTATAGCTTGGGTAGTTGTGAATATGCCCCTAAAAGGATTTTTAGAAATTCGAAATACTTTAGAAGAAACAGCCTTTTTTGTGAAGCAAGGTCTTCGTCAAAATGAGCTATTTTTTTTCACTTCAAACTTTAAACGCGTTTATCTCGAAACCACGTTTTTCGAACTGGCGGCCATGATATCTCCAGTTCAACAGAACCGATTTTCATGAAACAAAGTGGAATCGACGCAGAATTGTCACCATTCTCGGGTGAATTTCGACCATAATTTTAAAAAATTTTTTACTATTTTTTTTTTACACTAAACTACAAAAAAAAAGCCCGAAATTTAATTTTTTTTTTTTGAATGGCCGCCATTTTGTCAAAAAAAATCAGAAAATTAAGCTTGAGGTTCACCCGAGAATTACATCTATACTGATTATAACCCCGTTTTTATTTCATTTCAGACGCTCCGGAGACCCGGAATCGTGGCCGCCGTGACGACACCTTTTTTTTCACCACCAACTTTGAAGTCTCATTACTTTTTGAACAGCCCACGTATCGAGGCAAAAAAAATTTTGTTATTTACTTTGAAACTTTGCTAATACAATAAATAAAAAAAGTTTTCAATTATTCTTTGCGTTTTCAAATAAGAATTTTTTTAAAAGGGTCCAAAAAACGGGTTTTGAATGAGAAGACCGCCTTAAGCTCGGTTTAATTTAGCAACGGCCAAACTTAAACAAAGCAAGAGCTTAAACCAGGTTTAACTCAAGAAAATTGTTTGTTCTAATGATATTAAACCAGTATTTATTGCACTAGTTTAGCAACTCCATATTAATATAACTAATGACCAATCATTCAGTCATGATTTAAGCTGGTAAGCTTAAACCGAGTTTAACTTACAAACTGTTTTGACTCCGAAGTAGCTACATTTTAAGGTTTTAGATATCGCATGTTCTAAGGGCAAACCCAGAGGTAAACCAAATCCACCTTGGAGGTTCGGAGATATTAGAAAACTTAGGTCACATAGTAAAAAGATTTTTAACAAAACGTAGACATCGGGAAAGTCGCTTGACTGAGACGAATATAAATTAAGTTTAATTACTAACGAAAAAAAGCAATTCGAAAAGCTCAGCTTAATTCCTAGACACTTACAATATAGAAAAATTTGCTGAAGCATCCAGACTTCAAAAGATTCGCGCTTTATACTCTAGTTCTCTGAGCTTTTTAAAGAAATCAACTGAAACTTGAACATCCTTAGGTGAGCATAGATCTTCTTCAAACCATAGATCTTCTTCAGGGCACCCATTTTTCATAAATTCCATATTAGCTGTAGTGCTTTCTTCAATCTGCTATCAGCTTCGCAGCAAAGGCAAGTTTGTAGACACGACTCTGCACTCACTAGTAAGCTTTATAGAGAAATTCCTCAACCATAAGGAATATACAATGGTTGCATTCCTGGAAGGTGCCTTTAACAATGTCCCCTCGGAGGCAATCATAAATGCACTAACGAGGCTTCGGGTCAATGAACAATTGTGTGCTCTGATCAACAACATGCTAGCCATAAGAGTTATCAGTACATCTCTAGGGGACTCAAATACTAGAAGCTTCGTTACAAAAGTCACTCCTCAGGGGAGGTGTACTATCTCCTTTGCTATGAAACCTGGTGATGAATGAACTGCTAAAGATCGTAGAAAACGGGGATGCAAGGTAATTGCTTATGCAAACGACGTCGCTATGGGTAGCACAGGGAAAGTATCCTAATGCTCTCTCGGAGCTAATTGTTTCAGCACTCTTCGATCTTAAAAATGGGCAAATAACCTCGGGTTATACCATTGTGTTGCCAATAACAAACGATGCATAGTCGATGAACACTGTTAGATAAAATTTGACTTAGAGCAAACTTTTTAGTCATGATTTTAACTCAGTTTAAATTCAACCGAGGTTAACTCTGCAAAATTTGCCATGCATTTAAAGTTTTGCGGATTTTTAGTGTAAACCAGTACGTAGTTATATAAGTTTTGCTAAATTTATAATAAAAATTTTTAATGATAATTAAATTTAAAGGTATAATTGCTTGCTGAGTTAAAACTATGGCTTATCTTGAGTTAAATTTAGCCAGCGCTTAAACCAGTTTTAAAAAATGATTCTTGCGGTTTCATTGAACTACAGTGAATGCAAAACTCATGCATAACGAGGCTGCTTTAAGTGCATGCAAACTCTTTTGAGTCCCTCCCCGTTCAACCACTCCCCAACTCGCTTTCCAAAAAGTTCAAAAGAAGCTGTCATTAGTTAAAAATCAATTTGTCATGACTTTTCCTCTTTCACTCAAAAATATACAGACAAAGTTAATTGTTTTTTTTTTTTTTTTGTAACTTCAAGTACAACAACTAAAGTAAAACAAACCTTCATCTCAGCCACTTAACTAACTATAAAGCCTGAGTATTTTTACTAGCCAAACGTGCAATGCTTAAATTTCTAAGCTTACTGATTGTTACAGAGTTTTTGTATTTTGCTGCTGTGCCTTTTTTTTCTATTGTTTTAACACTGCTCTTTCACGATATCTCCAAATGGCACGACAGTCAGAGCATAGCGTAGTATTTTTCCGCTTTACACACACCGCTTGCTTGCACACTTCAACTCTTGACAACTTGGCTAAAAAGCGCTCTACGCCAAGTCATGTTTTTGCAAATTTTTTCGCTGAATTTATATTTATTTTTATATTTTTTTTTTTTTTTTTATTTTGCTGTTTCATTTTTGTTGGGTTTTATTTAGTTTTATATGCCTGGAATTAAGTTTTAATGTATTGTCAGCAATATAACTAATTTTCTAAGTTTTCTGTTATTGTTTACATGCTGTACGGAGTTTTCTTTAATTTGTGCGTGTCTAATTTTCAGCGAATTATTGTTTAGATTATTAGTTTGTATAATTTAATGGTAAATAAAAATTAATTTTAAACAGCTGTTTCTTGACTGTTTACTTGGAAAAATATTCATTTGTTAGGCATTCTCTGAAAAAAATATTATTGTTATTGTATCGGTGTCTAATTTTAGATACAAAACGTGTTTGAAAATACAACGCTATTTTTATTTTTATTGATTTTTTTTTAAATATTTTCTTAGTGTCACACTTTTGTATTCATTTGGCTTATTTCTTTTCAAACCTAGCCAGACAAATTTAACTAAAGACTTTAACATATTAAAGTTTTGTAAAAAATATATAACCGCGAGCTATCTGGTTTTATTTAATAACATTCATTAACATAAAAGTCAAAGAGACTAAAAGCTATATAATAGTTGCAGAAAATAACAAACCATAAAAAAATCACACGTAACAGTTTACAACAAGTGAAAATGAAGAAGCAAAATAAAATAAAATAAAATGAAAAAAAAAGAAATTGCATAAATTTTATTTGCTAGAGTGACGATGGAAGCGCTTACCATGCAATTAATTATCGTTTTGAAATCAGCCTTGCCTTTTGTTAAGGCAAATAAAACCTGTAAAAATTTGACATTTTCAAACAAATGTCAACAAAAAGTTAATTAAAAAACACTTACTTAAATATCATAAGACAAGTAAAAGAAATGTTTTTTATATAAAAAAATAACATTAACCATCTGTATTAAACATCTAGGTGAGATTTTCAGACAAAATTTATACTTACATGATTTTGGCTGAACATGTTTTAATTGTTAACACTTTTTCTTAGAGAATTTCAACAGTATTGATAGAAAGGTTAAAGGTATTTCTGACTTTAAATAACTATGAACGCATTCATGTCTGACACATGCACATGTTTGAACTGACCTGACATACATAGGCTAGAAAATAACTTGAATAGTGATTTTTTTTCTTTTAATTAATGTTACAACTATCAATCATTTCTACTTTGGTTTACAAGGCGTGTCTAGACTCAAAACAGATAAAGAATGAGGTGGAATCTGATGATAATGTGCCATATAATATGGCATGTTGAGAAATTCATGTCATAAATTGTTTAGCATAAATTTTCTAGCAAAATTTCTTATCTGCTAAATTATTTTCTTCATCTGTTGACCAAAAGCATTAAGCAAAATATGTGAAAATGTCAAAATATATTAAAAAGAAAACAAAAAAAATTATAATGGTCGAATGTCATCGTTAACGGGGGACATGACATTGGCCGTTTTTTTAAATCGACTTGTTTTTTATTATTTTTAGTAAATATTCTTAAGATTGTAAGAAAAAAATTTCATGGAAAAATTCCTACGGTTCAAAAGTTACAGCCGGATTAGTGAGAGCGCATTTTCATTTTTCTTTGCATTTTTCTTTGTTCACAAACTTTGAACGCGTTTATCTCGAAACCATGTTTTTCGTACTGGTTGCGGCACTAGCGGGTTCATTTTTTGACGAAATTTTTTTTTTTTTATTTTTTAATCTTGATTCGCTATCGTATGACACGATTTTTTTTTAAATTTTTTCTCGATTTTTTATTAATTTTTAAAGTCAATTTTTTTTCGAAAAAACACACTTTCAAATTTGGAACATCACCAAAAATAGAAAAAAAAAAAAAACATTTTTTAAATCATTCGTTGAACTAGAATGCCTATTGAAAATGGACGTTAGTAAATAAATTCGCAAAATAAGAAAAATTATACCTTTACGAGCATTTCAGTTTTAGAAGCACTTTAGAAACAAAGTTAAACTTGTCAAAAACTACTTGTTTAGCTACGCTGAAGGCCAATACTATCAAATTGGCATAAAATTATTGGTCACACGTGCTTTATTCAAGGGAGGCATATAGATTTTTGTATCTTATGACACTGTATTCTATTTGGTGAAAGTCTGTCCTAGCAATAAAGTGCTTTTGTTCTTAGTCTCTGATGCGGCTGTCTCTTATGAGACACACATAGGTCAACATAGTTGTGACACCAGGGAGTTAATTATTTACCTTCTCTATTTGAACCGGTTAATAAAGCTTAGTAGTTTGAAGACCGAAGATTTTGAGAGACCGTCGAAGTCACTATAAAACCAGTTAACCAGAAAAAGGTCGCTAACGCTGGGCAAGTGCAGAGAAGTTGTGTTGTGGATTCTTTCTCATCTCTACAGCTTTTGCAGACATCTTTGTGGAAGATGTTCAATCTTCGGGCGCGGTTACCAATTAAGCAGTGACCTGTTAGGACACCGATAACAACATTTATTTGATACATTCTTAGGGAAATTAGTTCTTTCGAGCGTTTCAAGTTCAGAGTTGGCCAAACCTGACGCGCCGTGTTGCATATGCTTCCCATAGACCATCTTATGTTGGTTATTTTGAAGGCTAGCTCATTTGTGAGTAATTTTTATGTGGTAAGATGTATACCAATTATTTCCTTTTCTCTCGATAAGGTATTGGTAGTTCCAGTTAGAGCTAGTTCTTCTGCTTTGCAGTTTCCTGAAAAGTCTCTATGTGCGGAAATCCAGCATAGGAAGATTTTTAACTGCTCTGCCATCTCATTTAGAGATCTGCGGCAGCTTAGGACTGTTTTTGATATTATTTGAACAGATTCCAGGGCTTTCACAGCCAAGTCACAGCTTCATGTATAGCAGTTACTTCCGCTTGGAAGACACTACAGTGGTCAGGGAGCCTAAAGGCGAGATTGAAGTTTAGTGATTCAGAGTAGATCCTCCACCCAATTTTCCATCGAATTTTGATCCATCGGTGTAGATTTTAGGTCTGTTTCCGTACGCACTTCAAGTAAAGTTCGAGTAAAGTTCGGGTAATAGAGAGTAATTTGATTATTTGTCAAAATAAGAAAATTTGTCAAAAAGTACGGAAACGGTTTCAAGTCATAGCCTAGACACATTGACTGCGGCTGCAGCATTGCGTCAAACGTCAAATTTTTGTACATGCTTTTCTTATGGAGGTGAATGTGGTGAAATGTTGCAACGACACTGCGTCATTGCAGCAATGTTGCTGTCGTCGATTTAGAACTTTTTCTATTTTGACGTGCGACAAGAGTAAGTACATCGGCATTTGTCAATGTTTTCGTTTAATTTCGTGCTTCTTTTGTGTTTTTTATTGTTCATTCTCATTGTGTTTGTGTTAAATGTTTGTTTTTTGATGATAATTCGATGTTTAATAATAAAAATATATGAAAATACGGCTTATCGCGCTGCATCCAAATTAATCAAGTCGTAGACAACATGCCAACATTTTCATTTTCACCTCGTGTTGTTATGTTGCAGCCGCAGTCAATGTGTCTAGGCTATAAGTTTCAAGCACAACAGCTGTTTTTTGAAAACAATAAAATTTATTTACTTTGTTATTGTATTTAAAACACTTTCGTTAGAGCGAAAAAAAGTGACATTTTGCTTGTTCTTCTTCTCTGTCGTGCTGGAAAAATGTGTAAAGAAACGCTTTTAAGTAACTTCAAGTTACTTGAAGTGAGTACGGAAACAGACCTTTTAATTACATTGCTAGGTGCAGGGTTTCCAGTATCCCATTCATTTCTGGAGGGAATGGACACATCAAACTGTTTTGGGTATTGGAGGAAAGAGTTTCCTAACGCTAGAGTGTCCTATTGCACCTCCCATCCATTGAGAGGTAGCTTCCAGACGTATCGCCGTGTTACCAGCCATCTGTTTTGTTAGGATATCAAGTGGTTTAAGGTGGAGCATTGTGTCGATTGGAAAACTGCTACCTAATATCAGGCTAACCTGACTTTTGCTGTTTAGATTTGATATACTCAAACATTTAATTTTCAAGGTACAACCATAAAAATTTGTGTACTAGTGTCACTCTGTCCTAACCCGAATTTGGCGGTTATTCCTTGTCGACACAGCTTTAACAAAGTATTGAGAGTGCATTGAGTGTGTATTAAGCGTGGCACTTTCCACACAACACAAATTATGGATATCGAATCCAAGTCGGAATCCAACCTCAATTTACACGCACTGGAAACATTTTAAAAAGTAACGTTAAAAAGGGGTGTGTCACTTTTTCATCTGCCCAAATTTTCGGTATAAATTTAGAAAGGACTGTAAGTGCGTACACACCAATTAACTCGGTACACACATATTATTAAGTCGTGTCATTTGACTGGAAAAATTGAGCAAGTCTTGGAAAAGGGGCCATATCACCGCCCATGGTAAGAAGGTAGGTAGGGACCATACTTCAGGTGACTTAGACCACTTTTCCATTGTGATACCGCAGCATACTTGACCTGCAAGTTCAATGGAACCACATTGTATTTTTTACAAAGCTAGCCAGACACCTGACTCTTGTTGTTGCTAAGTGATCAAGCTTTTCCCAGATGTAAAATCCCAAATTACTGTGCCATCTTTGGCGAGTGAGGAGCGAACACATAGAAAATGAGGTATGGTTTCTTCCTCCTTTCCGTCTCTGCAGCTTTTACAGAAGTCATATCCAAAAAAGTTTAGTCGAGCAGCATTATCTGCCTATCAAGAAGTGCTCTGGTCATTGGTGGCCGGCCCGGAGATGAAAAGAAATAAGTCTAGAAATCCAACAGGTAGTAAGTTCGGCCCATCTAATGTTGGATTTCGAATAAGTATTTTCGCTGAGGCGCAGCTTGAGAGTAGCTGGATGCATATCTTGTGGATTCTGAATCACTGATGGATCTCACCAAAGTATCGTTTCTAGCGAGGTCATCTGCCATTTCATTACCATTAACGTCTTCATGCCAAGAACTGAACCGAGTAGTGTACCTTTGTTTTGACCTGTCGGTGTAGAAATAAAGACACCCTCGCATCCATGGTGCACCGCGTTTCCAGTATGATCTGATAGGGATAAGCGTACCACAGCTCCCGTCTTAAGTAAGCATATTTAGCATATCGAGGGCTTACAGTAAGCAGTCCTGCTTGGAATAAAGTTATGCCTCTTCAGTATGGATGCATGGCTTGTTTCCCCGTATTTTCATACCCCAAGTTTTCTTGGCCTAATTGATGAACAAGCTGCAATTTGATTAACAACCAGGTCTAGCATAGTAGCAAGCAGATATAAATATTTTAAATTTGATTATTTTAATATCCGAAAAATTGTAAAATTCGCGAATAACTTAAAATACCCCAAGCTACCCCGGTTCCGGGTAGCTTGAATTAATCGAAAATAGCCGAAAAAGCACGTATAGCCCGAATGCTAGAAGTGCTCGAAAATCGAGAGCTCTAGTATTGAAAGTTGATATGAGAGTTGCTCTAAAGTTGTTGATAGTAAATTTGTCTTAAAAGCTCCGTGTATTTAAAGATACAGAGATAGATAAATTTCTTGAACTTTTTGTCAATGGTGACAAAACTGAATTCTGCGAAATTAGTGTTTAGAAAAAATGAATGCAACTGCTGAAATTAAGCAAATAGTGTGGGCTAAATCAACAAGTTTTTAAAAATAAAAACTTCCTATTCACAAAAATGGAATTTATATAATTTGTCATGCACATAACAGGTGTGACACCCACGTATTAAAAATCGAAAGAGTGAAGATTTATTTCTGAGAGTATTATTTTGAGTATTATAGACTCGTGTAAGACTCATGCAGACGCATGCATTGGGGTCAAAAAGCTGTTTTTTCAAAAACCTAGCTCTTGTCACAGAAAAATTAAGGCAAAACTTAGCTAAGTGTTGAAAGAATTAAAGCTTAGTAAAGCAGCATAAAGTTTAATAAGAGATCTCTACACAGTAAGACAAGATAGCACAGCACTTACGGCAATTTGTAGACTCCAACTAGTTGCTGTCAAAGCTGTCTGCAAGCTGGCCTGGTGGTTTACGGTCGCAGACGATGACTATTTTTTGTTAAATTTTTTATTTTTGTTATTTTTTTTAATTCTTTTTTATGCCGTTTGTGCAAAATTTCAATAAAACGCAAATTTATGCACAATTTTTCAGCGTTGTTTAATTTATTTTTTTTTTTTTATTATTTTTTGTTTTTTTTTTAAGATTTACTAGCACTCTTTTAGTACAGGTTTTAATGCAGTCATCATCAAGCAAACACAAATTGAACTCATGCATAAACAAAAAAGACACACAAACACACGCAATAACGTAACGCACACAGTGAGCGCACAACAACTCCGCCAAGCACAGAGGGAACAGGTAGTTTTGATTGCTGGGTACTTCACTGTTCCTTGGCTGTTTTTGCTTATTTCTTTGCCGTCTTCTACTTCAACTTTAATAGTAAATTAATTTTTTTTTTTTAATTTTTCTTATGTGGCTTTCTTTAAAAATTAAGACCTTTCTTATTGTCTTAAAGCGTTGAACACAAGAGGGCGTTGATATACAGCTGTATTTGTTAAAAAAAAAAAAAAAAAACAAACAAAACTCACAACTACTCCGACATATGCTAAATAATATTTAAATTAGCGTTTTTTTGCTATTAAATTTATTGTTGTTGTTTTTGTTGTTTTTTCTTATACGTGATTCACACAGATCTTCATTTTTAATGAGCGCGCATATTTTTTTCCAAAATTTTCTTTAAACTAATGCACATTTATTTCTAAAACAATACTTTCGCCGCTGATTTTAAGCCTGAAATTATCACAAATTTATTTTCTTCCTTATAAGTTGGAATTTTTTAAATGCTTCTAAGCCGTAAAGCACTGTTATGCACAAATTTCTATTCCGGTTTTTCAAATATGTAAGTTTTGTTATTTTACTCTTTTTTGTTTGTTTTTGTATGTGCTGGAAAAGTGCATAAAAATTCCAGTTTATTCAACAAATTTGTAACAATTTTCCTCCTATAAAACACCTAAGAACATTCTCAACAACATATTAAAACACAACAGTTACGGATTTAATCATTGTATAATAATCGTATAAGACAAAAAAGGCGCACTTTTTTTGTTTGTATTAAACCCTACATCAGTAAAATTATATTCTGTTGAACATATTCTTATCATTACTTTATAGGAGCTTTATATCATTTTTTTCAGTCTTATATCAGTGTTTGTTGCTATAGAAGGCATTAGAGAATATTTATATCATGAAAACATTGAAGTTTTATAGCCGTGTCAAATATGTCAAAATAAATGTTCGAAAAAAAAAATGTTATTCGAAAAAAAATAATTTTTAAGTGTTCTATTCCAGTTTTTCTTTTCTTTGTTTTCATGTGACAAATTGAAGTTGACTTTCTCTTTATTTTTCCTAACATTTTTTTGCGTTATAAAAATTTATTTATTGTGTTGGAAGCGGATTCGATCTTGGTACCTCCGTGTTGCCAGTCCGACACATTAACCTCTCGCCCATTTTTTCATATTCAATACTTTGAAAAAATTTTTAATTAAAAACGACTGCGCTGCCTATTGGTAGATTCAATATTTATATGTGACATTTATTCGAAATCTCAATAATGTCGTATTGAGGTGATGCTTCTTTTATTTTCTTTATAAGAAAAGGGAGAAGTGTTTGTTTAACTATTCACTCTTTATTAAGTATTTATAATTCATTATTTATTAACAGGTAATTTTTTTCATATTAAGTGAACTGTTATTTTTCAATTTTTTATTGTTTTATACAAATAAGTAAAACATAATTTCCTGGTTCAAAAACATTTTTTATTAAACTTTAACATTAAAAAAAATTATAAATACTTATTTTCGGCATGCCCGAAGTTAAAGTACCCATTCTTGGTAGTAATATTTAAGTATTACCCAACAGAATCGAGCTTATAATTTTTTAGGTTTGTTTTTAACAATTTTTAACGTTTTTCTTAAAAATAAATCCTCGTCTTACGCTTTCATATTACCAAATTATCTCTGTGGAATAAATAAACTTAGTTATTCCTTTTACCATTTTCAAGGTAGCACGCAGCCAGCTCTTGCATAGCTCCTACACGTGTCTACGTAATTATATCAAAAAGATCTCTAGAAAGTGTCAAGATTTATTTAAAGAAGGTGGCAGAAGTAGATTGGCGTCTATCACATCCACACCGTAGTGCTATCTACTTCTTCTACATTCCTTAATATTTCTTGAAAAGTGTTTTATTTTTAATACGAAAGACAAGCAACATCAGCTCTTTGAGAGTGCATTTTTATGAAATAATTATAATTTTATGTCGATAGGTCACAAATTACGGTTGTAATCTTGTCGACCGACAGATTGAAAGTGCTATATCTTGTCAGGAGGTGACTCTTATCAATAAATATAAAATTTAATATATGTGGGCTTATCAACACATGCAGAATTTAAAATTCCAAATGGTAAAAACTCCCTACTTTTATTATTTGTGTTTACATTACTTGTGATTGACATACATTTTTAAACTACAATCGACGGTGAACTCGCTTTTTATATTAGAAATTATATGAGATTTCGAAGTTTGTCAAAATAGGTCGGGTGCTAATGTTTTCATCTTGGAACATGAAGGTCCATGGTTCAAATGCTGCGGGCGCATAGAGAATTTTTTTTTTTTAATAAAATATAAATGATTTTTTTTTTTTTATATATTCTGAATGACAAGCTAAGTTCGAAAAAGAGAAAATTTGTGTCATGGCGATTTCTGTATTCGTTTCGAACAGTTTTCGAACTTCGAACTGAGAGGTACAAAGGCATAAACATTGTATAATTTTGTTATGCGATGTTTATAGGAAGAATCACTTCATAGTTATTTAATACAATGAATATAACATCATTATACAATATGAATGTAGTTTTTCTATAAACCCTGAATAAGTAGATTCAGAGAATGTTCTTGCAATGATTTATACCAGTAAACACTGCTATAACAGCAATTCTTCCAAATTGAAGCACTATACAACGTTTATAACATTAAATCATACTATAAGTTTAAAATTGGAAGGAAAATTGTTAGTTGGGTCTCATTGTGTTTGTGTTAAATGTTTGTTTTTTGATGATAATTCGATGTTTAATAATAAAAATATATGAAAATACGGCTTATCGCGCTGCATCCAAATTAATCAAGTCGTAGACAACATGCCAACATTTTCATTTTCACCTCGTGTTGTTATGTTGCAGCCGCAGTCAATGTGTCTAGGCTATAAGTTTCAAGCACAACAGCTGTTTTTTGAAAACAATAAAATTTATTTACTTTGTTATTGTATTTAAAACACTTTCGTTAGAGCGAAAAAAAGTGACATTTTGCTTGTTCTTCTTCTCTGTCGTGCTGGAAAAATGTGTAAAGAAACGCTTTTAAGTAACTTCAAGTTACTTGAAGTGAGTACGGAAACAGACCTTTTAATTACATTGCTAGGTGCAGGGTTTCCAGTATCCCATTCATTTCTGGAGGGAATGGACACATCAAACTGTTTTGGGTATTGGAGGAAAGAGTTTCCTAACGCTAGAGTGTCCTATTGCACCTCCCATCCATTGAGAGGTAGCTTCCAGACGTATCGCCGTGTTACCAGCCATCTGTTTTGTTAGGATATCAAGTGGTTTAAGGTGGAGCATTGTGTCGATTGGAAAACTGCTACCTAATATCAGGCTAACCTGACTTTTGCTGTTTAGATTTGATATACTCAAACATTTAATTTTCAAGGTACAACCATAAAAATTTGTGTACTAGTGTCACTCTGTCCTAACCCGAATTTGGCGGTTATTCCTTGTCGACACAGCTTTAACAAAGTATTGAGAGTGCATTGAGTGTGTATTAAGCGTGGCACTTTCCACACAACACAAATTATGGATATCGAATCCAAGTCGGAATCCAACCTCAATTTACACGCACTGGAAACATTTTAAAAAGTAACGTTAAAAAGGGGTGTGTCACTTTTTCATCTGCCCAAATTTTCGGTATAAATTTAGAAAGGACTGTAAGTGCGTACACACCAATTAACTCGGTACACACATATTATTAAGTCGTGTCATTTGACTGGAAAAATTGAGCAAGTCTTGGAAAAGGGGCCATATCACCGCCCATGGTAAGAAGGTAGGTAGGGACCATACTTCAGGTGACTTAGACCACTTTTCCATTGTGATACCGCAGCATACTTGACCTGCAAGTTCAATGGAACCACATTGTATTTTTTACAAAGCTAGCCAGACACCTGACTCTTGTTGTTGCTAAGTGATCAAGCTTTTCCCAGATGTAAAATCCCAAATTACTGTGCCATCTTTGGCGAGTGAGGAGCGAACACATAGAAAATGAGGTATGGTTTCTTCCTCCTTTCCGTCTCTGCAGCTTTTACAGAAGTCATATCCAAAAAAGTTTAGTCGAGCAGCATTATCTGCCTATCAAGAAGTGCTCTGGTCATTGGTGGCCGGCCCGGAGATGAAAAGAAATAAGTCTAGAAATCCAACAGGTAGTAAGTTCGGCCCATCTAATGTTGGATTTCGAATAAGTATTTTCGCTGAGGCGCAGCTTGAGAGTAGCTGGATGCATATCTTGTGGATTCTGAATCACTGATGGATCTCACCAAAGTATCGTTTCTAGCGAGGTCATCTGCCATTTCATTACCATTAACGTCTTCATGCCAAGAACTGAACCGAGTAGTGTACCTTTGTTTTGACCTGTCGGTGTAGAAATAAAGACACCCTCGCATCCATGGTGCACCGCGTTTCCAGTATGATCTGATAGGGATAAGCGTACCACAGCTCCCGTCTTAAGTAAGCATATTTAGCATATCGAGGGCTTACAGTAAGCAGTCCTGCTTGGAATAAAGTTATGCCTCTTCAGTATGGATGCATGGCTTGTTTCCCCGTATTTTCATACCCCAAGTTTTCTTGGCCTAATTGATGAACAAGCTGCAATTTGATTAACAACCAGGTCTAGCATAGTAGCAAGCAGATATAAATATTTTAAATTTGATTATTTTAATATCCGAAAAATTGTAAAATTCGCGAATAACTTAAAATACCCCAAGCTACCCCGGTTCCGGGTAGCTTGAATTAATCGAAAATAGCCGAAAAAGCACGTATAGCCCGAATGCTAGAAGTGCTCGAAAATCGAGAGCTCTAGTATTGAAAGTTGATATGAGAGTTGCTCTAAAGTTGTTGATAGTAAATTTGTCTTAAAAGCTCCGTGTATTTAAAGATACAGAGATAGATAAATTTCTTGAACTTTTTGTCAATGGTGACAAAACTGAATTCTGCGAAATTAGTGTTTAGAAAAAATGAATGCAACTGCTGAAATTAAGCAAATAGTGTGGGCTAAATCAACAAGTTTTTAAAAATAAAAACTTCCTATTCACAAAAATGGAATTTATATAATTTGTCATGCACATAACAGGTGTGACACCCACGTATTAAAAATCGAAAGAGTGAAGATTTATTTCTGAGAGTATTATTTTGAGTATTATAGACTCGTGTAAGACTCATGCAGACGCATGCATTGGGGTCAAAAAGCTGTTTTTTCAAAAACCTAGCTCTTGTCACAGAAAAATTAAGGCAAAACTTAGCTAAGTGTTGAAAGAATTAAAGCTTAGTAAAGCAGCATAAAGTTTAATAAGAGATCTCTACACAGTAAGACAAGATAGCACAGCACTTACGGCAATTTGTAGACTCCAACTAGTTGCTGTCAAAGCTGTCTGCAAGCTGGCCTGGTGGTTTACGGTCGCAGACGATGACTATTTTTTGTTAAATTTTTTATTTTTGTTATTTTTTTTAATTCTTTTTTATGCCGTTTGTGCAAAATTTCAATAAAACGCAAATTTATGCACAATTTTTCAGCGTTGTTTAATTTATTTTTTTTTTTTTATTATTTTTTGTTTTTTTTTTAAGATTTACTAGCACTCTTTTAGTACAGGTTTTAATGCAGTCATCATCAAGCAAACACAAATTGAACTCATGCATAAACAAAAAAGACACACAAACACACGCAATAACGTAACGCACACAGTGAGCGCACAACAACTCCGCCAAGCACAGAGGGAACAGGTAGTTTTGATTGCTGGGTACTTCACTGTTCCTTGGCTGTTTTTGCTTATTTCTTTGCCGTCTTCTACTTCAACTTTAATAGTAAATTAATTTTTTTTTTTTAATTTTTCTTATGTGGCTTTCTTTAAAAATTAAGACCTTTCTTATTGTCTTAAAGCGTTGAACACAAGAGGGCGTTGATATACAGCTGTATTTGTTAAAAAAAAAAAAAAAAAACAAACAAAACTCACAACTACTCCGACATATGCTAAATAATATTTAAATTAGCGTTTTTTTGCTATTAAATTTATTGTTGTTGTTTTTGTTGTTTTTTCTTATACGTGATTCACACAGATCTTCATTTTTAATGAGCGCGCATATTTTTTTCCAAAATTTTCTTTAAACTAATGCACATTTATTTCTAAAACAATACTTTCGCCGCTGATTTTAAGCCTGAAATTATCACAAATTTATTTTCTTCCTTATAAGTTGGAATTTTTTAAATGCTTCTAAGCCGTAAAGCACTGTTATGCACAAATTTCTATTCCGGTTTTTCAAATATGTAAGTTTTGTTATTTTACTCTTTTTTGTTTGTTTTTGTATGTGCTGGAAAAGTGCATAAAAATTCCAGTTTATTCAACAAATTTTTTTCTTTTTTTTTTTTGTCTTTCCTATTGGTAACGCTGGCAACGCGTTTCTATCGTTATTCCGCTTTTAACCAACGTTTCGTAGTCGGCCCAGAAACTCTTTTATTTTTTATTTTGCTAATTTTTTCAAGCTGTTTTGTATTTAACTAATCCGCAGCACGTTGTATTAAGTTTGGAGCAACACAACCGCATTGAAACGACAACGTAAACTGAGTGCCCGAGCAACATCAACATCAATAGCAACAGCAACAACTGCTCGAAGCACGGAACCGAAGAATTTGTTTTATCTTTCTTCGGAGACACAGTGAGAGCCAGTCAGTTAGCCAACCAACCAGACCAGAGTTTAGTCAAAGAGCATGCATGAAACCCAGTCGCTAGCAATGAGTGAGCAGCACATCATCGTTGTTGTTGTTCATCCACTGTTTTTGTAGTTATTTTAATGGTTATGCTTTTAGTTTGTCCAGCCAGGTAAGAATGTGCGTGTGCCGCTATGCAGGATGCAACGATTCGACTGAGAGTTGCATCAGCTGCACTCTCATAAAAAAATTCACTTGGCTGAGACCGGCAGCAAAGTGCGATGAAGACGTTCAGTTAAAAGTTGGTCAGCATGACGTCATTTGGCTGTAAAAATATAAAAGGTTGATTGTTAAGAAGCATGGATTGCGATGTAAGCTTTACTTACATGTACGTGGAAATTTGCATACTTTTGTTTTGAGAAACCGGTTATAAAAAAAATGTATGAACATTTGGGGCTAGAATTACGTAGCTGTGATGGCAACCTGTTTGACAGTGGCGGAAGCAATAAAATTACAACGTTAACAGAATAATTTTTTGTCGTTAAAAAATTGAGGAAGATACATAATTAGTTATAATCAAGACGTTGGAGGTAGACGTTGGAGCAGTTGTCAGAGCAAGCATAGACCTTAAAGACAAAGATAATGGAAACACAAAATCGAGAGAGAGCTCTACAATCTAAATGCTGACAGAGCCTGTAGAATATGGTGACATTACGATGCACACCTGCCTTATGTAGGAGCCCCTCCATCACTTCCACCTAAATGATCACTTAATAACGGGTCGTCTTGTCTGAAACTTCGTTAAGTATTGCAGGTTTCGCAGAGGTAATTTCCGACCTTGAAGGATCTTCATGTATTGATCATCATCATCTTGCAGAATCTTATTAATTTTGTAGGTATATCGAATTTAGACAGGAAATCCTGAATCGGGCTGTTGAACGTAGCTTAAACAAAGATATGCGAAACCACCTTATCAACGATGGAAATAAGACTGATACTTTGGCAGTTGGCGCAGATTGTCGGGTCTCCTTCCGTTAATATAGGGCAAAGCACACTGAGATATTTGCTGAGGATGCACCTTATCAATTCATCGCCGCCGATTTTAAATAATTCAGCTGCCAGTCTTTCAGCACCAGCTGTTTTGTTGTATTTGAGTCGCTGGATAGCAACTCTAAGCTCGTCATGGCTAGGTGGTGCAATTTCCACTCCATCATCATCGATTGGTGGTGTCGTATTGCATTCTCCAAGGGCGGAATTGCTGGGTTCGTCACCCGCAGGCAGATTGTAAAAATGCTTTCGCAACAGATCTCCATTTTCATATCTACAAATGGATGTTTCGGGCTTGAAACCTGTTGATAGATTTTTCGTGCATCGTACATTTTCATACTCTGGCGAACCTCTATTTCCGCTTTTCCTGCTTCTGAAAAGGCATTTCGGGCTTGAAAGCTTGGGTTTGACGCTTAAATTGTAGATGCATTTTTCTTGCATCGTGCATTTTCGTACTGTTACGGAACATCTGGCAGCACCACCCGCAAATGTCAAACAAATAAAATTGTAACAACCAATAAGGCGAAATAATGACTTCCGGGTTTTTCCTTCTTTCTTTCTTTTTCTTGGAGCCACGTCAGCAGAACTAAAAAGCGGAGAATAATATTAAAAGTAATTTAATGAATTTAATGAAAATTTTTAACTAATCCTTCTATTTGTTATATAACCTAGGAATTTTTAAACCATTTCAAATAAAAAGTAAAAGGTTGCTAAAAATTAAAAAGGATTTATTCGCCAACACGTACTTTCTATTTTCGCTTTTCCTGCTTTTTTTTTTGCTCCTGAAAAGGAGCCTCTCTTCTCTTTTTATATGCGGCGTTATTTGCTGACACTTCTGGTCGTATCATTGGTTTCGATATTGCGG
Source organism: Tetanocera ferruginea (assembly GCA_958299015.1). Taxonomy (NCBI): domain Eukaryota; kingdom Metazoa; phylum Arthropoda; class Insecta; order Diptera; family Sciomyzidae; genus Tetanocera; species Tetanocera ferruginea. The sequence continues at coordinate 5,160,531 of OY282644.1, forward strand.
GCGCCGGAAACCAATGAATTCCTCAGCGGGAGTGCGTATGGAGTGAGATATGTAAACCCAAAGTCCACCATCATCATCGAGTTCAGAGTAAGGTTGGTTAGGCTTAACCGAGAGTTGAGCGGAGTTGGTCTTTCGTTGCATATTTGTCCATAAATTCGTCGCATGATTGCAACTATCTTCAGAGTCAATGTGGACACCCTGAAAAGTGCGAACATCTAGTACGCTTGAAACATGTCTTCAGTCGATTACATATGATCAATTTTGGTTTCGCGTTGTTTGATCTGGGGACAGCCAGGTGGTCTGTTGGATATGGAGGTATTTGAATCTGGTGCTATTAACAACCACGTTGCGCGCCGCGGTTTAGTCGATCAGTCTTAGACGGTTATTTAAAGTGGTCTCATGGAGATTGAACTGACCGCAAGTGGAGCAAAAGCTGCCTTTTTTTTCGACCCTCGCTTTGAAATTGCCGAAGACTATTTTCACGTCGTGAGCAGACCAGTGATCATTTAAATCCTCTGGGCTCGCGTAGAAATCATTTTTAACAGCATCGTTCTCTTCCTCCGTCGGAGCGTGCTCGAAAATAAGGTTCATGTTGAAAAATTTCACCTTCTTGATGCAGGTGCCTTTCGTTCACAGGTGTGAACCGTTAAAAAAGGTGGCACAGTTTTTGGCTTCTGACAAATCTGCATTCAAGGAGATATCAGTCTGCTTTCATAGAGCAGCCTTGCCGTTTCCAACGCATATCCTGGATGACGGTGATATCAGCCTTTATTTCATAAGGGCTTTCGCAACATTCCAGGAGCATATCCGTTAACCATTGCCCATTTTTTATTAGCGGTGGTCTTCACCGCAGAAGTTCATAGCCGAAGATGGTTTGGTTTTCATTGGGCGTTTTTAATGAGGTGAGACGCAAACCCTACGCACAATTCCGTGCTTAAGGTATTGTAGAAACCTCCTCAAGTTTACAGTCTATAGGAGGCAGGGAGTTTCGGACAAGGAGCTTTGAAGGCGGCTCCGTCTCGTCTTGACAGTGCCAGTTGCGGACAATTTAAAAAAAAAATATCAGTGTCCTGGCACCCAGCGTAGAACAAGTTCACTCCGATCATGGATAGGGTTCTAGGATTAAGAAAATTTGATACTTCTTAAAAATCTTATTTTTTAATCCAGAACCGAATTTAGGTCTCAAGGTTAAAGTATTTTTTATAATTCAGAAAGTAAGATCTCTAAAACTTTTTTATTCATACGAAATTTAAAATTTTTTGTAACGAAATTTTCTACTCGGCATATGGCAAGAGGACATTAACTGTTATGTCCTTATATACTGTAACATTCATAATATCTTCTAAGCGGTGAACTGGTCTAACTCCAGAAGACAGAAAACAACCGCACTCCATAACACTTCCTCTACCAAATTTAACTGTATTTAGAAAAAAGCCACTACTGAACCTTTTTCCAGTAGTTTTTCGTGCCTTCAGCATTCCATCAGAACCAAAACTTTCAGACTTAAAAATCGTTTTTGCTGATTTAATTTTTATATTAAAGATTAAAAAAACTAGTCTCTATAGCTCTTCGTCGTACCAAAAGTGGTGCTATGGGTAGTGCAAGCGTTGGTACGAGATCTTTAGATGACATAAGAGAATTTTTTAATACCAAACTTTTTTCAAGCCATTTTTTGTTAAAATACTTTTTAAATAAATTTTGAAATGGTACATTTAACGGATACCTAGTTTATAAAAAGTAATGACAGCTCTGTACCGTGGGTTTTACCAGGAGCACTTAATTAAAAGTTTAATATTAATTGCAAATGTTTTGGCCACCACTGTAAGTGTTTTTTCATATAATGATGCCAAAGAATGGATTCAAAATGGGCTGAAAGAGATAGAGCAAAAAGAAACCATCTAGTTTCTGCCTAGTTTGTGCAAAATGTCTCGAAAGTTAACAATGCTTTGTTAAAGGAATATAGAATTAAGTTTTCTTCTGATTTGTCTGCTTCTCCTTTTATGAAAAGTTCACTGGCGCCAAGTCTTGGTCTTAAAATGATCTTTGAATAAGCAAGCCTCTTAACAATGTTGGTTGGTTTATGATGGTAAACATCTTGAAACACTTAATCTAGGAATACAGTTTAATTAAATAATTGTGCATACTTATAACGTAAGAGTTTCGTATGTCTTTGCAGCGTATCCGTATTCCAAGAATAGATCCACTAGTAATAGCAATCATTAAAATGCTAGATGCTTGAGTTTTGAATGTAATCACACACATTTTATAGTTTTATGGTACGCTATAAAAAAATAAGCAAATGCATACATTCGGTTACAAAAATACAAGTAGTTTTTTTCAAGCACTTCAATTCTTTCCACATCTTTTTTTCGCTCGAACGATTGTAGACTCTACATAAGATATACGTTTAAATTATTTTCTACTCTCAACAGTATGCAACTAACCTGAATTTTATAACAGCATCTTTAGAACATTTTGAGCGGCGATCTTCAAATCCTGCAACAGTTATAGTTCATCCTTTCACGGTCATCTCGTTTTTTTTTTTTAGCACACTTTTATACGTTAGCTTTCTCAAACCTTGCCATTTTCAAAATAAATAAGCATTGAGGTGTATTGTTGTTTTTTTACCAAAATAATGGATTTAATCCAACAAATATGTTTCAATTTTTTTTTTTTTTTTTGTGGATTTTTTCTTTTTTCAGAACAAAATAATTATTGAACTACGATTTTTAAAAAATATATATAACCTAACACAGAAATTTACACAATATGCCAAAGCATCGAGATCCTATATTTTCACTTCCTTTTGTTTAATCGCTTGTTGTCCTTCTTTTGTATCAGGCGCTTCTTTTGTTGTCTGTTCGTCTGTTGCTGCTGACGCTGTTGTCTTAACTAGTACTGGTAATTTTGAAGGTGGTTTTGTCTCCTCCTTGAGTGGCTCGTGCTGCTTGGTGTGCTTCAGATCCATGCTGCCCACATTCAGTTTTACTTCATTCAGCGCACTATAAGTACTTTGTGGCACACCTAAGCCTATCTTCTGCTTGACCTCAGCCATTGTTTGCTGTGCTCTTTGTCTGGCTTTATCTGCACCCATATCCAGATAGGCGGACAGATCGTTGCGCTTAGCTAAGTACTGTTTAATTTTATTACGTATAGGATTAAGATGCTCAACAACAGCTTCAGCAACACGCATCTTGTACTTTCCTGTATCAAGTGACTTAGATTCCTCAATGATTTGATCAATTTTCTGTTTAGTGACTAAGGAATGAATTGCAACAAGATTGCTAACACCAGCGCGATTCGTGGGATCATAGGTTACGTCCGATGTAAAGTCAGTTAAGGCGCGCTTAATCTTATCCGTTATCACATCGGGTTCATCTGTTAGATTTATGGTGGCACGAGGATCAGGATCAGATTTTGACATTTTTTTATGTGGATCACGCAGACTGCGTATGCGTGCCGACTGCTCGTTGTCTATAACTGCATGGCATATAGGAAACGTTGTGCCGTATTTGGTGTTGAAGGTCTTTGATAAATGCTGAGTGAGTTGAATGTGTTGAACTTGATCTTCACCAACGGGTACATGGGTTGACCTGAAAGTTGAAAGCAGTGCATTAATAAAAGTCTTAGCTTGTGTTTGTTTTTAAACGCAAAGCAGTTACTTGTAGAGCATGATATCGGCAGCTTGAAGAACGGGATAAACGAATAGACCCAACGGAATGTCCTTTAGAAGTCGCGTTTTTTCTTTGTACTGCGGCAAATGACCCAGACGCGCCATAGTGCTCTGACAGTTAAGGATCCAGGCCAGTTCGGCATGCTCTTTAACCGCCGATTGCACAAACATGATTGATTTCTGAGGATCAATGCCGCAAGCAAGCATGGTAGCAGCCATTTGCATTATGTGTTCGCGCAGTACTTCAGGATCCTTGGAATGAGTGTTATTACATAAACTATAAGCAAAAGCACCATTAAGAAAGCACACACCTGCGCCACGGTTATGGAATGCATGTCCACAATGCAAAAGGTGACATCGTCCTTAGCATTTTGCATAGCTGTCCACTTTTGCACTGCGCCCAAATAATTCCCAAGATGCAGCGATCCCGTAGGTTGAATGCCCGAAAAAATACGACGCGGATATGAAGCCTTTGTATGAAAATTAAGATTATATCAGATAAATTTCAACTCAAAATATACTAGCTGCTCACTTCTTCCTCTTGTTCCTTTGGTTTTGCTGTCACTCGCAGTGGCGACACGGGTCCTCGATTTCTTGAACCCAATTGAACCGTACGTGCCAGCGCCAAGGATTCCCGATAGAGATTTCGTGAATAATTTCGAACAATTCTCATTTTTAAAAAAATTTATTTAAATATATACGAATGGAAAAAAATTTATTTTTCGTTTTTAAATTTTTCGTATTTAAAGTAAAAAAGTTGTTTGATATTACAAAAAAATTAAAATTACTTTAATTGTTTTTTTTTCATTGCTGTCAAAAACAGCTGTTTTGATTGAACTGCTGCTTGCTACAGTAGCTTTAAAACTGTTCATGAAGAGCTCAAATAGCATTGCCAGCTGTAACAAAAAATATATATATTAAAATTTAATGTTTGTGATGTTTATAGTAGGACGTTCATGATAATTGATTTATCGAGCTTTATTCGTCGAGAGAGAAAGTAACACCTATATGCCAGAGTTATCCTTCTCGTGATCTCTAAACTGATATCATTGGAGGAGTTAATGCTGGATCCCAGGTAAATGAAGTAATTAACAACCTTAAAGGAAGTGTTGTTAACAGTGACCAATTCAACTAGACTATTTTTCTAGCCTGGAGAAGGCTGCACTGGCTTCGCATATAGTATGGCCAATGATATCAATATCACCAACATACACCAGAAGCATAACACTTAGAACAGCAGCTCGAATGGTCTTCTCCATTACTAGATTAAAAAAATAGCATGGTAAGGAATCACATTGTCTGAAACCTCGCTTGGTATCGAAGAGGAGGTCCTTCTGTTCACTGGAAAGTTGCTCAGTGTCATCCAGCAAAGACGTATTAGTTTTGCAGGAGTACAAATTCACAGACATGGCAGAATATAGGTGCTTTCTTATCGGACTATCCAAGGCGTATTTTAAATCAACAAAATGCGTTGCGTGTCGATTAGATTGAATTCGTCCACTGAGTTCTTGAAGCAAGAGTTAAAGTCGTATGGCTTCAGCTGCCCCTTTTGATTGCAGCTTGTCGACTTCTAGTTTTCTCTGTGGGATTGCGTGGGTTCTTAGTTGTGATAAGATGGTTCGAATCTATGTTGGCATCGCGGATCGTGCGTGCGTCTAGTGAATATCAAGATGCTGGAATTTTATTATTTTGAATTTAATGTCTTTAAATATTCCTCAAAACTAGCAAAAATAATAAGAAATTTTTAATGCATACCTTTTTAACACAGCGTTAATTTTTTTGTCTACGTTTTATTCGCTTAATCGGAGTCGACAGATTTATTTTTTTTTTTTTATTCTACTAAAACAATTCAAGTTTAAAATCGTTAATTAAACTAATGCAACTTTTGCAACAGCCAATGTATTTAAATCAAGTTAAGCTGGTTTATATACATAGATATATAAGAGACATCGTAACGCTTTGCGATTCCATAGATGCATATTTTTGAGATAAAAAGATTAACGATTTGTAAGTCAATAAAAATTGACTCTCAAAACGAGCGCAGTTATAATGTTAATTATAAATAATAAAGAGAAGAGTTGTTCTTGGGGAGGTGGTGGTCAATTAAAAGTTGATGGGTTTGCCATATGAAGCGGCAACATTAGCTTCGCGGAGCGCCTCGGCGCAGGTCTGTAAAGCAAAGAAACTCATAAATAAAAACTAATCAAAACTAAGTTATAAAAAACTTACTGGATGTGCATGGCAGACACGCGCCACATCTTCGGCAGATGCGCCATATTCCATCGCTAACACGGCTTCATTGATAAGCTCACCAGCACACTGTGCAACAAAAGCGAAACAATAAATTTATAAATGACAGATTTTAGTATAGTTTCAAGCAAACTTACTGGTCCAATGATATGTGTGCCCAGCACTCTGTCGGTTTGCTTATCCGCCAGCACCTTGACAAAGCCATCAGTTTCGTTATTAGTCTTTGCGCGCGAATTAGCCATGAAGGGGAACTTGCCAACTTTGTATTCTACGCCCTCCTGCTTGAGCGCCTCCTCGGTCTTGCCAACCCACGCTACCTCGGGATGTGTATAGACGACGCTTGGCACGCAGTTATAGTCAATGTGCACATGACCACCTTTCATGCCCTCCACACAGATGATGCCCTCATCTTCGGCCTTGTGTGCCAACATGGGACCGTGAATGCAATCGCCAATGGCATAAATACTGGGCACAATTGTCTGAAAAACACCGTTTACTGGAATGCGTCCTTTGTCGTCCTTAACAATGCCAACGCTTTCGAGACCCAGACCTTCGGTGAAAGGACGGCGTCCTACACAAACGAGCAAAGCATCACAGCTTAATTCTTCCTTATCGCCTGTTTTGGCATTTTCAACCGAGACAGTGACATTGTCGCCGCTACGTGATGCGGCCATAACTTTAGTGCCCAGCTTGAATTTCATGCCTTGCTTCGTAAGAATCTTTTGGAAACCTTTCGATACCTCGCCATCAATGCCCAAACCACCGATGGTTTCCATGAACTCTACGGCAATGACCTCGGCACCCAAACGCGACCATACAGAACCCAACTCCAAGCCAATGACACCGGCACCAATGACAACCATCTTCTGAGGCACCTTCTTTAAGGAAAGCGCGCCAGTGCTGGACACAATGACTTCCTCATCAATCTGTTAGAATTAAAAAATATATTAAGCAAAAAAAAAAAATTAAAACTTTAATAAGAATAACTCACCGTAATGCCGGGGAATGGTGTGACTTCGGAACCGGTGGCAATCATAATGTGTTTGGCTTTGACGGTCTCCATAGACCCATCATCTTTCTTCACCTGCACTTCATTAGGTCCGGTAATGGTGCCATAGCCTGTGAGCTGCGTGATTTTATTCTTCTTGAAAAGCTGCGCTATACCGCCTGTTAAACCCTTGACTGCTGTCGACTTTTGCATCATAAGCTTCTCCAAATCCAGCGTAACGGTGCCGACGTTAATGCCACGTGCGGCCAGATCACCGGAGTGCGCCATGTGATAGTAGTGGGAATTGTTCAGCAGCGCCTTGGATGGAATGCAGCCAACATTAAGACAGGTGCCGCCGAGCGTGGGATTTTTCTCAACATTAACAGTCTGCGGAAAATTAAAAAAAAAATCAAGTCAGAAAACAATGATTTTTACTTCATTGCAACAAGATTACCTTCATGCCCAGCTGGGCAGCCTTAATGGAGGCAACATAACCGCCAGGACCAGAGCCAATGACTACCAGATCAGCTTCGGTTGTGCTGGAGTAGAAACGACCATTGATGGCACCGAGTATAGCGCCATTGCCGCGCAGGGGTGACTGCAAAATAAGAAAAAAAAATCATGTATCAATAATGAAAACATTTTCGTCGATTGTTATCTAGACGACACGCCTCAATGTCATGCACTAAATCTTTTTAACATAAACAATGAATGTTCTGAAAACGCAGCAGGTTATCAGTCATGATATTGCATCAAAGCTATGACATGCTTTGACGTCATGGGCAGGTGTTAAGGGCTTGCTCTGCTGACTGCCGCTTCAAGGTTGCAGCCAAACAAACACATTTTAGAACACTTGACTATCAAACATTTCACAGCTATTTTTGCACTTATTTTTTACACAATTGCACTATTTTCCTCATCATGTACTCCTTTTCTTGCCAAAAACATCGTTTGTGCCAATTTAAGCCCTTTTTTTCTGTCAAATTAGGTTAACTTTTGCATTGCATAACCAACAAAAACCAATCACTGCGTATGTCTGTCCAGCGGAGTCTTTCGCTAGCGCAGTATTTTTTCAGTGCACACATTTCTTTCACACATTTTACCTGAATTACTGTTGAGAGCACGTTTCGCAAAGAGCACTGCATTTTAGCTTGATTCAATTTTTCTTAATTTGTACAGAATTTATTGCTTAAAATTCTTGTTTTTAACTTCTAGAATTAAAAAGCTCCCGGCCAGCCGTATCTTGATCGTTGTACGTTGCTGAAAAACCAATTTTGCTACACTTAAAAAAAGTTTTTCTACACAAAATTCCAGTGACGACTCGTGAGCGAAGTGTCAAAACTGACATATTCATGAGAACAACTGTATATGTTGTGAGTTTTGCGTGCGCTATGTTGGTAGCAATGGAAAGTAATATTAGGCACTGCTTACAGCTACATTGTAATATGTTTAAGAGCGGCTACATATCTTGAAAAATTTTGTAATTTTCTTAAAGCATTACTTTTCTCGAAAAAATTCTGAATTTTTTCTGCACTCTTTGAATATTTTACGTTTTTTGCATTCTTTTCTCAAATAAAATTTGTCCCTTTGAAATTGAATTGCAAATAGTGTTCTTGTCTCAAAAATTTTGACCTCAAGAGTAGAAATATTCAGAATTTCTGAACTCTCTACTTTGACGTTCTAAAATTGCTGACCTCAAATGCTTCCAACTGAATAAAGCAAATAAGTGACATTTGTGGAAAATAGTTGACGTTAATTCATTAGTTAACGTTAATATTGATGGTTCTGTAAATATGAAGCTCTTGTATGGAAAACGTCAAAATTCTGTAAATTTGCTCCCTTGTGCGGAGAAGCCGTATCGAAAAGAATTTTACTGCTGTATTAGCCAGTTTCATTGAAGATCACATTATGTCAATTCGTCGCCGTTCTCAACAGTTGGGCTTGTTTTGCACGGCTGCAACATTGGACTGTCAAAAATAATGAAAATAGCAACGTTACAGTCAATGGAGTATGGTATCGTGTGAAGATTACTGACTTTGTTTTGCCGAAAATAGAAGAATTGGATTTGATTGACATGTGGTTTCAACAATATAGTTCCACATGCCAAACGGCACGCGTACTATAAGGCTATTCATGCAACTGGGCAAAACCCTTATAAACGGTATAAACCGTATAAGTTTATTCTCCTTATAAATGAACTGTCAAAGTTTGTATGAAGAAGCTTTTGCACAAACCAGATATCTTTGCTCAACGATTTAGCTGTGCAAACGAACAGGCAAACTTATAACATCAATCAGCTGATTTATTTTATTAAAGCAAAAGAAAAAATTAGAAGCAGGAGAAGATATAGGCAAAATTGTAAAACTAATAATAAAATGGAAGAGGTAAGAATGGAAATTTTGTGAATTGAAGGAATAAAAAAATATTTATATACTTCATTTGCAGAAAGCAAACCCTGAACTTGCAAACAGCTGATATATGATGCAAATGCTCAATCGACTTTAAAGGGATGCTCATGCAACCTGCCTGATAAAAAAAACTAATTGCCCAAATAATATTCTTGCCTCTTTGCATGAATACCCTTTATGAACTTATTGAACAGAGAGTTTGGTGCACAATTAGTCTCACGTTTTGGAGCTGTTCAAAGGCCACCAAGATCATGAGATTTGACCCCACTAGACTATTTTTTGGTGGGGCTACTTGAAGTCTCTCGTGTACAGGTACAAGCCAGCCACAATTGTAGATCTGAAAGATAACATTACAGCTGCCATTGGAGAGATACGGGCCAAAATGCTAGAAAAAGTATACCAAAATTGGAACTCATCGATAGCCAAATTGGGAGCAAAAGTAAGCTCTTCGAAACTGTTTGACTTGATATTTTGTTCCATAAGTGCCGAACTTTAAGCATCTCAATTTTTATTTTCCTGAAGTTTTGTGGCATTTTTATTAATAAGTACAAGAGACAATATTTTCATGATTAAATTGGTACGACTTGGGATGAACAAGGCATTTATATGAATTTACCTCAGTTGACAGTTGATCAGCTTCGACTAATTCAACAACGTTTCATTTTGGGTAAAATGTCAAAACAGCCTTAACAAGTTTAGATGTTCATTTGATGGAAAAGCTATCGTTTCGTTTATTTTGGTTGGGTTTTGAGTGCAGAATATTTAACATCCGGAACTTACAACCGATAAAACAATTAAAAAAATCTGCTTTTTGGTACCTGTGAGATCAAAATTTTCAAGAGAAGAACACGATATAATTTTATAGGTCTTTTAAGAATATAATCTTTTAAGAATATAAAACAAAAATTGCAGAATTCTCAAAGAGAACAAAAATAATTCAGAAATCAAAAATAATCAGCTGCGTTGGATACAATTGTTTTAATAAAAAATATTACAATTAGTCCCAATTTGGCAGCACTTCTCTATTTTTTCAGTGTGCACTTTCAGTGGCGTTATGTTGACTGCACTGACGCCTCTGAAAGAGAAATTTTTGACAGGCATTCAATGACATTTCGCCCAGTCTCAAGATGGCGATAAAGCTGAAAAGTATAAAATTGCTAAAATTGCTGTAAAATTTTTCGAAAAAGTATACAACAACACGCGCTCAATGCAATCAAAACATTATTAAAAACAACAAGAATACGCCATAAAATAAAAATTAAAGTGCTTTTGTGAATTTCGTCAAGGTCTGCGTGAAGCAGATAGAAACTAAATTTCTTGCAGCAGCAGCAGCAGCAGTAACGAAAAGTGTTGGAGCAAGTTCAATTTTTTTTTATACATATTGTAGGGGGTTTGACGGGGTCGAACGCAAGTAGGAAGATTTGTTGTTTCATTGGTTGTATTGTTCCTAAACTGGAAAAGAAGAAGGAAGAAAAATAAGGTAAATTCAAACTAATTGAGTGTTAGGAAAAGACCACAACTGGTCAGTGGGAAGAGTCGAAGAGGTGAGGTGCTGGGTAGGCGCCACGTCTAGACAATACAATGAATACCTATGGAAACATGATGATGGGCGATCAATTTCGCAAAATGGAGTCTACATATTCGCCTAAATCATCGCCACACGGCGGAAGATCGCCGGTGGTGTCGCGGCAAGACTCATCTGGCACACTTAAGACTACCATTTCGTTGGGCAAGACACCTACAATAATACAAACAGGACCATTCTACTCCATGAAAGAGCCGCCAGGTGAGCAAAATATAATCACAGAGTTTTTCTGATTATCTTAACTTGTAATGTGACTTCTGTTGTACAGGCAAGGGTGAACTGACTGGTGATAAGGACTTAATGACTGAATACGGACTGCATCATACACTGACCAAGTTCAAGGACAAGAAGGTAAAAGAATCGTTGTCTTCGTTCCTGCCCAATTTGCCTGGCATCTATGATGGCATGAACAACTTGGAAAATAGCACGTTGCGCAGCGTCGTTGAGAAGCCGCCCATTGGTGGCAAGGAATTGCTGCCCATGTCTGCAGTGCAATTGGCCGGTTTTCGCTTGCATCCGGGTCCTGTAAGTTTACATCGCAGTTGTAATAGCTTGAAATTAGCTAACAATAGTTTCTTTTTCAACAGCTTCCCGAACAATATCGTGCTTTAAATACGACGCCCGCGCGCAAACATAAAAACAAACATAAAAAACACAAACACAAAGACGGTGCAGTGCCACAAGAAACGTCACTAATGGGTATATTTTTCAGATACAATATATTTAACTTTTCCTCTTATATACACTTTCTTTGAGCAGATTCTACAGGCCTGGAACCGTACGAAAAGAAACATAAAAAGCAGAAGCGCCACGAAGACGATAAGGAGCGCAAAAAACGAAAAAAGGAAAAGAAACGAAAGAAACAACGCCACAGTCCAGAACCTCCTGGCTCAGTGCCCTCGCAACAGCAACAACTGCCTACGCAGCCACCGCTACAACAGCAGCAACTGCTGCAGTCGCCCATGCTGGGTAGTGGACTCGGCGGTGCACTTGCTTCAAATATGGGTGGCAACATGCCTGCCGGAGCAGGTCCAGGCGGCTTGATGATGTCGCAGCAAACGCCTTTGTTTCAGACTTAAGCCAAAATACAAAATAATAAGCAACAGTCTTTCCCCCGCTGCAAATATAATGCAAAGCAATTGCAAGATTTTTTTTCTACGCTAATTTTTAATTTTATTTTTTGCATTTTTGTTAATTGTATTATTCTGATGCGAAAAGTAACTGTTCTTCCATAACGTTTCTACACTGTTTGACTCAATTTCTCTTATGTTTAAGTGCTTCTTCTTACAAAATACTTTAGTTGCTGCATGAAAAACTTCTTAATATGTATTTAAGTTGATAACTTTAACATCTAGTTTAGTTTTAGTTGTAAATTGATTAAGTTAAGTTTTGAAAATAGAGCAAATTCCAAACAAGGCAATCAAGAGCCGCTGCAGTGTATTTCGTGGTAACCAGCTGCAACAGCAAAACTTCGTCACAACAGCATGTTGAATTAAATTTTTCTATTGTGTTTTTGATAACTTTAAAAGCTACTTTAAAGCTCAATCTTTTATTGTTTATTGAAAAGAGAATGTTGAAAGTAAATAATTTAAATTTCTTAAAATTGCAAAGCAGTCTTGTGTGCTGCTGACGTAGCTTGTGTCCACCGTATTTACGCTTAATTTATAGCCTGCAGTGTGTGCTGTAAGGAAGTGTTAGTTCGTTTCTTAATTTTAAGTTTTACTTAAGCGATGTATTTAATATTAGCTACATTCTATTATATATTAAAAATTCATACTGAAGGCGAAACAAACAAAAAAATAAAAAAAAACAAATTTTAATATTTAATAAAAAAAAATATATAAAACAATTATAATGTGTACATAAGGAGTGTTTCTAGTTTCATTCTCATCGAAGTGTTTTTGGGATATTTTAGCCAAATATTGTGAAAAAAAGCTGTGTAGCTTTCCTTTGGCAGTGAAAAAACAATAAATTAACAAAAAGCACTAGTGAAACGATTTGTTAAAATTAAAAACAGTTTGAGAGTGAATGTAACTTAGTAGTGTTCCAAAATAAACCAATTGTAGTAGATGTTAGTACTACAGTTCTTGGTAGAATTTACAAGGTAGTAGTATCAGCAAGCGCGTACCGCGCTGAGGGAAAGTGGGAAATTAAACACGGGTATGTTCGAGGCACTCGATAAATGCTGCAACACTGCGGCCTTTCTACACGCTTGCAACACTGTCGCAGATGCTCAGCTGATACGTTACTGATTTTGCGCGTATTTTGCACAATTTCCATAAATTAAAGCAAGAATAGATTTTTGTGCAAGTTTAATTTTGTATAGAATAGAAAATGATAAAAGTTTGTTATTGAAATTGGAAGAAGCAAGAATAGACATAAGAAGAGAAGAAGAATTTTCTTAAAACCATTAAATTATATCCTGGTGATATATTTTACACGCATTTCCAATTGAATTATTAGTAAATTTATATACGTGGCCAATAATAATAATAAAAAATAAAATAAATAAACATTTGTCTTGTTTTTCCTCATCCAGTATTATTCTGCAGACAAAAATTTTGTGTTGCCGCTTTTTCGCATTTCCTGCGCATCAAATGTCAAATTTTTGTTCGCTGGAACGTTTTGCTTTGGCCAATGTTGCCAGAAATAAGCATAGAACGTGATGCTTTGACAAATCATGCAACATAGCCGCAGTGTTTGCAGCTCGAACATACCCCATATCTTCTAATCAATTTCAAAACATATTTGATATATAGTAATTGTACATGAGTATTTACTTGATAGTAGAGATGTAAAATTACCGAAAATAACAAGACAGATTCATCCTTTACCCTATTTGACAAATTCAGACAGATTCATTCAATTTTTAATCACTTCAAAAAATTTAAATAAATTAACAGTTTCGTTACCTTTTATTAGTACTAAACCACAAAAAACTAAGAGATCCAAGATCAACTACCAAGTTTATAGTAAACGTTTCTGTTTCTGATTTTGTGCCAGATTCATTGTAATAGCCACAATTGATTTTACTTTTTAATTGAGTTATATTCACCATAACTGCTTCAGCGGGAATATTAATTTGAGTAGCTTCCTGTTACAAGAATTCCATTGTGGATGGCACACGTTACTGCCTATCAGTCCTATGCCATGTTAACGTGGATTCAAAATGTTCTGGTTCTGCGCTTCCAACCACTAATTTGATTCAATTTCTTGCGAATGTATATCAAAAAGATTATAAAAAATTTGTGCGACATTTGTCAGATTTAGAGCTTTCGAGCTCTTGGCTATTGGGCTTCAAAACTTTAAAAATTTCTTTCAATAAAATCTAGATTGTTTCGCTCAATACAATTTAAATTAAGTTTGATGATTATGCCTTTGGTCCTGTTCGAGTTGGCGTCAACTATGGCATTCGAATAAACCACGAGCTCTAAGACGACATTGACTTAGTTCAGCGTACAACAATTCGTCATGTCTTTTGTAAGGATGATGGAGCTCCAGCGAAGAAAATGTTTGAGTTGAAAGCCGTGGGTCGACGACGAAGAGGACGAAGAGGAACGAAGAGGAACGCCGGTGTGCTTTATGGTTTGGTGGAATCATTGGTCCGTATTTCTTTAAAAACGATAGTGGCCAGAACGTTACAGTTAATGGTGACCGCCATAGAATCATGATGATTGACTTTTTCGTTCCTCAATTGAACAACCATGATGGGCAGGAGCTGTGGTTTCAACAAGACGGCGCAACATAACACATGGCTCGTGCCACAATTGATTTACTGAAAGTTTGGTAACCGCATAATTTCACGTTCCAGACCCGTGAATTGGCCTGCAAGATTGTGCGATTTAAAGCCACTAGACTTTTTTATTTGGGGATATGTGAGAGTGCTAATCTAAGCCGATAAGCTCAAAACGATCAACCACTTTAAGAACAATATTCGACGCGTTATTGCCGATATATGGCCAGAAATGTTGGAAAAGTAATTGAAAATTGGATCTCCAGATAAGACTACGTCCGGGCCAGCCGTGGTGGTCATATGCCAAAAATTATATTTAAATTCTAATGCCAAAAGATTATGTTTTTCATGTCAATTCTAAAAATTCATCCTTATTTTTTTCCATTTCAAAGTTCTATAGCTCTTAAAAAACACTTTT
This sequence comes from Tetanocera ferruginea, assembly GCA_958299015.1. Classification (NCBI taxonomy): domain Eukaryota; kingdom Metazoa; phylum Arthropoda; class Insecta; order Diptera; family Sciomyzidae; genus Tetanocera; species Tetanocera ferruginea. The sequence continues at coordinate 5,175,586 of OY282644.1, forward strand.
AACAAGGAGACAAGTCACATGAAACTGAAAGGTATGACACGAAAGTTAATGAAAAAGTCTCCCGGGCTGTGATTTCATGAAACTTCGTTGACGTTATACTTTCATATTTTCTTTGTTGGTTGAATTTTGAAAGCAAAGTCTCTGCTACGCAGTTTCATCATGTAATTTGAAGATGAAACTTCAAAATAGAATTTCAGAAAATTTCCTACGATCAGTTTTATTGTATAAATTTCCTCTAAGAAGAAATAATAAAAATATTTTTTAGAAGCAAATCGTTCCTCGTTCCCTACGCGTTTCGTAATAAAGAACGAAGCATATTTGAACTCTCGCGGGCATGGCAAAAAACTCCTTATATTTTGAAAGTCTTGATATAACGCTTATAAATAGTTTCAGAGATTATAATTGCAAATGGTATACATCCATTATTATCCTGTTGATTATTATGTATTGTTATCATAATAAGAAATCAAATGGGAGGTCCGATTTACACTTGATTTTTTAGTTGGGTTTCGTTTAATCGGTAGGTGTGCGCATTTACATAAGATACCATAAGACATCGGTCGATTAAAAGTCTGTAGTGTGAGGTACCTCTTAAAAGTCTGAATTGTCGCGACTATCAGAAAAATATAAACGATATGACCAAATTTTAGCAAATCAATCATTTACAAGTACCTTTGGAAGATGCTAAAACACGTCATTTAGTAATAACATTAAACTTTTATAATTAATAAGCAGTTTAAGAATGTATAATCTCCAGTGATTGCTAAACGATGTTAAATAAAACGTTGCAAAAAAGCAATGCAGGGCCTTAAAAGATTAATACTATGTTCACACTAAGATCAAATTAGGTAATTTCGAGCTTTTATGTAATTTCGACTGAAATTATCTAAAAACTATGGTAATTTCCCATACAATTTGTTGATTTGGAAATTACCTCAAACAAGGTAATTTCGTTTAAATTACTCACGAAATTAGGCAAAAATGCACTGCAACTCTGAAATCTGAATATAGTGTGAATTAAACACACCCTTTTCTTGGCGTATTAACAATCTTGCTATCCATTCCAGCTGAGCCGTCAAAATTATACATGACACATGATAATGGCCACATTCAGATACTTAGCTGTTTTGACCCTTCGGTTAGCAACCCATTCAGTGAAACTTAGGTGAGTGATGTTTTCAATGAATTAAAGTTGCACAATTGATAACATGTACGGCTTTATGCGAAATAATTTTGCAAACTTACTTTAAGTAAGAATTTTCTATTTTTGGCATAATTTTACTTTAGCGACCATGCCCGAATTTTTGTTTTCTTATTTTTATTAGACGTATGTGGACCTCCTTAGCCCAATGGTGAAAGAAAAAATTGTCGGTCTCGATTGGTTTAGGAGATAAAATTCGCGAAAGTTTGAAAATTCAGTGCAAATGTTTACGTGTGTGGAAGCTAATGTAAGCTTTTACATTATGATTTCTTAACCTAAATGTGGATTTTTAGGGCTAATTAAAGGAAACAATGCGATATCGTGAAAAGCACAAAAACTTAAACCTTGAAATTGAGTTATAAGAAAATTGGTATATTTGAAGGAGAATAGAAAAATTGTTATTAAAAATCGCCGCGATTTTTAATAACAATTTTTCGCCTGCGGCGCTATTTTCTTTAACAAAATTTTAAGTTTTGTGAAACCTACAAGAAATGTTGAAAAATTGTTATTAAAAATCGCGGCGATTTTTAATAACAATTTTTCGCCTGCGGCGCTTTTTTCTTTTATCAAATATTGAGTTTTGTGAAACCTGTAAGAAATGTCGAAAAATTAGAGCTCATATGGAGGCACAGTCTGCGAATGAACTTGATGCTTCTGATACCGACTCAGACTGATGTATTTTTTAATAAATATATATATTTTTTTTCTTAAAATGAATGAATTGTTGTTTTTTTTTTGTTTAATACGCCGTAAAAAACCCCCTTTATGGGTAAGTATAGTAAAATAAGCTTATATTAGCTTCCAAACACACACAAATTTGCACTGAATTTTCAAACTTTCGCCAATTTTATCTCCTAAACCAATCGAGACCGACAATTTTTTCTTTCACCATTGGGCTTAGGAGGTCCATATACGTCTAATAAAAATAAGAAAAAAAAAATTCGGGCATGGTCGCTAAAGTAAAATTATTCCAAAAAATCAAACGTCAAACGAAATTATCCAAGCCCAGTATGAACACTTTTGTACAATTTCGAAATTATCTCACGTATTTACCTAATTTGATTTCAGTGTGAACATAGTATAATATAAAATAAATTTTAGCAGTTTAAATACACTTCTTAAATCATCCGCCTTCACTGTAGCTATAGTAGTTAATTTCACTTCTTCAACAACACTGCTTCATAGCAGTTTTAGAAGCTCTGCTGCCAAGGTCATTACGAACAGCTGTTTTCGCTCAATTTGTCTCTGACATTTGTGCGCGTTGAAAATGTATACGCTCATTTTGCGCCGCAGCGTCGCAGCTGCTGAGATTTTAGTTGCTAAAAGCTGGAGATGGAATAGTTTTCATTTGGAAAAAAGCTACACGCACTGGCATGGAAATAACACACTCAATACACGCGTTCGTAAAGCTTTGAGTGGAACAACAACAATAACAGAAACAACTGGACTGATAAGGAAGCTGCACGGAAAAACAAAGTAATTGTTAGATAGTGAAAAACCAACGTAAACAGTGACAAACAGTAAACAGTGTGAGGAAAATCAATAACCAATCCGTCCGTCATTGCCGCATACGTCATTCCGAGTATGTACGTACGTGCCAAGCACGCAGTGTAGAGAAGTTTGCGTACTTTTTTTCGGACAAGTCTTGATAAAAACGTTTTGAGAAATTCTTCTAAATTAAAATTGTTTGTGTTACGCTTCTGATTGCAGGCGAAGTGCTGTTGTTACTGCCGCTAGCAAAAACATGTTCAAACAGAGTGGAATAAATCTGCTGGAACAGTCGCCGGACAAGGTGACCCAATGGCTGGACTCGTTTGATGCTGTCATTACCGATTGCGATGGTGAGTTAGCGGTTTACAAGCATAGTAAATAGCTGTGGTTTTGAAACAATTGCGTAATGCGTGAAATACGCACATTTACTACAACAACAATGCAGCAAAAGCGCAGGCATAAATCTGCCAACAACCCAGCTAAATTGAAAGCATGCTGGTGCCCAAGAATGGCGTCTAATTTATGTATTACTGGGGTTGAAGATGAGCGGTTTAACTTAAATTTTTTTCTTTTGTCTTGCCTTGCAGGTGTACTCTGGGTCTATAGCAACATCATCGAAGGCTCTGTGGAAACCATTAACCGCTTCAAAGAGCTGGGTAAAAAAATATTTTTCTGCACAAACAATTCTACCAAAACACGCAATGAAATTCTGCAAAAAGCTGTTAACATGAACTTCAACATTGAGGAGCATGAAATTATATCCACTGCCCACTCAGCCGCTGCCTACCTCAAGAATCGCAACTTTACAAAGAAGGTCTATGTAATAGGCTCTACGGGCATAACCAAAGAGCTAGATGCTGTGGGCATAGCGCACACAACAGTTGGCCCTGACACCATGCAGGGCACGCTGGCCGAATATTTGTCGGAACACTTTAAGCCGGAAGAAGATATTGGCGCTGTGCTCATAGGTTTTGATGAGCACTTTAGTTTTCCCAAAATGACAAAAGCTGCCTCGTACCTGAGCAATCCGGAGTGTCTGTTCATAGCTACAAATACGGATGAACGCTTTCCGATGCCAAAGCTGGTTATACCAGGCACGGGCAGTTTTGTGCGTGCTGTGGAAGTGTGCGCCGAACGTGCACCGCTGGTTATAGGCAAACCCAATCCTGGCATTTGCGAGTGGCTCATTAAAGATGGTCTGGTTGATCCTGCTAGAACGCTTATGATTGGCGATCGGTAGTATATTTAATTACATGTTTATTTAGTTGAAAGTATTTCTTCAAAAACATGTTATGTTTTTTACAGCTGCAACACGGACATTTTGCTGGGCTATAATTGTGGTTTCCAGACTTTGCTTGTGGGCACTGGCATACATCAGCTAAACGATGTCGCTTCATGGCAGAAATCTAACGATGCAGAATTAAAGAAACTTATACCTGATGTTTTTCTGCCGAAATTGGGCGACTTGCTGCCATATATGAAACATTAGCATTGCATTTTCAATGGATGGCCACTGAAGAAGCTAATTTAAAGTATTTGCTATGATTTTACCAAAATTTTATATACCTACATATATATATATAGACAAAACTAGCAATAGACAAATGGAGAAGCATTATTTTGTACAAAAAAATAAACTAAATTCATGTTGATAATGAACGTTGAAATGAACTTGAAAACTATAAACAGAGAGTTGACGGTATTGCTATTGAGCTAAAAGGTAGGCCCTAAATCGAATATCAACAATTTTCAAATAATATCGATACATTAAAATTTTATAATTTTTTATTAAAAAAAATTTTGTCATAACATTTTTCAAAAAATACACGAAATATGTATATTTTGCCTTCCACACATCTTGCCTTCATAAGTAATGTCTCCCTTAGCTAGAGGTCAAAATGTTAAATTTATTTGTTTGTTTTTATGCCTAAACAACGCTTTGTTTGTGTTTTTCTTGTTTTATGCATAGTCACGACATAAAAGCTTTGCCAACTTTATTAAACTTGGAATTTCTTAGTTAGCCGCTCTCTCGTGCTTAAAGTTCTTTTTAATCGACTTGCTGTGCGTGCTCTTAAACAATAAACAATCTGTCAGAACTTTTTGTATCTTTTACAAAGTGCGTTATACGAAGCCGGTTGGTTCTTTTTATTATAATATATAAAGAAAATTTATTTGCCTGCAAATTGATAAATAAATATATATATTAACTAAAGCTCAATTCAAACATGTACAGCGACAGTGCAACAAACTTGCTGGACTTATCTAAGTCGGACGTTCAACAGTGGTTGAAAACATTCGATGCAGTGCTCACAGATTGTGATGGTTAGTATATTTTTATTCACTGTTTTCATTCATTAGGCATTTGTTGTAGTGGGGTGGAGGTGGTGGTTCAAATCTCGCTCTCTCATTCCCCATCATAGCCAACAGAAGTGAGTGTCAGCGAGCATGAGAAAGGCAGGCAGCTTTTTCGAAGCTTTTTGCCACATGTATTCGACTGAGTTGGTCAAGGTTAAGTCAGAGCACACAAATTACTTTTGTTTGAGCACATAGAGCAGCCAAAATGCTGGGTTAATTTAACAAAACTTTTAATTTAACGCTTATTAAAATTATTACGTTTTTCTATAAACAAAATTATTTTTTTATATCGGTAAAAAAACTCTTTTTAGAAACTAACAAATGGTGTGAGTATTAAAATCAATATTAAAAATGTATGCTAAATAAATAAATTTATCTTTCGATCCGTTGCTTTATTTTCAGGAGTACTTTGGCATGACAACAAACCTATAAGCGGCTCTCCGGAGGCCATTACAGCACTGCAACAGCTCGGCAAACGTGTTTATTTTGTCACAAACAATGGCACCAAAACGCGCCATGACCTCTGGCAGCGTGCCTGCGCCTTAGGCTATCATATACGCGATGAAAACATTATAGCTCCAACTCGTTCCATAGTAGACTATCTGCAGAACCGCAACTTCCGTCAAACAGTTTACGTTATTGGTGCAACCTCGATAACGGAGGAACTAACTGCGGCTGGTATTAAGCATACAGGTGCTGGAGCGGATGTCTTGGATATAAATGTGAACGACTATATAGAACGTGAGCTGGCTACAGCTGAGCCAAATGTTGGCGCAGTAGTTGTGGGTTTCGATGAACACTTTAGCTTTGGCAAAGTTATGAAGGCTTCCAATTATTTGGGCACCAATGAAGATTGTTTGTTTTTGGCCACAAATGCAGATGCAGTGCATAGGTATCCACAGTATGCAATACCAGGCACGGGCGCTATACTAAAGGCGGTGGAAACGTGTGTGGGCAGAGATGCGTTGATTTTAGGCAAGCCGAATGCAGCGGTGTGTGAAGGGCTGCTGCAAGATGGAACCTTGGTGCCGCAACGCACATTGATGGTGGGCGATTGGTAAGTTTGATTTGCCCAAAAGGAAAAAATGTAAAATTAATTTTGTTTTATTTATTATAGTCCCAAAGTTGATGTGACTTTTGGCAAAAACTGTGGCTTTCAGACCCTACTGGTGGGCACTGGTAGCACACAGCTGGCTGATGTACTGAAAATGCGTATCAATCTGGCAGAGAATCGGCAGCATATACCGGATGTGTATTTAGAAAAACTGGGTGATTTGTTAAACTTCATCTAAACTAATGAGTGCTTGAGAAGCAGCAAAGAATGGCTTATTAAACTTAGTATATCATGAAGCTACTTTTAAAATGCTTTGTACTTTATTTAACAAAATTAGAGACATTTTCATTTTTGGTTCTTACTGTTTAATATAGATATTTTCCATGTTTTAACTAATTTGACATTTTAAAACTTTAAACAGTATTTTTGCAATATTTTTTTTTTGATTTCTTTAATATAAGTAATACTTTTTAAATACTTTAATATTTTTGCAATGTTTGTGTGATTTTTCAAAACATAATTTTATACTCAATATTTGTTTTTTTTTTATTATAACATTTCTATGGTTTTCTTAGAGTTATTTTAAAGTACATTGACTAAGCTTTGGCAGCACTTTTTTGTGAATTACACGATTTATGGCACCTATAGACACAAAAGTACACAAAATTTTAAGCTAAAAATAAACTAGTTGTTGTTGTAGCATAAAAGCGTTTGTTTTTTGTCAAGTCATTGTAACTGCTGATTAGCAGTTTTACTCTGTTTAGCAATTTAGCAAGAAGAAAGCAAATTTTATTTGAAGCAGCAAAAGAAGCGTGTTTATAAATCGACATGCATGAAGTTAACTTCACTATTTTTCCACTTTTAATTAAAATAAAAAATGTGCTGTAATGTGCTCGACACATGCTGCATTTCGAAAAAAAATAAATGCTAAAAGTAATATCAGCCCTTAAATATCAAGCCTTTTTAAAAATTGAATTTTTCACTGCGGCACATGACAGCACACGCCGAGCACATTACAGCACATGTTTTGTTTGATTTGAAAAAAAATTGCGAAACTAACTTCATGCACATCATTTATATATATCGAGAAAAGCACGTAACAGTCATATGTCACACACCTAACAGCAAAACTTATAAATATGCATAGCGATTTATTGTTCCCATTGACAGCTTATTTTCTCCCTTGTTTTTTGATTACTGCATTCAAACTTCTTCTCGGACTTTGTCTAAATTGCTAAGAGATAACATCAGGTGGTTGCCGGTGTACTGTTTAGAATGCGCGAGCTGCGTGATAGATAGGCGCACCAGTAGAAGACATTGATCAGAAAGAAGAGCAGCGGAAAAACGACGCGTGAGGCGCGATCTATTTTGGACACAGAGTTATACTGAGGCGTACGTTTGCCCTTGCGACGTGCCTCCAGCTCCTCGCGACGAAAATAAGACATGCGCCGGCGTCCAGAATGACTAGGTGTAGCATCTGTTTGAGAATAAAAAAGAATAAACCAAAAATGATCTACCCCCATTCCATACAACAACTTACCCTCCGCTGCGCGCAGATGCGCTTCCTCATCGTCCTCATCGGACATATCAAAATTGACGCGATTTTGTAGTCGTCGCCTAAAACAATGCCAGCCGAAACAAGAGAAATGATAACCCGCACCTGAACGACGTCTTCTATTGGTTTCGCGTCGTGTTCTATCGCTGCCAGCCGGTGGTATAGATATAGCACACATTGACAGCGGTATTACCTCGTATATCTTGGAGTCAGTGCTAACATTAAATTCAGACGCCATGCCACCCATACCAAGTTCCTCCGATTCAGACTCCGAATCAACTTCTTCGATGATGAAATAACATTCACCGGAGCCATATTTTGTAAAATAGTGTACAACTGCAAACTGCAAAATGGTGGCGAATATAAAGGCAAAAGACAGAAAAACAAAAAAATCCAGTGCAGTGGGATAGGGTACTTTGGGTAGATCGGTGCGTGCTTCGAGACCGAGAAATGTCATGGTCAGCACAGTGGTAATGCCCAAAGAAACACGATCGGCAGTTGCCTCGCGATTTAGCCAAAAAGAGACCCAAGAGAGCACGACCAACAGACAGCAAGGTCCATAGACTTGAATGAGAAAGTTGCCCATGTGGCGCTGCAGATGGAAGTTGACCATAAGCATAGAGTACTCAGCTGGAAATATAAAATTGAATTTATGGAATGATTTTAAGGAATAAGGATATCAATTTCAATTTCAATTTAAATTTCAATTTCAATTTCAATTTCAATTTCAATTTCAATTTCAATTTCAATTTCAATTTCAATTTCAATTTCAATTTCAATTTCAATTTCAATTTCAATTTCAATTTCAATTTCAATTTCAATTTCAATTTCAATTTCAATTTCAATTTCAATTTCAATTTCAATTTCAATTTCAATTTCAATTTCAATTTCAATTTCAATTTCAATTTCAATTTCAATTTCAATTTCAATTTCAATTTCAATTTCAATTTCAATTTCAATTTCAATTTCAATTTCAATTTCAATTTCAATTTCAATTTCAATTTCAATTTCAATTTCAATTTCAATTTCAATTTCAATTTCAATTTCAATTTCAATTTCAATTTCAATTTCAATTTCAATTTCAATTTCAATTTCAATTTCAATTTCAATTTCAATTTCAATTTCAATTTCAATTTCAATTTCAATTTCAATTTCAATTTCAATTTCAATTTCAATTTCAATTTCAATTTCAATTTCAATTTCAATTTCAATTTCAATTTCAATTTCAAATTTCAAAATTCGTAAAAAAAAT